>JAAOAS010000128.1:0-308006 GCA_013396035.1 Fusarium pseudocircinatum
ATTTATAAGATTTTTAATAAGAAATATTTTATTTTTATACTTAAAAAGGTAATTTCTTAAGAAATAAAAAAGAATTATATAAAAGAGGCTTAAGAAACTATTATAAAATAATTATAAGAAAATACTAATAGAAGTAGCATGCGTTTTTCAACGAGCAAAATACCTATGTTGACTCTCGTGACACGAAAGCGGGATGTGCTAGAGTTGATAGACTGCCGTCAGAGTGCACCATGACTGTCTTGAATGCACTGAGCTCAGTTGATCCGAGATATACAAACACCACGGTGTTTATCAGCCGAAATCGCAAGGCTTGGGATGCTATGCAGTCTTTCAGATTGCTGTATGACACGTCCATCATGATTACTGCTGTCAGGGTTGTCAAGGATCAAAGGAGTTCAGCGTGTGCTATGGCATGGGACGTGTCCTCAAACAATGGTGAGATAACAGGGAGGAGCTTATCGGTCAGAAGGCTGCCTTCAGGACCATAGCTATAGACCTAAAGATAATCTCTATCAGGTCACAGTAGCATAAGCCGAAAGAAGTCCTCATTCTCACTCTCTAGCTATTAGTACCATAATACTGTGCCATATTTCTAACAGCCATCATATCCTCGAAGCTGACAATACGATCCAGTTCAAGGAAGTCGTTGTTCATCAAAGTTTGAGATATCGTGAATAAGTCATCCTTTGAAATTGTAGTGGGGGGTTGCGAGTCTACATGCCACTGGCTGTTGCTCAATTAGTCTGGATAATGCATTTCGGGTGTCAGGTTATTGACGGTCGGTGGCACATTTGTCTTGGAGACGGCGACATCATCTCGGGCGGCTCCGGACCTGTCGATCCTCGAGCTGAAAACAGGGCCTTCAACTTCTAGTTCTGAGACAGAGGCTGACATGCTTTGGCTCGCCTGGGTGTGTTGGTGTTGACTTTGCAGACTGTTGATTAGCTGGTCAAAAAAATTGGAGGTTTTGCTTGCTCGGTCTGCCTGCTCAAGGCCAGCCCATCGATTAGACATGTCTGTCAAATTATCCATCAGATTATTATACTCCTTAGCCAAAGGTGTATTGTAGTATTGGGAGTGAGCTGAAAGGCTGTGTTAGAGATGATTATGTAACTGTTCTGGCATCTTACCTAGCAGAGTTCTGGCGCTGACGAAAGCGCATATGCCCATTTGCGGTGGGACAGCTCGAGCCGATGGGTATCCTCCAAGGTACTTGGTTGTGATATTGGCCGTCTCTATGGCCGCATTGAGGCAGTTCTCAGCGTTGAAATGACTGGGTAGATTCAGGCTGAGAAGCTCCGAGTCTGGGTATGCAATGCGCTCGTGGAGGAGGATTACAGATGTGTTGTGCGTCGCATTGGCCAGTGTCATGCTGGGGTCCATTACGCCAGGCATTATCTTGCGCGATACGCCAGAGTCTTTCCACTGCTGAGACAGATACATCTTCCAGCTAATTCTGTTAGTAACTTAGTAGCAGAAGCAATTGAGGAAGAGCACTTACTGTACTAAACGGAGATCAAGTTCTTTGAACTTGGTAAGCCAAAGAGAAACCTCCTGTCTGTCGGTGAAGTTCACGGCAGGTTGTAGGAAGCTATTCAATATCTGGCAAAGTGAATCGATTGACTGGATGTAATAAGCCAAGGCACCAATCTTGGATATATCCCCAGTTGCCTTGCCGCTGGCTCGGATGTTGCGAGTGCTCGCTGGCCCACCAGCATTACTTCCAACAGAGTAGGGACTTGTCTCGTGACAGTTTTGTACTACTGTCTCGTCCCAGTTCCCGAAGTAGGGTGTGATGGCTGGCTCGTTGTGGAACCAGCTCCCGCCGCATATAGGCAGCCTTCGTCGAACATGCTCTGAATTAATGCCTGGGTGCCATCTTGACTTTGTCAGCCATGCCATTGACAAGAGAGCGTATAGACCTTACCCTTTGATGATTGATGAGATTCTATCAAGTATGAAGACGTTCCAGAAGATCCGTCTTCTCTCCTCTTCTTCTAACCAATCTCGTGGTTCTGGTAGCGACGAGCTATTCGGGAATAGTCCTCTCTTGCGTTGATACAATTCCGGTTCGACAGAGAGTCCCATGTATTCAACTGTTCTTGTCAGAGACCCAATGACAGGCCAAGCCTTTTCCAAGTTGCCATTTCCAATCTGGATCTTTAGTGGAAAGCTTATCAAAGCCAATGGATGCAACGAACCTCGGTGATTGCAAGCATAATAAGTGCTTGCAAGTTCTCAGTCTTTAGACCCTCCATCGCATTCATCATCACAGCCTTTTGTAACCTTGACGTCTCACGATGGATAAAGGAAGTCTCCAGTGGGTTACCATTGATTTCAACATAGCGCAGAGAAGCTACCATCATTGCCTCAAGCATAATTGTCATGCGTTGCTCGGTCTCTGTCTGAAGTCGGTCATGGAAGCCTCTAATGATAACCATTGGTATCCACGGCTGGACATTGTCGAAATGTGCCTCAACTAGTTTATCCAAATGGTCCTGAATGATATCGACCCTGCATATTGGACTCTGACGAGTTTGTCGCTGAGTAGCGTCCTTATTACTGGACTTAGGCTGATCCTCGGCTTCGTCTTGCCTTTGTCTCTTGAAAAGTTCGGAGACTTTTCTGTATGGGTCGTACTCATACTTTCTTTTGCGAGTCGGCTCAATGTTCTGATTTAGCTTCTGTAACTCACAGGCGATGGTTGAAAGGACTGCCTCTAGGGGCGCGGAGCTGTTGCTACTTGCCCTGCTGCCAGAGAGATCACGCTTTGTACCTTCAGAGTCTTGTGTAGCTTCGTCATTCTCGCGGGCGAACAATGCTTTCTCGACCTTTTCTGTTGTTCTCAATGAGTATGCGTCCTGATGGGCTTCATTTGATATATACCTAATCGCTGATTCAGACTCTCAACAGCACCGCCTTTCAAACCTGGCTTTGTTCGACGGTTTTCGTAGATACAAGGTGCACCTGGATGATATGAATAAGTTTCCTACAACCCTGGTCTTGGCTGTAGACTCACCCAATCGCTCACAATTGGAACAAGCTGGTCTCTGTCTAGAACATTTGAGTTTCCGTTTCCGGCAGCCACTGCAAGACGGGAGCTCGCCCTCGGGGGAGTCATCGTGCGACAAATCCATCGTGTCCGGGAGTGACGTGAAAGTTGGAATGAGGTCGAATCATTTCTACCGTCGGCGAACTTGCCGCTAACATGGCTAGCTTGGCTAAGTTTGAGTGGGGAGCTTGATGATCGACTTTGCTACGATTCATTTACTAGCTATGTTACCCCGCAAGCCGACTCAGTAGCTCATTATTGGGGATGATGATTGGTGGACGTGAAAGTGGAATGCTGTCATGAGGGTTAAGACAGGGGACCATATCTGCGCTAGAGCACATTGGGCACAGTCCTCGCATAATCATCGGCCGATGCTTCATCCGAGGATACACCCAGCTCTTCAAGGTAACTCTCTGGCATTACTCTTGCTGCCATGGACTCTCTCATCAGGGTTATTAGTAACTTGGTTCAGAGGTGAAGTTTCCGTTTTGCAGTCCCACGAGGTAATTGGAGACAATTATCGGATACTTGTGCGACTGACGGATTTTATTCCGAAAGAATTTGTTGGTAATTGGTAGAAATAGGTCTCCCTTCAAAAGTTCATTGGCAACTGGTATGTCAATCAGCATATGGCGTATTCTGAACTCGTTGCAAAGTCCAGGCGCATCAATTTGTTCCAGTGCAAACCACCACTATGCTCAAACCTCAAGCCAACGCTTCTCGAGAACTTGTCTCCCTGGATGGTGTCTGGAACTTTGCCCTTTCCCAATCGGTCGACATTGATGACGAAAGAGCTTGGAAACGGACCATACCGCCAAAGTTCCAAGTTCCTGTTCCCGCCAGCTACAACGACATTTTCATTGATTCCAATATCCGCAATCATGTTGGCTGGGTATACTACCAAAGGCGCTTCACTATTCCACTGAACTGGTCTCAACAGCGTTACTTTCTGCGCTTTGACGCTGCGACGCATCGAGGGCGTGTGTACGTCGACGACCAATTCATAGCTGAGCATATTGGGGGCTACACTCCATTCGAGGTAGACATCTCGGATATTGTCCAGCCTGGCAAGGCAGTGAGCAATGAACTTGACTGGCATACTATTCCACCAGGAAGGATAGAGACACTCAAGAATGGCAAGCGAAAGCAACACTACCAGCATGACTTTTTCAACTATGCAGGGCTTGCGAGATCTGTATGGCTGTTCTCTGTTCCCATTATGTCTGTCAAGGACATCAAAGTTGTCACTAAAGTGGAGGGCACTACTGGTATTGTGGACTTCGATATTGCTACCAGTATCCCTTTGGACCATCACTCAATCAAGGTGACACTCCTTGACGAAGATGAATGTCCCGTCAGTCACGCTTCTGAGTTGAGTGGCTCCCTGGTTGTTGAATCGGTTCACCTTTGGCAACCAGGAGCAGCATATCTCTACCATCTTCAGGCAGAAATATCTCTGGGGACACGGTAGTGGACACTTACGAACTACCAGTTGGGATAAGAATAGTCGAGGTTTCAGGAAACAAGTTTCTTATCAATGGAAGGCCTTTCTACTTCACAGGATTCGGTAAACACGAGGATACACCAATCCGAGGCAAGGGTCACGACCCAGCCTACATGATTCACGACTTTCAACTGATGAACTGGATGGGAGCCAACTCTTTTCGAACTTCCCATTATCCATACGCAGAAGAGGTTCTTGAGTACGCAGACCGCCATGGAATTGTTGTCATAAATGAGACAGCTGCAGTCGGTCTTAACCTGACAATTGTCGCTGGACTCTTTGGGCAGAAGCCGATACCGACTTTCTCACCAGATACGATGAATGACGAAACAAGCGCCGCCCACGCTCAAGCCATACGTGAACTCATTGCCCGCGACAAAAACCACCCCAGTGTTGTCATGTGGACAGTTGCAAATGAGCCCGCAGCCAGTGAGCCTGGTGTGAGGGAGTACATGGAGCCATTGGTGAAACTAAACCGTGAATTGGATCCGACACGACCTATCTGTTTTGCCAATGAGAACCAGGCAAATATCCACACTGATCTCATCGCAGATCTTTTTGATGTGATATGCCTTAACAGGTACTACGGCTGGTATCTCAATACTGGCGACCTCGAAGAAGCAGAGCAAGGTTTGGAGGAATGCTTGCGAAGCTGAGAGGACAAATACAACAAACTAATCATCATGACAGAGTATGGTGCTGATACCATGGCTGGGTTGCACACTGTTGGAGACATTCCCTGGAGTGAGGAATATCAGAGTCGTGTCCTGGAAATGTCACATCGAGTATTTGATAGAATGGGGAGTGTAGTTGGAGAGCAAGTCTGGAACTTCGCCGATTTCCAGACTCCATCTAGCTTCATTTTCAGGGTTGATGGCAACAAAAAAGGTGTATTCACGCGGGATCGGAGACCAAAGAGTGCTGTACAGGTGTTGAAGAAGAGGTGGACTGAGATGAAAGCTAAGACTTAACTATCTTATAATTAATAGTACATTTATATAAATAAATCTATTAAGTTTAAACACCCTGCCAAACCATCATGTATCAGGCATGTACCAGAGTATGATAAACTGGTTCTTCAAGTATAAAAGCAAGTTAGATGGACATTGTTACGATCTTCACAAGATAGCTTTTCTGCGGACTAACTTCAAAACATCTTACATACAGCATCAATTCAATCAACGCCATACGGACAACTATCAGATGGCGTCCACACAAGAAACATCCAGAGTATTCGTCGCAGACCTCCTCATGTTGCTTTAACCTCGTCAATCATCCGATTTCTCTTGGGCTAGAACATTAATGTTCCATGCTTTTCCCGATATTTGCCCGTTAGCCGTGAACAGGGACTAGTCGATGTCAAAATTCAAGGCCTTGCCTTGCGAATGCAGCCCGTAACATGCCAATCATGCTAGGGCCATGTTTTAAGTTCGCCGGTGCCAGGAGCAATCAACGGCCGATGAAAGAGCCGAACTCCCGCAATAGTCAAAAAGCCTGTCATGGATGGCCTGACACAACACTTGTGGCCTTGCAATTCCGCACTGCTACTCTACTCTGGGGTTAGACTCATGATCCCCGCATTGCAACAGTAGCAGTACACCACTTCCTCGGTTCCTCGCTACCAATCTGTGGGGGATCCGGGGTACGAGGGGCTTTCAGCAAGCGAATTGTCGATGCGAATCATGTGTACAGCATCACGTTGGTCGGAATTCTCGCCGGTGGCATCTGGTACACTTCTCGACATAAATAAGAGCGTCTCTGCAGATCATTAACTTTACCTCCCCAAGACAGTGGATCTCTATTTATCTTTGCCTCAGAGTTAACGCCAAGAGCGAAGAATAATCAAGAATGGCGAAAAGCCTCAAGAATGTCGACATCGTTCAGGCTGAGAATGAGCATGACGAGAAGAAAGGGACTGGCGATGCAGCACCAACCTCTGCATTTGCGGCCTTGACGCGTGCTCAATGCGTCAGGAAGTTCTGGCGACTCTACACCACCGGACTGGGTGTCTCTTTGGCGGGAATGTATGTGCCAGCTCCAGATCACTGACTTTGACACTTGGAGTACTGATTCGATTGTAAACAGGTATGCTGGATATGCCAACTCAGTCGTTGGTAGCATCATTGCCAACGAAGGCTTCATCGAGTACTTTGCGACCGTCAAAGATCCACAGACTGGCAAACCAGCTCTCAATTCGCAGCACATCTCGCTCTGGGCGGCCTGTTACTTTGTCACATCCATCCTGATCCAATCTATTGCTCCAGTCACTGCAGATAAATTCGGTCGGAAGTTCAACATGTGGGGAGTGACATTCTTTCTGACTCTGGTATATCTTTGGCCAAGTTCAACCACGGCGGCATAGTTCTAACAGACAACTATCAGTCTATTGCAATCCAGGTCATTGCACCCAACTGGTGGACCCTTCTTATTGCTAGGCTCGTGGCTGGTTGTGCAGGGGGTATGATGGGAACGTCTGTCATGGTCTACATGTCAGAGGTTGCTCTCCCTCAGTTCCGTGGCGCTCTCTTGGGCAGCTTCTCCCTTGCTTTCGCTTTGGGTCAAGTCTTTCTCGCCATTGCACTCAAGGTCCTCGAGGAAACGAACCCAATGGCGTTCCGTCATATCTTCTACTCAGAGTTCGTCTTTACTGGTCTCTGGCTTTTCCCTATGCTCTATCTTCCAGAAACACCTTGTAAGCTCTTGGATTGTTTGTTTCATGGAGATCAATATCTAACATAGACAACTTAGCTTGGTATGCGTCCAAAGGCAGACATGATGAAGGCAAGAAGGCACTCAAGCGGCTTGTTGGCAATGTGGAAGGATACGATATCGATCGCGAGTACTCGGTTATCCGGTATGAGATGGACGAGTCCTTAGCAACCGCCAAATCCGGCAACGAAAACTCCGACTGGAAAGCTCTATTCACCAACAAGATCAACATGAAGAGAGCCATCATTTCAACACTCCCATTCACGTTCCAAAACATTGTTGGAGTTCCCTTGATGTTCGGTTACACTACTTACTTCTTCCAACTGGCTGGAGTCAGTGATCCTTTTCTGGGCAACATGGTGAAGCAGATGGTTCTTGTAGTAGGTATCATCATTTCGTTCTACACTGTTGACAAGATTGGCCGACGGACGCTCGTCATCGGTGGTGGTGCAGCAATGGCGACCATCTGCCTCGTTGTTGGCGGGCTGGGTTTCATGAAACAGACCAGCGCTTCGGGAATGGCATTGGTCGCCTTGTGTTCTCTTTGGGCTTTTGTGTATGCAAACACACTTGCTCCTATCAGTATGTTGTCATTGAGTGTTCGTGTCATCGTGTAACTAACCTGTTCAAGGCTGGATAAGCTTGGTTGAGATATCGAGCCCGAGCCTGCGTGCAAAAACGACATCGATTGCAGTGACAATCCAATACGCCACTGGTATCTTATTCGTATGTCAACTCAACCACGATTCTCTGTTTTTCTCTGACCATGATCTAGAATTATACTGTTCCTCTCATGCTGTCGAATCAGAATGCTGGATGGGGTCAAAAGATCGGCCTGTTCTTTGGTGATATTACCTTGGTCTACTTGACTCCTTGCATCCTGATGTTCCCCGAAACCAAGGGTCGAACGTACCATGAGTTGGACGAGCTATTCGAGCGACGCGTTCCTGCCTGGAAGTTTGCATCGACAAAGACTTCACACTAGGAAGAGCTTTAGGCCACGCATGACAGAGAAAAGGTGTGAATAATAAACATTGGTGTGTTATAGTCCAGAGGATGGGATGGCGGTGACCGGGAAACATTAATAGTGAGAAGAAGTTTTTCTTACTACTTTATTTATTCCAAGTGGCAGTTAGGAAATTTTTATGTAAATTATTGCTTACTCGTTTTATACTACTCCGTAAGTGTTATGGAATTGAAGAGGAATGCAGTTTGCAATTTCGCTTCATAGATAAGATAAGATAAAGATAAAAGGTGGATCTACTACCCCTTTTTACTTCTGGAGTCTGAGAGAGACCGTGATTCTCAAACTAATTCAGCACCCTTCCATTTGCTGTATTGAGCTCTCATTGCCTAGCAACAAGCTCGCTACTACAATGGTGTACCGGGGTATACCGAGCAAGGCCTGTGAATACTGCAGGTAAGCTTGACTATGGTCAATTCGTCCCTGTACAAAGTACGGGTTCTCACAAGGGTCACATAGGAAAGCACATAAAAAGGCAGGCAACATAGGCAGTGCCTGCTCTAGCAGATACTAACAGCGCGAAGTGCGATGAAAAGCGTCCACAGTGTTCGCGATGCTTGGGTCTAGGCAAGATCTGCTCTGGTTACAGAGATCGATCAACCCTATTGTTTCGAGACGAAACGTCCAAGACAAAAGAAAAAATTCGGCAGCGCAGGACATCACAACATGGTCGGGAAATCCAGTTATTGAAGAACGCGGATTCGTTGGTTATGGAGACATCTTTTGTGAAGTACAGCACCCTTCATCCTCCATTGCTCCCCTCTAAGGAAGACATCGCCATATGTCACTTTTATCACTCTACAGTCGAGAATCTATCGATCCATGATCCAACACTTTCCCTCCAGGAGCAGCTACCGCGCCTTCATGCTACATGTAGGCCGGATTCGGCTTTGCGCTTAGCATTAGAGGCAGTGTCGCTTGCCGCTTCTGCGAAAATCATACCTCAAGCTGTCCAACTGGGGTTGAAACGATATCTCAAGGCTGTTCGAGCCCTGAGGGAAGCAATGCAGAGTGAGAAAAGAGGCATAGACTACCAAGCGTTATATAGTGTTCTGCTCCTTTGTGGGTATGAGGTTAGACTATGAGCCTTTATTGTTCACTAATCTCTGGGTCTTGAACTGACACGTCTTAGACCATCACTGGCCATTTGTGTATGCCCCTGGCATGGGGTAGCCATGTGGACGGGGCGCTGGCTCTTCTTAAGCTCCAGACATCTCACGTTGACTCTTCTCTGTTCTGCAGTATGTACTTCTTTGTCCAGAAGAACGTGGTAAGAGACAGTCTTCCTATACTTGCAGAGTTGCACCAGATACTTGATACTTACTACAGTAGGTTATGAGCCAGATGCAGATCTGTCAACCTGTTGATGAAATCTTCACTCAAGGGCTTATTTCTTCGTGTCATGACCCAGAGATCCGCCTACTTGCAATAGCAGCTGGCATACCACGGCTTCAACATCAAAGTATCGATCTTACACAACTCAGGGCAAACGATATAGAAAGAATAGTCTTCGATGCTAATGAGTTGGATTTCCTCCTGGCCACTTGGGCTAAAGGGCTCCCAACTGCTTGGTTTTACGCAACTGCACTGAACATCAACGATGATGCATGCTCTGAATACTCTCCGCAAAGCATCCACAGATATGCCCACTTTTACACGGCTCGCGTATGGAACTTCTACCGTGTCTCGCAGCTTGTCCTTCTTTCAATTCAACTTCGCGCCTCCTCTACCCTACCTGCATCATTAGATACCAGCCAGATCAGAAAGCGAATGGCTACGTTGGTGGACGATATATGCGCAACTGTGCCTTATCTTCTGGGCAAGAATCTCTGCAAGATGAACTACCAATTCGTCACCAGCCGCGGAACGCCGGACGTCTCTTTGCTGACCTCAGACTCCACTGTTGAGAAAGTTGGGAATGTACAAAATGGGAAGTTTTCTCTCGTCTGGCCCTTATATGTCGCTTGCAGCGCCTCGGAAGTAACCCAAGGACAAAGGAATTGGATACGCAAGCAGCTTCAACATCTTGCACAAGGCGGTATTCCTATTGCCCAGACGGTATTCCTATTGCCCAGACGGTCTGCAACACGGAGAGCCAGATACTCCTTGGCAGACCTGAGGTGTTTCGTTTTGACTGCGTATAAAGCTATGGACTACATCCTAAGGAACGGATGACCTTGAACGCTTAGGGTTCGAAAGAACATAATGAGAGATAGTATGATTAGTAGATGCTATACTCGCACAAGAATGCAAGTGCATGGTCATTCAAGAGTCTGCAAATGAAGCGAACTCTTCATCCTCGAGAAGCTTTTCCATTACTGCTGTTGACAACCCAACAACAACATCCAAACCGCCATCCTTCAATCTGGGCAATATCATCATAGTTCCATCTGAGCCTTCACCTGGTATGCGAACTGCGTCCAGTGTACCAACAGCATTCCCCCATTGGTGCCCATAAACGCCAAGGTCAGCCCATGAAGACTCAACAACGTCTGGTCCTAAGAAACCATTGAAGGACAGCTTGAAGTCGGTAGGGTCTGGCCGCGATTTCAATAGCCCAATAGTTGAAGCAACTCGTCCAGGGCTGTTCAAATCGTTCAAGGACCTTCGCATCGTGGCCGAAGCTTGCTTCAACCCATTGTTCGATATAATGGAAGCAACGCTGATCTTCTCCGTAACGCAGCCCATGGAAGCATTGCCCATATAAGAAGGTGGCAGCGGGGGGCTCACTCGGCTGCGAATATTAACAGCAAAGCAGAAGCGCGATGTTGAGTCCCTTCCAAGAGGATCACTGAAGACTCCGGACTGCATTCGTGCCAAGGTTATGCGCTGCCATGTGAAAGCACAGAGAGCATCATGGGAAGAGAATGCCCCTGCTTCTTCTTTGAGCTTTGTAAGAGACTCTGGTGAGAAGTGGAAAAGATGACTTGTGAGGGGAGGCATCTGGAATCCAGACATGCTTGACAGATCACCCTCTGTAGAGTGAGGAGTAGGCATCAGAACGTACTCAGGAAAAGCAGCCACGTCGACGTTGCCGAGATCTCCATCCATTAAGGGGCTACGATCGTTGGATGGCACATCAAACGTGGAAAAGGACCCGGAACCACCACTAGCTATGGCAGTATTGTGTGACCATGTGCTCAGGATAGCGTCCAAAGCGGACGCGTCGCATGCCGAGTGATGAACTCCCACCGTCAGCAGAAGGCCACCTTCGACGAAGTTAGCCTGAGCTGCAAAGACAGGCGGGTTTGGTCCCTGTGGCATGACATCAATTGGGCCGACCTGGGCTGTAGTGAATTGTGTCAAGGGGAAGTTTCTCTCGCGCAATTCTGCATAAGATGCCATTTTATCGGAGAGATCCTTGTACCTATATAGCGTATCAGTTAGTGAGCGTTTGAATGATGCTTTTATGAAGATAACACGTACGGGAACATGAATCCACCTGGCGAGTCGAGAACCTGCACCTTGCGGGCGTTAGGATCTTGTCCTTCTTCTGGGCCCTGACCAAGACAATGACATTAGAAACATAAAACCAGATATGATTTCAATGCTTACAATATGTCCCGATATCCAAGGAATTGAAGTAACGGTGTGAGCTAAGCCCTTCTTCAAGTTCTCATATCTGTTTTCGTCAGTCTTATGTTTGGCATAACGTCATATACAAGACTTACATCTGGTGCTTTTCCACACCAGGTTTTGTCGCAAAGCAAAGGATTAAGCGGATGCCATACAGCCTGGGCATATTCATGTCCAGAGGCGTAAGCTTTTGGTTTGCAGAGAGTGGCTGCAGGCCATAATGCTCCAAAGTTACAAGAGAGCTATCTTGGTCACCTGGACCAGTAGATGTCTCGGACTGGAAATTGAGAGTGGAAGGCATTGTGATGAGAGGAAAAGATGAGAACGATAGATAAAGGAGAGACGAACAGGTATAAGGATGACCCCTTAAATAGATGATTCGACGACACTATGGTGATTGTTTAAGCATGTCCATGCAGCTGGGTTTGGAGTTTCTCGATGTTGATTGGACAGCTCAGTGTATACTACATTTGGTTAGTATACTAAGTCGCGAGCCGTATCCCTTTCTAATTTGGGCCAGGTCCAGCAAACACCCTGGGAGTCAGCCGCTGCGGGGACTACCAGATCCCACGGGTATTGCTCCCTCAGCGCGACAGAGCTGACAACCTCACATTTCTGAAGTGACTGCTTCTGATTGAATCACTTTCTCTTCAATCAGAGAGCACCGACCATCAATAGAACGCACTAAAAAATGTACATATATTAAATGAACATTTGACTTTTACTATGAAACTCTATTATGTAATGACTAAACCCAATTAAGAAATGCCGGCGAGCCAGCCCCTCATTACCCCAGAAACAGACCCGAGGCATAAGATGGGCAGACTTCCCTGGACTCCCTAGCCAGTGGAACCCAAACTATTTCAAATTTCGCCATGCCCGCAAACACCCCTGCCACCTGTAGACAGGCTCGGTCGCCCACTATCGACTCCCAGAGGCTCAAGAAGAGGGAATCTGACCGCAAGGCCCAGCGCGTCGCGCGCGAGAGGACCAAGAGTCGCATTGCATATCTCGAGGACCTTGTACAGAAGCTGAGCAGCGGAGATGATCACGACAAAACCTTGTCCTTGATGGCTCAGCTGTCCGAGGTGACGAAGCAGCGTGACTCTCTTGTTCGCTTTCTCGATTCTACGTCTCTGTCCTTTACTAGGCGTCTCTCCGAAGCTAAAAAGTGGGAGAGTAGCACTACATACCAAGAACAACCTCAAGAAAAGCAACCAAGCGTGTCGGGTTCTGCTTACAAGGAATCTCCGATGTTGCTGCCGGACTTGCTGGAGACATCTCCGGCCGGCAATGAGCTTAGTCTGTTTTCGCCCGACTTCACCGGGATCCTCCCGGGTGATATGACATTGGAGGGTGGTCAGGCCTGTATGAATTTTGACTCTGCAACGTACAGTGCATCGCATGGTCACGCCGTCGATGACAAAACCTCAGCACCGTCGCCGCGCTGCGATTGCACTTCTTCAGAGACAAGGCGCCTCTCGGACGGATCGGTAGTCAGCCGCAATATATGGCAAGCGGGCAATCAGGTCTTGATGAAAGGACCCCCTGGACACCTATCAACCTCGATGCTTGATTTAGAGTACGAAGCTAGCGAAGACGTTCCAGTGCGCGTTGTGCTTTATGGCTGGGACCATCTGGAGCAATTGGGGAGGATGACACCACTTTGGAGGAGGATTCGGCACCTTGACGAAATCTGCTTTTCTGCTTGCGGCCAGGTTGAGCGTCTTGCCGTGATTCACATGGTTCACCGCTACATGCGCGCCTACGCTGACCCAACATCGGCCAATATCAGTACCATTCTACCACGATGGTATATTAAATCGTGAGTCTTGGTGTTTCTTTCAGCTTAAATTACCTCTTGACTAACTGGCCTACTCAAGTACGTCATCACAGGATGTATCTGGCCATCCAGCTGTTGACTACTTTGCCTGGTAAGATTGAATTAACCTTCGTTGAACCAACTTTGAGAGCTTACGTCTATTAACAGGCCGTCTTTTCGGCAGCAATTCTCGCGATACCCGCATCGATACTGCAGTAACTTATTCTGGCACATGTTCAAGGAGCATCTTCGTATCACCTGGCCATACGAGTTCCGCGATGTGTATTCCCTCAACGTAGGGCTGGGCAGGTATGGCCTTTCATCCTTATTCAAGGATACGATCTCCAATCTCGGCTGCTGGACCATGCATTCCGATTTCTTTTATCATTTTCCTGCACTCGTACATGACGTGCCCAAATCTCCGCAAACCAGTTTGCCTGTCACAGTTCATCCTTTGCCCCTTCAGACCAACTCATTAGGTTACCTATCTCGAAGCCGAACTCCATCACATCACCTCAGCAGGTTCACGGAGGGCACGATCTCTGACCGTTCACAAGGTGACGAGGATGATCAAGGATGGAGTTATGATGCTACTGTTGGGGAGTATAACTGGGATTTGAATAACATTTGAACTCATAATTACAAAATGGTGTTCGACTCTTCCTCCAAATTAATTGACACGTGCTTCAAAAACCATTTCCAACTTGGGGCAGAGAAGTGTGAACCCGTCTGCTAGCCCTTCTTGGAACGCCTCAACTGTTTGGTTGGGTGCGAGGCGGATATTAAACTTGGAAACAATTTGGGTTAGAACATGCCGAACTTCAAGAAGTCCAAGCTGCTTCCCAGCACAGGAATAACGGCCTTTGAATAATGTTAGAGAATCTATCATCCGGTCAGATTGCTGTCGGACTTACCAATTGAGAAAGGGGCAAATGCTGAAGCATCTCGGACAAGATCGGTTTGTGTTGTCCACCGCTCAGGAATGAAATCGTTGGGGCGCACAAAGCATCGTTCGTCTAGTCTGGTCAGCTGTGTCGTTAGGCATTTTGGGGCGCGGCTCACCCCGGTTCAACGTATATGTCGGTGTTTGAATAATCGTGTTTCCTGGGATAAATGTTCCGTCGATTTGCAGACCCTGCGGAGGTGTGATTCTCTGCAGGCCTGATGGAATAGCTGGGTACAGTCGCATAGTCTCATCGATGATAGCTTGAAGGTATTTAAGTTTGGCAAGAGCACTGTGACTATGAGGCGAATCCCCTTGCTTCATGAACTCGTCAACTTCGTTCTGTAACTTCTGATAGACCTGGGGATGGCGGGCTAGCTCAAACAGGGCACATGTCATGGTCGTGGAAGTAGTGTCGCTATGCAAATAAATCAGTCAACTATTATCATATCCCAATTCGAAGTCGTACCTCCCTGCAACCACAATAAGGTGGGCATCACCCAGGAGGTTAAGATCGTCTTGCTTCGTGTGGACTGATTGTTCCTTGTAGGCACCAAGGAGCCAAGAGAACAAGTCTGGGAGATGCGGTTCATTCTGCCATCTAGTTAGAAGAGAAACGACAGATACGAACAGGCAGCAGCCCTACCTTTGTCCTTTGATCCACGTGCTTTCGTAGCCATTTTAGGAATTGTACAATCTGGCGATTCAGGATAGGTATATCCTTCACAAGCAAATAGAGCCAAGAGGCTCGACCAATTGGGCTGCCCCATAGAGTAGACATCTGTGTCAACTCCATGTAGTAATGCTTGACACCATCATTCAGCATATTGAAGCTCTTGCCAAATGCGAGGTCGCCCATAACGTCGAAACCATAAAAGCCGCACCAGTCCGTGATATCGACCGGCTTGCCGCATCTCTGTTGCAGCTGATTCATCAACAAACCCGTGTATTTCTCAATTCTTGGCTCGTAATCTCGCATAGCTTTGGGAATAATTAGTCTTGCTTTGCAACACCCCGAGACGGACTTTTCTATACCTTTAGCATTGAGACCTCTGTCCCATACCTTTCTTCGGAGTGTATGCTCCTGCCTATCCCTTGTTGCATGCAGAGATATGGTAGGCACAAAAACATTATACCAAGGACCCTTTTGACAAGGAGATGAATTTTGGTAGATTGTGGCCACGGCGCTCGGTGATGCAACCGAAATCTCAGATGGACCTTTGACGTGGTTAGTGTTGGGTCGATATGGGGCAGAGAGGTAAGGAAATAAGTCAGTACCCAGTCTGATGAAATCGCCGTAGGTCTTGTGTAGTTTCTGTACTTCCGAAAACATATGAAACTTCTTCATGGACATTGATATTGCGCACAAAGCAGACAGAGGAGCAAAAGTTGGACCAGGGAATTGGCGTAAGGGGTGAAAGAAGAATCTGTAGACGACCATGCTGGCATATAGCCCTGCTATAAAGGCTGCCAGGAGCTCAGAAGTAATGTACCACGCATCAAGAAGGCTCTGACGTTCGAAGTCACCATGATAAGCCAAAAGGCCAACGAGCGATGCATAGATGAGACTGAAGGACGCAATGATACGATGAACGGCGACGTCCCACTCGCCAATCCGAAATACAGCCAGGTGAGTAGCGACGCCACATAAAGCCACACAACAAAGTGCAGAAAGACTGTCAAGTTGAATATTGGAAAGGGTAATCATGATAGAGATTGGTGATTGGTAGTCCAAGGAGAGTGAGTGCTATTGTTATCACTCACCGAGTTAAATGATATAGGCTGTCTCTATACTATGACTATTTAACTATACACAGTATACTGACATCTGACATCTTGACTCAGGGACAATATCATTACCCCGCACGATCTGCAAAGGCAATTGCTCACTTATGCAAGTGTACT
Organism: Fusarium pseudocircinatum; assembly: GCA_013396035.1. Lineage (NCBI taxonomy): Eukaryota > Fungi > Ascomycota > Sordariomycetes > Hypocreales > Nectriaceae > Fusarium > Fusarium pseudocircinatum. Next base: position 16,536 of record JAAOAS010000128.1, read on the forward strand.
ATGCAGGACACATGGCACTTCCTTTCCCTACCCCAGACATTTGATGATCCTGAGTCAGTTGGCCCTGAGTAAGCCGGCTGGCCAGAGAACACACAAGGATCGTTTGAGGAGTAAAGGTACTTCGGAAATCGGGTGAAATAGAGTCATTGGATTATGGTACCTGGGCTGGGTGATAAAGTGATGCCATATCTGAGGTTTATGGTAAAGCTCATATATGTTTGCAAGATAATTCCATAGACCTGACATCGCTCCCATTCTCTCGGTGTGAAATTCTGACCTATTGTCAGGTTATCACAACAGCCTCTGCTATTTTACAGACTTATCCGCAGCAGCTAATATTCACTTCTTCCCATTTCTCTCATTCTTTATTCCGTGGATACCAGATACGCTGACTGTCTAGTACTACTATTACAGGTCATTCAATATCTCATCTAGGAGGTCCACTCTGTCTTCACTGCTGTCCGGCTCTTCGTCTTCAATGTCCATGCTGGAGAACGGGTCCCAGTCCAGGCTACATAAGTCAAATGACTCTTGTTCAGACAGCGAGGCATTAGTTCCGTCCGTCTTCATTACGAAGTCAAGAGAGCCGAGGGAGTGAATACTTTCAAGACCTTCAACAGCGTCGGAAACACTGGATGGGATCCCGAGCTCAGTGGGGCGGCGACAGTATTCCATCATAGCAGACCAGCTACTGTTCGGCATGGAACCGCCTTTTAGTTCTTGTGAGGAACACAGAGCTCGTTCCATCACTGACGTACAGTTCAGATATTGGTAGGGCTGATAGGCTATAACGTCTGTCCAGCTTCGTAGGCAGCCCTTCCGCTGACTCGTCAGACCACTCTCGACTGAGGTGACAGTTTGGCGAACAAGAAGGCTCAGGGGTTCGATTCCCTCAAATCGTGGTTGATGTGCCTCCAACATTTCAATTAATATTCGAAGCCGCCTCTGGTTCGCAGTGGTCTGACCACCGAGTCTGGCTTCAAACACATGCATCGCCATCGGGACAGCGGCAAAGACAGCCCTAGTAGAATAGATCATTATTATCTGTTCCTTCTTACCTAAGGGGTTGTACTTACACACTGATGGGTAGAAATCGCGCAAGACCAAGTCGGACAGGCTCCGACAGATGGTCGATAAAACGAAAGGTGGAAGAACGAACCTCGTCGATGAGGGCAGAGGTAAGAGATTCATTCAAATCACACAAACCAACATCAGCGATGAGCTTCTGATGATGGAGTAGCAATTTAGCTGTACTTGAGTCTTGTTAGTTTCGATGGCTTTAGTTAAATTGCCAAGTTAACTTACTAGTATTGTATGTATACAAAGTTCGTGTAGACAATAACAGATGGATGTCGTTGCTGACTTCCGTGACCCAGTCCGAGGAAATCTTCTCCGGTGGCACTGAACCAAGTCGAAAGATCCTCTCTGCATGTAGATAGAATTGCGTGGTCATCTGCACATACAGTCTCCAGGTGATGTGAAGCATTGCGATGCCGAGCCATAAGCTGAAGCAAATCTCCTACTGTGTAGCTTAATGCTATCAGTCGACGGAATACCCTGAATAGCTGGGCTTTTATGTGTGATGTATATACCAAAGACCCATTGAACTCGGATCTAAAGTCATCTTCCGCTGGTAGCGGGTAATGCCCAGAGATTTGTACACATCGCCTTTGACCAAGAGAGATACTGCGGTCGCGGAGGATACAACACCACCAGAGCCGCTTCAGTGAGCCTGTGTCAGCCCCATTGATATGTCCCGCATGGCTGGCACCAAGGCTTTCGGCGTGTTTGATCGCTCTGGTCAACCATACTGAGTTGGGCGTCGGATGATCGCTGCCCAACGAGACGGGTAAAAAGGTGAGCAGCAAAGCGCCCCGTGCGAGGTCGACGGTAGAGGGTTCGATGTCGAAGACGTAAAGAAGCTTGCTCAAGTCAGCTGTTATCCGCACTTATTGGGACAGGGGGAAAGTACCTTGGCTCGTTGATAAAGCCTAGCAGCGGCAAGGCGAGGACTTTCGAACCCCAGTTCTTTCGTTACAGATTCAGACACGAACTAAAGCAATGTCAGCAACACCTTCAAAGTGCTATCAAGTTCACCCACGCTGCAAGAAGCAAAAAGCATTGCCTGGATCAAAAATAACGACACCTTATTCGTTTGCTGCCTGTACTGTTCCCAAAACACAGACTCATTCATCAAGGGGAGCATCGGGTGTACGTGTAAGAAGTATTCTCGAATAAATTCGTCGAGTATGGGTCTGGGCGGGACGCTCAAGCATCCTTGTTGTCGTAAGAAGCCGACATCATCTGGGGGAAGTTGACTTAGGTCTGGGTCATTGATGAAAGCAAGACGGTTATCTACCGGCTCCAACTCGCCATTGGACCTAGCATCGGTAGACTCTATTTGAACGTTATCGAGATGGCATGGTGACGGATTTGAGGATGAGAATTGGTAGACTCCCAATGACGAGTCGTTGTCAGTGGTGAACATGCCATCCTGAATCCAGATGTTGTCGGGAATAGTGGTCGTGGAGTCAATGTTGGTCTTGATCGTGACTGTAGCGGTTTTTGTGTCGAGCCTTCTCCTGTCAAATGAATAAGCTTCACTGGTCTGACTGATTCCCTGCCGGTCAATGGATGACTTACCGCTTTGGCTTTCGGCCCCGAACCTCACAGTGGACCTCGTCGAGACGGCAGTTTAGACAGGGTGAACCTCCAAAGGCTAGGTCGCAGCGGATCTTTCTGCCCCTACAATGGAGGCAAGCTTGTTTGGCGCGACGTGCTGGCATACCGAGGTTGATGAAGCGCATCGGGAATATTTATCAACAGATCCACAACTGGTAACTGAGTTTACAGTTGTCAAGAGTTGTGAGAAGCTGAGACTACGGCCAGGAGCTGACCAGCTTGTGTTTCCCCAGATCACATTACCCCATACCCCACAATCAGCTAATGCACCTTGACTCAGGAAACGCTGCCTCAGCGTTTTTCCCATAATACGGATCCACCAGGTGCCCGCACTGACCCTTGGTTAGTCAGAATTTTCTGACGCAAGCTACTTCGGGAGCCAAAGCGTTAGCCGAAGATCAGCCGAAAGATTAGATTAGCCGCAAGCCCTTCTTCCTTTTCGTAATGAGGTTTGTTTGCTTACTCGCAGGACAAGCTATTCCATTTAATGCGCTCAAGACAGTAGCCATAGTGGCAACAAGATTTTAATCAAGACAGCATGTATACGATCAGAATATTCAGTTTCAGATACTACTGATAATATATTATCACAAGCTTGCTTGAACCTATGAGAATAATTTATTTAGCTCTCTTGCATCGTTAAGCGTGCTACCCTGCACTACTCGGTCATTCTTCGACCAATCACAGCTGTTTCTGCGAATGACCACAAAGGGAGAATCAACTCAGCCTACGGAGTAGACCTAGCGCGACACCAATCGCTGAAGCTCTCAACCCAGAAGATATACAGACCAGACTGACCCAAGATATTTGACTTTACAACAACACCAAATAAATGACAGAATTGGCAGCTGGGACTTTTGCCAGTAGATATACCAGGCACTTCGGTCCAAGTAGTGGAGTTGCATGATGATAGACATTTGCCTGCCGTTTTGGGTGACCGACTAAACCAAGGCGCCCAACCAATAAGATGCTGCTGAATAACCACGCGCTGATCGGTATTCACAAGCAAAGATCAAATCGCAACAGACTTCGTGCATATCGCCTCGGAGCACATTCTCAATCAGGATCCTTACAGAAGCTAAGGTATCCAGTCGGCTATGCGGCACAATTATCTGAAATGCAGACAAGGAGAATAAGTATAAATTCCAAGATGAATGACCTTGGTTGCGTCAATGGCGATGCCGTTCGCATTGACAGGTTTGAATAGAAGACTTCAGATTGATTTGACGACAAGGCGACATCATCTCAAGACATGATTGCTGGCCTATTCTTTTTTGCGGCCGGCGCTCTAGCCAAGGTCAGCTTCCCGCCTATCCCGTCCGATCTCTCAACTCCAGTACAACAAAGACTGTCGCTGGATGGACCAAACAGTAAGTTCAACTTCAAAGTATAAGTTTTATCACTCAACTCTGTTAGGTGTAACCATTGGCTGGAACACCTATGCCAAGCAATCCAAACCTTGCGTGCAGTATGGCTTGTCAAAAGACAAGCTTGATAAGCAAGCATGCTCGGATATATCATTGACATATCCGACTTCTCGCACCTGGGCTAACGCCGTGACTCTTGACAATCTGTCCCCAGCAACGAAATACTACTACAAGATTGTGTCTAAAAGTTCAGTTGTTGACCAGTTCCTCAGTCCTCGGGCAGCTGGAGACACGACACCATTCGCCATCAACGCCATCATTGACCTTGGTGTGTACGGAGAGGATGGTTTCACTATCAAGATGGATCAAACGAAGCGAGATGTTATCCCCAACGTTCAGCCGGCTTTGAACCACACGACCATCGGCCGTCTTGCAACAACAGCCGATGACTACGAATTTATCATCCATCCTGGAGATCTCGCATACGCTGACGATTGGTTTCTGAAACCCAAGAACCTGCTCCACGGCGAGGAGGCCTATCAGGCCATTCTCGAGACATTCTACAATCAGTTGGCCCCCATCTCTGGTCGAAAGCCTTACATGGTCAGCCCAGGAAACCATGAAGCAGCATGTGAAGAGATCCCCATCCTCAACAATCTCTGTCCTGAGGGCCAGAAGAACTTCACCGATTTCATGTACAGATTCGGCCAAGTGATGCCTCTCGCCTTTCCTTCAACCTCTTCTAGTGACGCGGCGAGAGTGAGCGCAAACAAGGCTAAGCAACTGGCAAATCCGCCATTCTGGTTCTCCTTCGAATATGGCATGGCACATGTCGTCATGATTGATACCGAAACCGATTTCCCTGACGCACCAGACGCACCAGGTGGCTCAGCAAACCTGAACAGCGGACCTTTTGGTAGTCCCAATCAGCAACTCCAATTTCTCGAAGCCGATCTTGCATCAGTTGACCGCACAGTCACACCTTGGGTCATTGTTGCAGGTCACCGCCCTTGGTACACTACTGGCGATGAAGGTTGCAAGCCTTGCCAAAAGGCATTTGAAGGGTTGTTCTACAAGTACGGCGTTGACTTGGCCGTCTTTGGGCACGTGCATAACTCACAGCGCTTTTACCCCATCTACAACGGGACTGTTGATGCTGCGGGAATGAAAGACCCCAAGGCGCCTATGTACATTGTGTCTGGAGGTACAGGGAACATTGAGGGACTGAGTGCTGTGGGAAAGAATGCTACTGGAAACGCATTTGCGTATGCGGATGACTTTAGTTACGCGACTATTCGGTTCCATGATGCTCAAAACCTACAAGTCGACTTCTTCCAGTCATCGACAGGGAAACTGTTGGATCAGTCCAAGCTGTTCAAGTCACACAACAAACAGTTTGTTAGACAGAACTAGAGAAAGAGAGGCAGTGTTGTTGCGCTTAATCCCTCCTTTGAGTAGCATGATTTCTCTCCTTTCCCGCGTTGAGGCCTCGGGACAGATACCTTGCAATAGACTACACAACAATTAACATTTATGCCCTTATCGCAGTACATAATCATCCACTCTCACCCCCCTCTTTCTAAGGCCTTCTAGTGAGACTCTCGGATCAAAGTTGGTCCATCGGTCTTCTGCAGCAATGTACCAAAACGGGGTACCATTGTCCCTCCAGCGTAGTTCCCATTCCTCTGGGATCGGGATGCCATCCAATCGTGGGTCTATATGATGTCGCTTACCTTCTGGACCCTCAAGGACAGGTTTTTCACCTCGTTTGGGATAGCTTAGGCGCCAACCCTTGGGCATCTCGCCGAGAATTGCCTCGCCGGCCAAGAGTGCTGGGTGAACACATGGCCCTCTGAGTTTGTACTCGCCATCTTCTATCGACCGAAGGACCATAGGCAGATGGCAGCCAAGAAAGACAACAACAAGGTCGTCAGGCTGGCAGCCTCGGGGGCCCAGTACGATATAACCCATCTTGGTTACATATATAGAGCGATTATGCATGTAGTAAGTCAAGTGTGCAAGTTGGCCACCAAGCGTTTTGCTATGGGCGCTGATTTGCTCAGCCAGCTGCTCACGCATCTTGTTGATGAATGGGGGGTGGATGAAGAAGTCGTTTACATGCAACACGAGGAAGAGCTGCTGAACCTTTTGGAAATCCCACGTCTCTGGTTCGGGGCCCAGATAGCGTCGTGCTGCGTCTAGCACAGTGGCCTGGAGCTCGGCTTGTGAATTCTGACTGTCCTGGGGCCCGACTAGCTCCGTGATGTAGTCGCAGCGTATACCTTGCAGTAGCAGTTGCTCTTTGGTGAACGCATGTCCATTCTCGGCAGAACAAAGGGCAGCTCGACCGTAAGTTATGGGCCGCTGGAGCTGTATCCGCTCTAAGTCGGGGATCCATGTCGGCTCAGACGCCAAGTCGCACAGCGACATTAATTTGAGATTCTGATGGTAAGTCGACGCTCGAACCAACGCATCGCGATGGACGTCCTTGACGTCTTTTCTGTAATCAACCACAATTTCGCTGGTGAAGCCGCCCTCTGCGAGACCCAATAGGGCGAAGACTCTATCCCTCGGCTCCGTTACCTCACAGGCGTGTGTGTAAGCTACGAGAGAGAAAAAGTCCCTCCAGTGTCGAAGGGCTGAAAAGCTGCGTGCATTGGAAAATTCGACCATGGTATGTATGTCGACAGTGCCTGCCAAAGCCTCTCTTTTTGAGGCAATTATCTCGATGGCGCTCCTGAAATGACGCCAAGGCATGCTGTCGTCTCCTACCAGGATAATAGTGTCTTTGCCCGCCAGTAGGATTTCTTGACGTACCCAGAGTCGGCGGAACCAGGACCGTGATATCAAGGATACCAAGGCCTTCCACTGGCGGTCAGAGAAGGGCATGGGCTTGGACCAGTCGTGTGAATTGTCAGGGTGTCTTCTCATGATAAACTCATACTTGTCTAGTTTAAATGTTATTCGGTTATCCAAGATATCAACTTCCTCATTGGTAAAATCGACGCAGTCGGCGAGCTCTTGCAGCATGGCGATAGCAACGGGGCTGTGCTCATCTGCGGGGCCGAGCCAGGCAATGACGCGCTGAGCGTGCTTGTAAATATCGCGCATTCGCAACACCTGCGCGGCGCGTTCATCCAGATCCTTTTGATTGATGCAGATCGAGTCAGCCCAGAGGATCTGCGTATTGCTTTGGTGACGGATCTTTCGCAACGCCGAAGCAAGATTGCGACCGATAGCGAGCGTCCCTGAAGACTCCTTGTCGCAAATGCATGATTTATCATGACCAATCGGTCTTGGGTGCCTGAGATCTATGAAGTCTGGATCTGACTGGTCACCCCAAGTGTACGACATTGCATCGTACCGCGTAACGTGATCGCCTGGGATATGCTTCACAACGACGAGAGCGCCCGAGAGAGGGTCTCTCTCTTGAGCTGCTGCATCCAGCACCAACACTCTGATCTCATTCTCCTGCAAACTGGTGTATTTGAAGTTGCAGGTGACCATCTCGAGTCTACGCGCTGAAACAAATGAAAGATAAGTACAAACTGTTAAAGGAATTAGGTATCTATGTAAGATTTAAGGCTGAACCAAAGCTCTGCACGTGCCCCACAATATTCATCTTTCATTAGGGGACAACCGGTTGTGTGCTGTTCCATGTCAGAGCCTCAAGCCCCACCGCATCCCGAATACGCGTATATTACAAACACTTAAGATCTACAGGTTAGTTCTGCAATTTGTCGACCCGCCAACGAACCTAGAGCGCTGGATCCATACTACGAATCAGTAAACCTAATTTCACCAATACAATAAAGGACTATCGCTAATGTAAAAGATAAATAAGTAAAGCTTAACGCGGGAAAAAACGGATTTCTTCTTCTTTATCTTATCTCTTCCTTTCTGGTCTTCCGTATCTTTGCCAGTGTGACGCCAAGATACTTATTTCCCTAGCATAAGTAAGCACTTGCTACAATGTACACAAGCTTACCGTATTCTGCTCGTCAGTGTGTTTGCTATAATGGAGAGTTTCTCAGGTGCATGTTGTGCTCTGACCCAACTATGTTCTTGATTGCGGCACGAGCGACCTGCATTGGCGTTGATTTAGAATGACCGAAGTTCCGAAACGCCGACCCTAAGTCTCCCCACGCTAGATAAGCCAAGTTTAAACTATCTGGGTAAACGCCGGGAAACAATAACCCTATAGAGCTGCTAGTAAGCATGATGCACCTGCACTACGAGTAAGTGACCTATGTAGATGGCTCAGACGAGTTCTTAATACGTCTTCTGGTAACTCATCTGTGATAATAGGATGGCCATGTTGGCGATTTGTGAGAGGGAGCTCTCGCATCTCACGCTGAGTTCTCAGCTATCATACTCACCCTACATGCGATACGAGCGTGGTTCCCTCGCTAGACAAAAGGATGATCTTGCGAATTGTATCGTCAACTTGACAGACTTGCTTTCAGAATCCTTGCGGCAGCAACACCTATCCAATTTTCCACCGATCGTGTAAGCGGGATGCAACTCATTCACATCAAAGGAAGCTAAGTAGGAAGCTAATATATCTGTCCACAGGATATTCTGCATAGCGCCTCCTCTTTTTGCGCATCTCCTCAACACTAATGGCCACCTATACAATGGTCCTCCCTCCCCCAAATTGTCTTCATTACCGTTGAGCACTCAAGACGTCGGGGTACAGGGTTGCCGTGACCCACAATGGGCGGCAAAGATTATGAAGTGTTTAGGGCTACACTTTAGAGATGAGCTCGAGTACATTCTAGAGGCTGTTCGAGTTGTAAACAGCAGGCCAAAAGCCTCCAAGAAACCCAAGAGTCAGCGATTCTCCTTGCTATGGAGGAGGAAATGAAGCCTAGGAACTGGCGGGAACTGTTAGACACCAGACCGGGTCTCTATACTCACTTCACCAAGAGACTTAACACTCTCATCTCCTGGGGTGGACTTTGACCTGAAGCCGACGTGGTCGCCCCATGCAGTGAATCTCAGATACTTTCTGATTCGAGCATGGCTCAGGAAATGCAATCAAGGAAGCCGTCGTTGAAATAGGTCTCACCAGTATCTTCAGCTTCAGCTTGATGAGGCATGAAACAGAGGATACCATTTATGGCCAACGGGAATGCGCCTGGGGTACAGCTACAAGTTAGTAAAACTGATCCAGGTTGCCTGCAACCAGAAGCGGTGCATGGAAGCTTCAGTGATATTTCAATGCAGAAACTCGACCTTCCTCAACCCTGCATTGATGAGGCAGCTGGCGAAGTATACTCACCGACATCATTAGAAACTTGTCAAAGTCCTTGGATGCAAGAGATCGCCGGCACTGCGACAGGCTTCTCAGAGCAGGTTGCTTCCCACGAAGAGATTAAAACCACAGAGATTAAATTCCCTGATGGAGACGACATGATACTGGTAGATGGACTTAGTGATAAGTGGATCGATGTATTATTGCAGAACGATAGCCCGGGCTTGACTGCTCGAGATATACATTATATTCTTGCGTACTATCACCATGACTTACCAATTAGTAGTCGAGTGTAACAAAAACAGATTCATTAATGCGTTATTAATGAAGAAAACAATTCCAACTTATATGTGAGGGAACAAACCATTTATTAGGCGACGATTACTGTTGGAATTCGGAATATGGCCACGAAAGTGTTTGATAAAAAGTGGCGTAAGGGAGGGTAGATCATCTCATGCCGAGACACTTGTTCCAAGACCTTGGCACATTACTTATGCAATCTCAATTAGGGGGCAAAGACACCAAGCTGGTTAGATCACATGTTTATCTTCTAGCTTTTAATTTCTAGATTAAAAATGTGTTTATCATAGTTAGCGCCTCTCTCTGAAGATGTATATATGCTCACATAGACCGATTTTGTATAATTCACTTCAATGTTGCTATACGCGCTCCTCCCTACTTGGTTAACAGGAATAGATAAAGTCTTAACATTGTTTTTAACGTGTGAATGGGGCCTTTGAGCTTAATCTAGGGTATCCGCCCCGCATAGCCTCGATGAATCGGCGATTAACATTTTTGTTGTCTTACAAGGTGTCAGTTCTCCCTTTGCTGAGCTTCCGTGACGCCGGAAGTCAGACACCAAGGGATGAGTGCTAAGATGACACTCTGCCGTACTTGCCGACGAATTGTTACAACACTTGGCACACAAGAAATGTGACTAGTAGAAGATCCTGATTGGGTCGGAGTGAGCACGGATATGCCATCTCCCTTTGAGATGTCGCAGGTGTCGCGTTGGGAATGTAGAGACATATTCTTATCTTGATATGATGCTGCAAGGCAAACAACGCCTGCTTCAGCTTCTACAATTGAGCACACTTAACCAATATGACTTAGCGGTCTTTTCTTCTTGAATAACTATTCCCTTTTTAGTTATGACTCTATGCTATTACAGTAGCCCGGAGGCCAAACTGATTGAATTACAGCTGACTCGGATGTAATACCTTGGCGGATGTCTTGGGCGTTCACCCAAAAATGAAGGGAGATTGGTTATCTTGGCATAACTCAAGCCACCTGAATTATCCCCTTAGCTCACTGCGCTGCACGATGCATATAAATGTTTAACGCTCTTGCATTTCCATCTGATATCATCAGTCTATCATTCATTTCTCACCGTAGGCCATTATTTGGCAGCCACTCGTTCAACATGCGTTTGTCCTCGTTCCTCCTCGCGGCATGTGCCTCGAGCGCACTCGGGCAGTTCAACCACAATTTCAAGAGATTCACAAACACCAGTATTCCTGCCACAACGACTTCTGGCTCTGTTCCTAGTTCAATTGATCCCAGTGCTTCTACGACTAGTAGCACTGCTCCGTCCTCTGCGCCGATCTCTCTTGGAACAGCCCAGCTTGGTGCAGGTGCTAGCTACACCACTGCCCTTGACGGTTCTGCCGCAGTGTAAGTATATCTTAGCAATTACGCAGCACGAGGTACTGACACATTCCAGCTCTCTCTTCATCCGAAACGGAGTTGCTACGTTCAGACTCGTGCCCTTCCTAGCCAGCTTCGCAGGCCTCCGTGTCTTTGTCGTCTTCAGTATCCTCGTCAGGCCTCCTCCCAGAGGTCTTAAGCGTCAGGTGTTCGAAGGATGTAGCCTCGAAGTTCAGGTGGACGGCCAAAGCATCTACCAGCAAGTGATGACCGACACGGGCGGATCAGAGGTTGGTCAGAGAAGCAACCCTGTCAGGCTCAACGCCGAAGGTCGCCCTGATCTCCAATACTTCCTGACTTGTGGCTCCGATGCTGTTGAGGTTGTTGTTTCTCATCTCTCTTTCGACCAAGCTGGTGACGATGCAGAGACCACACCTATTGCGCCCCTCCCAACCGGTACTGAAACGCCAGGTGTTAGTAACACTAACTCTGACGGATTTACCACCAATTCTAATGGAGAGACTGTCTTCCCTCCCAGCACCAACTCCGATGGCTTCACCACGAACTCAAACGGTGAAACTATCTTCCCGACCAACACCAACTCTGCTGGTTTCACTACAAACTCCAACGGCGAGACTATTTTCCCTCCTAGTACGAACTCGGCTGGATTCACCACGAATTCGAATGGGGAGACCATTTTCCCCACTGGCACTAATTCGGCTGGTTTCACTACCAATTCCAACGGTGAAACTATCTTCCCGACCAACACCAACTCTGCTGGCTTCACCACAAACTCCAACGGCGAGACCATCTTCCCCACTGAAACCGCAACTGGCACTGAGGATCAAACTTCTGCTCCAACTGCTACCTCTCCTGCTGGTTTCCCTGACTTCATTGATGCTTTCGCCCTCTTTGGCTGTGTCGGATCTAGTGATGGCTTCCCTACTTTCGAACTCGCTGAATCGGATACATCTATGGATTTGGATCAGTGCTCAACTCTCTGCCAAGGCCGAGCCTACTTTGGTGTCTATGATACGTAAGTCTTTTATTACCTTTCCGACATTGTCTTCACTTACTGATATTGCTAGTGACTGCTACTGTGGTGATGAGATTGATGGCGAAGAAACTACCCGCGTTGAGCTGGATTCCTGCGACATCGAGTGCCCCGGTGATGTCAGTCAGTTCTGTGGTGGTGATTCTCAGCGTCGCAGGATGCACCGTCGTCAGACCATTCCTTCCGATCGCCTCCTCACGGTCTATGTTGCTGCTGGTGGTCAAAATGAAATTGTCACCGACGAAGTCACTCGAACCATTACTGATCAGTCAACCTTCGTTACTACCATCGCCACTACAGTTGCCGGACCCGTCACCACTGCTACCGAGCGAGTAGTATACATCTTTGTTGAAGCTGATTGCGGCGCCTGCAACGGCCAGTGGGTCTATATCCCTGAGGTTTGTGACTGCCAGGGCGGTTTCCAGTATGTTCCCTACTTCTGCTTCGGAGGCAGCTGCTCTGGAAAGACTGTGTATAAGTCTGAGGAATGTCACGATTGGTGGAACCACAAGGACTTCTTTGTCCCAGCAGACTGTGAGGAATGCTCCGGCGGAGAGATTATTTACAAGCCTTGGGAGAATTCTTGGGGTACACCTGAGAACTGCAAGCCAGAGGAGATTCCTGCCTGCGAGGGACACAGGTGCCCGCCTGTCTACCCCAGCAAGACCAATGGTCATAACGGTGGTGGTAGCAGTGATCACGGCGGTAGCTATCAGCCTGATAAGCACTATGGAGGTTCCGATAGTGGTTCTAAGGGTGGTTCCGACAGTGGCTCCAAGGGTGGCTCAGACAGTGGCTCCAGCTACGACGACTACAGCAAGGGCTCGGACAACAAGGACTCAGACGACAATGGGTCAGGAGACAATGGATCGAAGGGCAACGCCCCCGAGTGCATTGGAGATCACTGCACCGGACCCTACGGTGGCGGTTCCAACTCCAAGCCCGGTGATTCCCATGAACCCAGCGGCGGTGACTCTCACGGTGAGCCCGCACCTGGCGGCAAGCCAACTGACGTTCCCATGGTTGTTAGCGGCGCCGGCAAGCAGGTTACTAGTTTGTTTGCCCTTCTGGCTGCCATTGCCCCTGCTCTTCTGTAGACATTAAATCATGTCTTCTGTTATTCTTCTGATAGTTAGTAAGCTTATCTTGTAGTAAGGAAAGTTGAGTTACTCTCATATATACATCTTTAATGCTTATGTTATAATTTAATCTGCTCCCGTCCTTTTACTATCAATGTGATGCAGTTGTAAGTTAATCTGAAATGGGCCTTAGTACCAGCCCTGAGTATATGGATGCTTCTAGCCACAGGTCTCAAGTGAAAGCAACGCGTGCCATGGCTACTATACATCACGCGATCAACCGAGTCTGCGAAAATGCAATCGCCCACCAGAGTTTATGTGATGGCTATTTGATGCTTTCAATTACCGCGGAGCTCTAGATAACAATTGTATTTGTGCTTATCTGGCTTCAACTATGGCAGCGTTAATATGACATATTCTTGCGTTGGTATTCTTGTCGCCTTATTGTCCATTGTGGCGTAGGAAGAGACCGTATCTTGCTGAACATCTTCACTCCTCGTGGAAGGTACCTCGTGCTCACCTTCCGACTGACCGGCTGTAGAAGTAAGCGGCTGGTCGGGTGCGTCCCAATAAGCCTAGCTTCCGTCGGGTGATTGATCTGGGGTTTTCGGAACCAGAACGCCACACGGGGAGATAAGATCAATTATCGGCAAGGACCCCATAGTCGGGAATAACGCGACACCACAGTTATCAGTTAAGGCCCATAAGCGTACAAAATAGTCTGGAGAAGACCAGCAAACTAGGATACATGGTCTTGTATGGCTTGATTCTATTATTGCCCGCTAATTGAATTTTCAGAGCTCTCTCCCAATCACTGTTCATATCTTGACTTTTTTGGCAGTGACAGCCAAAGACCTTGTTGTGGATGCAACTAACAAAACCATTGAAGGCGAAGTCTGCCACTTTGGAAAGGCAGTCCCTGAGTCTGGAACAGCTCAAAGGAGCTGCAACCGTTGTCATTGCGACCTTCGCATACTTTTATACTCCATACTGGCCACAGACTGCAAGGTTTTTCAATGACAGGGAAAGAAGCCAACTCCTGGCTCGAGTAGCTGAAGGAAGCCCAGATGCTACGATGAACCACTGGGATAAAAAGACTGCGCGACGTGTTTTCGGAGATATCAAGATATGGCTTGGGTAAGCAGAGAAGAAAGCGTTTCAATTGAAGCTGACTCTGACTTGGTGTCCTAGTGCTCTGATGTATCTTGATATCGTCACCACGACATACAGTACCTGGTTTTTCATCCCTACCATCTTGAGGCAGCTAGGATGGACATCACTGCTGGTGCAAGTGATGTCTATCCCTATCTGTATCTGCAGCTATTGTTACATTGACTGGAGCCATCCTTTCTAATCGACTGAAGCATCGCTTTCGCTAGATTCTGGTTGGTTGCACCCTATCCACTATTGGCTATGGCATTCTTCTTGCATCGCCTCACGTCCATGTTGGAGTGCAATACTTTGCTCTGTATCTCGTTACATACGGTTGCTGGCTTGCACAACCTATCACAGTCGTCTTGCTTAACAACAATCTCGGGGGGCATTACAAACGTGGCGTTGGCGCTGCCATACAGCTATTGATTGGCAACTGTTCTGGGTTTGTCGCATCGAACATTTTCTGTCCACAGGATCAGCCGAGATTTCTTCTCGGGTATTGGGTCGGACTTGGTTTTGTATGGCTTTGTGTAGCTGCAGCTTGTGTGTTTGACTTTTGGATCCGGAGGGAGAACAAGCTACGTGACAAGGGGAAGCCAGATTATCGTCTCAACGCACCCGTGGAGGAACTGAACAATCTTGGGGATGATAATCCCAACTTTAGATTCACCCGTTGAACAATCTGTGTTGTCGTTGGTATACTAGGAGCTTGTTATCTGGGCTGGTTTATAGTTTTGAGCTAATGACATCTTGATGGGATGTGTCAGGTTGTCTTGGTTGTCATTGAGGAGATTACTTTCTGGAAGTAGTGGAAAGATGATAATGAATTGAGACTGCTATAGAAATCCTCCCCAGATACCTGAACTCATGCTGCTCTGGCTAGTGCGATTGGTGACGTTGTAACTAGAGAATTCACACTGAAGCAGATCATCCAAGAGCGCCGCTGTAGAATCAAAATCAATCTCTCGAAGATCACCCATAACCTCACCTGAGTCCAATAACCAGCGGTTATTATCTACAAAATCATCTCTTTGCTCTGCCATAGCGTCTCGGTCTCCAGTGTGTATCTGTGTTTCGAGGGGAAAATTGTTGATTCCAGGTCCGAATTTTGGAAGGCGAGTTTCTAATACTCCCAATATTCTTATTACGTGAGATGCCGCAGGAGAGTGTAGCTTGTATTTATCAAATACTCGCATACACTGCGACCATGAAGCTCGGATCGAAGCCTTGTCGATATCTCCATTCAACACTGTGCAAAGACGTGCAGCAGCCAGTACCACAACGCAGGCAAACGCATCTGCTCTCTTATCAGCAAGTCAATAGAGAATCGCATGCTAAGTCTCGTCTTACAATGTATCTTGTGGGAAATGGATGTCCAGTAAGAGGTGCCCATATTGTCATACATATGTGCTACCAGCTCTTGGGCTGTGGAAACACAAAGTGTGCATGCTTTCAGGGCCAGGTGCTGATCGAGACTATCTCGACTCTTTATCATATTTACGGCCCTGGTTTCATTTGATTCCTGAGCTACTAGGAGTACAACTGGCCTGAGGAGGAATATGCGTATGTATAATAATCTGATATCAGCGCAAGGTTAGCTAGCAGATAAGAAGAAACCTGGTCTAGCACAGAAGAGGCAAGTGGCATAGTTACCTGGAATGCAATATTCGAGAGCCCAGAGCAACTCCAGATTCATCTGTGCAGTGTGAGTCCATATAGCCGTCAGAAGTAGCCAAAAAGGCCGGGAGCGATTCTTGAAACTTGTTTAACTCCCGATGGTAGCCCATGATAACTTGAATCTCCTCTCCTAAGCAAGAATCTTCACTCTGGCGGTGAGATTTGGACTTCTTTTTGACGTAGAATTCAACTAGGATCTGATGCAGGATGTCAAACAAGTCGCAGGAGTAGACGAAACAGCCCATCTGTGGATAGGCATTTGTTGGTTGAACGCCTTGGCGGATTTCCGATAGATATTCATCATTGATCATCTCAGGCTTGGGCACACTGGATGAGTCTAAAACCATCGGTGGCCGGCCAAAGGTACAGGCGAGCTGGCTGTTGTAGGCACGATTTGTTTAGTTCAGGTAGATTTATGAGAATCAAGTACTCACCGGTCTAGGAATACACACGTATGCCATACTCTCCTTTCCATTTCTCGCTCGAGCTGGTTTATTGAACCGCGTTTGCGATCAAGATGAAGACCAATGCTTTGCGCCGACCGAATGGCTAAACCGACAGTGTTCCAGCATCTATTTGCATATTCTGTAGACTGCAGGTACACGCCTGTGAGTAGCAAAAGCTGTACAAGGGCTAATGTTGGATGATCCAAAACTTCGTCTGTTAACAGAGCTTTTGATCGCTGGTAGAACTTGCTCGCCATGGTCGACTTTCGGGTCGGTTCGATCTGTTCGTTAAATTGACATCCGATTGCCAGGACTATATTGACAGTCGAGAGGAAAACCGCGTCGTCGTTATTGCAGATTTGATCCGACCCTTTGGCATCGTCTACCGTCCATAACTTGTCGTAGATTCTCGTGAAAGTTGGTCTATGAAGAATGGGCAGTATTGGGTGCAGGAATTTCCAGTAGGCTTGTACAAAGCCGTCGGCCACTCTCCGGGGCGGAACAAACAATGCTTCTTCATCGAGGGTTTGGAGGAACAGATGTGAATTCTTAGCTGGATGATAAGAAACCTTGAAGACTGAATGATCCCGGGTCACAGTTCGCAGCATTGACTGAATAAATGATATTGATGATGAATGACCAAGATCTTTATCATCGCTGCATTCGGGAGATGGAACTACTACCATCGCGTCGCTACTGACAGACTCAGTTCTTGGAGGGGATAAGAACCTGTCATCTGACTGGAAGCTTTCGAGATGAGGGTAAGAAATTGATGGAGGATCATCTGTCATCGCTATGCCGGGCTGTTGTTGTATTTGGGGATGCCGGTTATCCTTCCTTTGGCTCAGGAAAGTGTCCTGAGCTGGAGAGAAGTTTTGGTCTGTGGTTGTTTCAGATGGGACGCTGGACATTAGAAAAGTCGTTTGGGACTGTCGCTCATACTCTTGTACTCGAGCCTCGAGATCCGAGACATATCTATATTCACCCAAGCTTAGAATATCGCTTTTAGAGTGTCGTTGTATCTTTACCTCTTTGTTGTGAGAGAACTCTGTTCATAGAGACAAGTAGCACTCAGACCCTTAGCTTCGCACGCTGAACAAGCAGGTTGCCTGCCGTCACATCGCGTCTTTCGCTTCCGGCAATATCCACATGCGAGTGCGATCTTGCGGCGTTTGACGACCTTTCGTCCGCTCTCATCGTCTATGCTGGTTGCGTCCATGGCCAGTCTTGGGGTGATCATAGCTGGTAATCTTGCTCGGATTGACGAGTGGACTTCGGATCCTGGTGCGTGGTAGGTTAATCTGCCGTCTGCATAGAAAAGGCGCCAAACCCAACTACGTTAGCCACGGTTACCCCGCCTTTTGGCCTGCTTGGCGGACTTGTCTGCCGACCGTGACTCTGGAGGCTGGGCTGAGAATGCTGACGCGTACTATTAAGTTTCTGGCAATTAATAAGTGAGCATACTTCGATATCGCCATTATACCACAACCGAGCTTTCCAAACCAATGACGACCAGAATGAAAACAAGGAGTATATATATTATAAGAGAGCAGGTATGCCCTTTTTCTGTAATATAGAAGCTTTATTAGAATGACAACACAAACACAAAAGCAAAGGCTTCCATGTCTGGCAATACTAAATCTACTGCTATTTAACTTTACATTGAAGTCAAACTCTTACTTCATCTCATAGTATGTCACCCTTTCTTATACTTCCCGCATATGTACAAACAACCTCGCACCAGCTGGACCAGCATTGAACGTGTCATACAGTCTCATATCTTCCTCAGTCATAGTCTCATCAACAATTGCATCAAATCTCAAAAAGAAAGCCGCAGTAAGCTTGGAAAGCTCCATTTGAGCGAGGCTATTATCTTAGCTGATGCAACTGCAGTGAATGAAGTTCTTACAACTTACTTGATGCCGATGCACCTCCTGGAACCAACAGAAAAAGGTGTCCAAGATGCCTTGCGAGTTTCGTTGCCATCAGCGGTCAGCCATCTCTCAGGAATAAATTCCTCAGGTGATGGAAATGCATCCTCATTTCGGTGTATGGTGAAGTTCTGAGTTCCCACGATAGTCTAGAAATTTTGAGTACAGAGTATACAATGCGTGAGGTTTGACTTACCCCTTTAGGTACTGGGATTCCATCAATTACGGTATCATTGTTTGCGGTGCGTGGCAAGGTCGCCACGATAGTGGGATATCTTCGAAGGGTCTCATTGATAACAGCCTGAAGGTAGGGTAATTTGCTGCATGTCTTGCGTTATGTCAATTAGTTAATATCACAACTATTCTGGAAAGGTGCAATTACTTGGTAGTCGGGGACTAAACTTGGCTCTGGGAATGCTTGGAGGAGCTCTGACCTCAGCTTTGCTACCACCTTAGGCTGTTTCAAACACGCCCAGAGTATGTATACGAACGTATTTGCTGTAGTTCCGCTTCCACCGAACCTAGTCAAATAACTATCAGCTCGGCCGAATCATGCTACGGCCTGTCTATTATCGCGTCTGAACTTACATGCCTCCCATACATTCCTCCGCAAGCTCCGAGTTCGTCAAAGGCTGCGCCGTGTTTCCGCTCTTCTCCGCACTGAGGACATTTCGGAGAAAGGGTGTATGCGAGTCTTTCTGGCGGATTTTTTCGATAAGCGTGAGTGCATACTACGCAAGACTAGTTAGTGTTCAATGAAGCAGTGTATATTCCGAGGTTATTTACCTTTTTCCATGTGCGAACATCCCTGAAATATCCGCCGATGGGTCCAGGGACGTAGACTCCGTATTGTTCCATCTGAGGTAGGAATTCTTTCTATAATCTGTCAGTTTCCATAAGCAGCCCGTTCAGTAGATGGAATTTACATATATATACGTGGGTTTCCAAGCCTTGATGTATCTCATGACCTGGTGCGGCTGGCCCCGCTGCACAGACCCAGGATCCTCATCGAACATGAGATGATCTGGGTTTCAATCAGTCTCCTGTGTATAAAAGCTGTTTCATCGTCTGTTGCACTCACAAATGACGTCAAATCCCAGCCAGTGACACCATGGATACACGTCGATGGGTCCGTCGTTAGCTCTCGTCGCCCACTGGTTTAGAAGCGCCTTGATCTTTGAAGAGATATGGGGCTCAAAATCGAGCATTGAAGATTGAGAAAACCCTCTGGAGAAGTTCTTTCGGCGAGCTTTATGGGCTTCAGCGTCTCTATATCAGGTCAGTTCAGGCATGGCAGGATTCTCGGAATGTGCGGAAAGACTTACCTGAAACTAAACAAGTGGTTTTCATGGAAGATTCGTTTCGCGCGCTGCCACAAGTTAGCTGTGGAAAATTATGTCTCTTGGCAATTGAATACTTACATAGAAGCTCTCTTCTTTGGTAAAGTCATTGGAAGTGTAGATTGCCTGCACGGCAGTGGGTGTTGAAAAGGAAAGTTCATTTGGTCCAACTCGAACCACAGAGCCATACCTCACATGTGCTTCGTGAATTCTTTCCGATTTTCGCCCTTGGAAGTTGCCGATTCGGCTCCATAATCTTGAGATTCGTGCAAGCGGCGGCCCAGGATATTTAGAAATCGGATGGAAAAAGATGTTATATATAATAGAGACAGCTACTTTGAGTACTAAGAGAGCACAAAGTGTCAATATAGCTCTCTTGAAAATTGAGGTATGAACGTCCAGTAACATGATTGAATTGAAGTGACGTGTCGTGGCAGGCTTTAGTGTTTATGACTTGGAATAGGTACTAACAAGGAGTTTGGGGAGGTATTAAATCAGAGTATTGCACTTTTACTCTGGTTTTTTTATTTGGATATTCTTTTAATATATTAAAGAAATACTAGGCATGATTATATAAAGTCTAAAGCTTCGGAATGACAGTCACAATCACTTTGACAGAGTCTCGCAGATCGGGGAGTTAATTAGAATGATCCACAATTGTCGGGGAGATAACGTGCAGTCCATCATTGGTCGGTGACGGTTCCGTTCTCGGGCTCATTCCCGGTTGAGACGGTCATGTAGTCTAGCTACCTTAGTTACAGAATGGCGTAACACGACGCGACACGACCCAAATCACGTCCAGTTACATTGCATATACTTACCCTAGTCGCTTTGCTTACCCTAAATATTTCATCTACTAATTCTGATTCCTTGCTTCTGTAAACTTGAGGCTATTGCTGCGAAATATGCTGGAGTGATTACATGAGAAGCTGTTATTTATGTGTCTGGTTGCGAGTTGGTTGACCCTAAAACTGCGCTCTGGCTTGTGCGAGAACAGCACGCCGTGGCCGCTAAGTCCCTTTTGGTGCAAACTATGGGGCAGGGATCATTGGGCGCTGCTGAATGACAGCCAATATCCGTTGACTTGTAGTCTAAAAGAATACATACTCATTCGCTGACCTGGGAAGATACTCGTATTCAAGACGTCAATAAGATCAGCAATAAAGCGGTCCAACCTATAATCAAAGCCAGGCGCATCTATAATAAGATATTAAATTCTCCAGTTGTGTTCTTAATTAAATCTCGCCATCTGGAGGCAGCAGGTCCATATGTATCATAGTGGCTCCAAATATCCTTTAGAGAGAGAAGTATAGTAAGCGGAGTCTGAAAGGCTAGCGAAGTATGCATCATGCTGAGGGACTCTTCGATTGCTGACCGAGACTCGGGTGTTTGAGCATGCACCGCGAGCATGAAAAGCGGGAAGAGACAAGCCTGTAACCATGAGAGTCTCCGGAGAGGTTCGATAGCCATGGCAACGTACTTCTGGATGCGAATATCGCTGGAATCCAGAGTGTAAATTTCGTGGTGGATGAAACAAAGCAATCCAAGCTGCCATATGGCGTTAAAATGCTCGACGGAATCTGTGTGCTCTTGGTCCACCATCGACACGTCTGGGGTCCAATTTTCCAGCCTTCGAACGAGCTCACCTGCATGAGCCATAAGTTTAAGAGTGTCGTCGACTGATCTGCAGGATGCTTTCATCTGATGGACTTGGGCAGCGAGGTCCGTCACCTCACGAAACATGAGGTGCATAGCATGATCAGGGAGATTATGCCACCAGAGGGACTGTATTCTGGCCCCTTGCTTCCTTTCAGCCTTTGTATCTGGACCAGGGACTTTCAAGACATATTCAATTAGTAGGAGATACACGTGTTGAAGCCAAGGCAGCGGAGGTTACTAACCATGGATAACGGTTCCAATCTCGTCAAGTATCTCCTGAGACACAACATCCCTAAGAAGTGTGCGGCTCATAGTAGCAGCCCAATTGTACTGGACGACCATGCATTGCAGAAATCGCCCACTGGTTCCATTTAATTTATCTGTGGCGTTTTTAAGTAGACGACGGCACCCAAGAAGTCTCGTACTCCAAGTGTCCAAGCCCGTATCAATAACCTATCCCAGTTAGTTATGAATTACATATTACAGGGTCTCGGTGTGTTGCTGTACATCAAATACTACCGACAGTAGAGCTGTAGCAGCGAGTCCTTCGAGGTCGGTCTCGATGGCTATACCCTCTCGGAACGCCACTCTCATGGCCTTGCGGTATGGCTGAAGGGCGAATTTGGGCAATCTTCCCAAGTTTACTAGATGGGATGCGGAGGCGAATAGTATTGTGCTTCGTAGCGAGAGGGAACTCACTGCAAGGTCGCCGTAGATGTCACGGTACGGGTTGCAATCAGGCCTCATAGGGTAAAGGCAAAGAGAAAGATTCTGCATATCTGTCATCGAACTGTTAGCTGAACTTATCGAGAATCTAGACCGAATTGATATTACAGTGGCAGAACAGATAGTCGTCGAAAGGATCGGGAATCGAGGACGGTAACGTTGGAGCGTCGCTGATCCGGGACAAGATGTGATTTACGGTCTCTGATCCAGCAGTAATTCTAACGCCCGAGGCTTCTTCATCGTTGCTGTCCTCAAGAGGCAGCCAGGAATCTGTTCTGGTATCATCGACAAAGAAGTCTCCTGGTGCGCAATGGGCAGGCAATACGGTGGCTTCTGTCTCTGCACTCGATGAGGCGAAGGCCACGGTGATGTGATTCTGTAGATTCGAAACCTCAGTGCTACATGCCGCCAAGTTCGTGTTATTCTGGTGCGATATTCCCGCATCATCACTTATCTCGTTAGTCGCGGGTGATGCTGGCTCTGGTGCATGAGAATCGTCAAGGTTTCGATCGACAGAGGTTGGAGACGGGCTTGTAGTGGAATGCTGCATGATAAGCGGGGCCTGGTCTGTGAGCACCGTGATATCTTGATTCATGGACAATGGAGACATCGCCAAGTCTGTTATGCCTACAGGACTGTCTCCCAGATGGAGTTGAGATTCGCCATACGAGATCAAGTTGTCGTCAATCGATATTGCGCCGGGATCGGAGACTGCGGTTCTCTCGCATTCATGTTGGCCGACCTCTGAGCGTGATCCTTGCTGCTTAACAGTCTTGTTTTGCCGACGAGGGCCAGTTCTCATGATCTTTGATACCATCTGGCCATTGCGATGCATAGAAAAATCGTCCAAACGGATATCATAGCCACCGCAGGTAGCTCCACGTATACGACAGTTCAAGCACTCCGGCCTCGTTTCGTCGCATTTTTGGTGACGCCGACGGCAGGTCCAACACCCTGCAGAGGAGAGGGTCCATATTAGCTAATAGAACATTGACAAGGTCGGATGACAGGCACGTACCACTTCTGGACCGTTTTTGGCCCATGATTACGAGGCTATTTCCAAGGTATTCTTTGCAATGCAATAGTAGATAAGTGAAAGAGGCATATCAGGAGGGGAGAACTTAGTACGTGAGCTGCTTATCGGGTATCCATCCGCCCGCTTCCGTAACAGGTAAACTTAGGCTCGCTTGATTGAGCCTTTTTGGGCATAGGTCCATTGGTCCACATAACCACTAACTCAGATTCCGATATACGTCCTCTTCTGAGAGCACATGAGAGATGGACAAGAGTAGACTTAAAATCTCAGTCAAAAATCTTGATCGAAGACACCTGACAGTTGCTGTTTGTTGCAAGTTGCTAGCGAAAATGAAATCAATGAATCGGTCCGCAGGCGTCTCATCTGTGATCAACCAGATTGAAACTGCTGGGGACTCTCAGCAATTACCAGAGCTCTTACGCGTAGCATCGACGATCAAGCTTAGCAGAACCAAGCAATATCTGATCACATTTCTGATTCTGGTATGCAACTTGACACAGGTAAGACCTCCCAGATAGGCCGCACCCATATTTTGCGAGGAGCATTTGCTAACTTTGTGGCCCCAAGTTCATCTCCATGTTCTCGACTGTAGCTGGCGGGTACGAGCTTAGCAAGATTCTAGGAAAGCCTGTAGGTCCGGGACAGGCCAACTGGATGGCTGCGGCATATTCGTACGTTGATCCATCATAATTCGCCACGGGATCTACTGTCGATAAACCGACTGACTCGTTTGTTCCAGCCTTACACAGAGCGCTTTCGTCCTCATCAGCGGTCGCCTCGGCGCTGTTTATGGTCATCAGAGGCTTCTTCTTCTGGGCGGCATTATTATCGTCGCTTTCTCCGTTGCTAATGCATTTTGCAATACTTATACCTCCTTTATTATAATCCGCGCTCTTACTGGTGTTGGCGGCGGTATCTTGATGCCCAACGCAGTTGCTACACTTACTATCATGGTTCCCCCTGGCAAAGTGCGCAACTTCACGCTGGCCATATTTGCAGCGTCGCCTCCAGTCGGAGCTGGCATCGGAGCGCTAATGATTGGAGCATTTCTTGAGTATTCAGAATGGAAATGGCATTTTATCTCTGTGTATGTTGTATGCGCATTTTTAGCATTCTGGACTTTGTTAACTGGATTGTAGGGCATGTCTTGGGACTGCTTGTTTTTCTGGACTATTCTTCGTTCTACCTTCTGAGGATCCCGCTGACAAAAACGGGAAAATCGATTTCATCGGTATCATTACCGGCTTGGGCGGTCTCTTATTATTCTCTTTGGCCTGGAAGTGCGCATTTCCCCTCCTATCTTCCCCCAAGAGAGCATGAACCTTTACTGACTGTCCTTCAAGTCAAGCGCCGGTAGACGGATGGGGGACTCCATATGTTATTGCGATGCTGGTCATCTCGGTTGTGCTGATGGTCATTTTTTTCTTTTGGGAGGGTAAATGGGCTGAGGAGCCCATTATGCCCCCTTCCATCTTTCGTGGCAAAAGCTTCAAAGCTCTCACGGTCGTCGTCTTGTTCATTTACATGGCCGTCGGGATCACTCTTTGGTACATGGTAGCGTGGCAGCAACTGATACGAGGATGGTCTGTCCTCAACGTCGCTGTTGGTTGGATCCCATACGGACTAGGGGCATCCTGCGCTGTCATCTTGGCCGCATGGCTGATTCCCCGGCTTGAGGCACAATGGATCCTTGCTATCGGGTGCCTCACTTCACTGACAGCCACTATTTTGCTGGCTACAATGCCAGAACAACAGAGTTACTGGGCACAGGTTTTCCCGTCAACTGTATTTGGTAGCTTCTGCCCTGACTTTGTATATGTTGCTGCACAAGTTATTGCCAGCAGCAGTGTCGGGAGAAAAGAGCAGGGACCAGCTGCTAGTTTGATCGGCACGCTCAACCTCTACGGCAACAGCTTAGGACTTGGTTTTGCCGGCACGATCGAGGCCAACATAGCGAAGAGTCATGCTGGCGAAGCTCTGCCGTTTCGGTCAGCATTGTGGTTTGGGGCTGGTTTATCGGCAATTGCGCTACTGATGGATCTGACCATGGTGCGAACGAAAAAGGAGGACAAGGAGGGCTGGGATTCAAATGAGACTGAACTTGAAATATCTTCTGCAGGGGCATAAAATAAGAGAATGGTGAGATAGTATGCAGGAATTCCTTCTAATTGTTATTAATGGTGTGTTACAAAAAGATAGATGGAAGTAACCAGAGATAGCTGAGAAGAAAGTCAATACCAGGATCAAGATTGCAGAGCAATTCATTCACATTGACTATCTTGATAACTCGAACTGCCTATGATTGTAGTACTTTCCATATTCCTTAATATGTCACAGAAATTACACAAAAGCCCCATCGGCAACCTTTCTTAGCCTATAAAGAAAAGAGATTGTGTCTAATCAACGCCACCTGGACTTTGGCGGTCTTTGGGTGTTTATTTGGTTTGTATTCGGCTCTGTAGTCTCCATAGTCTCATCTAGTGACGTCAAAGGCGGAATACCGCCAAGTTAACTGAAGAAACGTCTTCGGAGGCGGGGATTTGCTTCGCGAACAGTTTTCCCACCACGATGCGACGACAACCTTCGCAACATGCGGCGACACAGTATAGGTAGTACTCATGATGCAGTGTTTGATTAACTTTCAGAATTATTTATATGCTGTAAATAAGAAACAAACGGTCTTTGAGAGGCTACTAGAGTAGTATATTATAGGAGCTGGGAAGAGCCAGCCTCTTGCTGACACAGCCAGCTATACCGAAGCTAAGTAAGTTACTTTAATACTTCAAGACTCCACCAGCACTACGCAGTTTAATCGTGAGCTATGACCTGCGCCTTTTGTCGCTTATCCTGATCGTGTTGCTCAACATCTTCTTCCAAGCCCTCGATCACCTGGACATCTGAATCTAGATCGACATTCCTGAGAGGGGTGAACTTGCCGCGACCCTCGAAGACCCATCCGGCAATCATTGCAACAGCCAAGCATGTCATGATCAAGACAGTATAGTTCATAGTGTCAGCAGTCACAGGATGGGTTTGCGGGATCTAGCGCAGTGTTAGCCACCAGAATAGGCATTAATGCTGGAACTGGAACATACAAATGCCACGATGATAACGAGCATAGAGTAGAGAACAGCGACAATGTATACCGAAGTTGACCAGAATCCAAAGTCCCAGCGAGGACTCGCAGGGAGCATTGATCTTTTTGTCAACAGAAGCATGAGCGCGGGAAACCCTGTTGCTATGTTAAGGATGGAGAAACCAATGATGAAGGCAGGGGACATACCAAAGCTGATTATCTGGCAAACAGCTTGTGCGCCGATTATAGTGTTGAATGCGGTGAGGGAGAAAAGATAACTGGGTTATGTTAGAGGAGGTTTAACGTCGAATGCTTTATATCTCACATTAGACCGATAGCAGAGACAATAGCACTTGAGAGATTGATTGACCACACAGGAAGGTTTGTCTTCGGAGACAAATGCACCAGCCTTGTAAAATGTCAGCTGTGGATATTCGATACGGATGGAAGTCGTTTAACTCATACTTATCATTCCAGAAGAGACCATTATCTCGGGCGAATGCATAACCTTGACGACTCATCGTTATGGCCGAACCAAGAGATGATGCGACCATGTTCACAAGCAGAATGCAACAGAACACTATTGCTGCTGCCCGGCTGCCGATAGCGAGTCGGATGATTTCGAGCACGGGGACTCTGCAGCGTGTCAGCAATGTCCAGCGGAACCAAGTCATCGTTCTTACCCAGTTGATGTTGCAACAATGGCATCCAAGTCTTTGACAGAAAAGCCCAGGACAAGAATCCAAACAAAACCAATCGCAAACTGACTGAGGATGACGATGATCATAATGCGGGGTAGAAAACGCTTAGGCTGTGGAATCTCCTCGGCTAGATGGGCTGGGCCATCGAGACCCATCAGAGTTGAGAAACTATTCATTAGTCCGAGTAGAACCGCGAATCCCGTAGAAGAGTATCTAGTTTCGACTTGGTTAGCAAGCTGGAAGGCCAACGCATTTTCATTGGACACGAACCCGGTTCTGTTGCTCGTTTCTACAAAGACGAAACTCGCGGGAGCCTTGGGAGCCTTGACAAGAAGCAACACAGAGAAAGCAATGAAGCCAATAGCGGTCGCCCAGCCTTTACTAGTCAGCACATCGCATTATGAGAAAGTAGCAGCTATTGTGGTACTCACAGCCAATATTCTCCAGCGTGGGAATTCCCCTCAACCCAAAGCGGTTAACGAACCAGCAGCCCATGGCAACAATCATGTATGCGACAAAAAGACGCCATCGAACAGTCACGTCGAAGCCCGCGTCGCATAGATTAATCAGTGCCAAAAACAAGGTGGCAGTAACAGCACAGCAGGCAGCATGAGTCAGGACCCAGCCAGCATAGTTCAGCCAACCTAGAGGATAAGCAACCTGTCGCCTGTACTTTTCAGGGGTTAGAAAGACGGCGTAGTGATAAGCGCCACCTTGCAAAGATCAGTAGGAACAACAAGTTTTGTATGGTCAACATACCAGCAGTAGCGAATCTTGCAGAGCATTGCGCGAAGACGAGCATGATACACATGACGCAAAGACTTGATGCCGTGCTTTAAGAAGATTTTGTGTCAGCTTTGGGCACTGAAGATGATTTGCGGAAGGTTTTCTGGACTTACTATCCATAGACAAGAGTAGGAAGGCCACCGGCTGAGAGACTGATGAACAAAATAAAGGATATTCCACCGAAGGAATTGATGGTAAGCCATCCTATGCTTATGCCGCTCCAGAGGCCAAAGGTCTGCGGAAGGTGTTGAACTGTCGAGGGATTGTTTCTAGAAGCCATAGTGAATTATTGAAAGGAGTTATGGAATGACTTTTGGATACTCAGGAACTACGGCAACCGTCTTAAGTATATATCTTTATCTAGCTTCAGCGAACTCATGAGCGAAACTCTGTATCGCCGCGTGTTGTAGTAGCACTATCATTGTCTACCTTTCTCAAGACATCCTATGATATGCTAAAGCCATATGATATCTCTATTGACTATGAGAAGCCCATTCAGTGATTCGAGATAGCACAAAATTAGGTTTGAGTGACTGATTGCTGAGCAGTTCGATGTTGACTATTGGACTAATCCAAATTAGGTTATGCTAATGCTATCAGTGCAAGCCCTCTTGGTGATATCAACTCAATGTGAAAGAGATAACAACAAGGAGAGATAACGGCAGTAATCATTTAGTTCTTGATTGGACAGATCTTTCCAGATAAGAATGAACTAGGCTAACTTGTTAGCTTGGATGATGTTATTCAGAGGCTAGCGTTAGGTCATGTACAGTTAGATCTGATTTTGTCAATAAACCCCGCATCAAGAGTTGCCCCATATTTGCGGCTGTCAGTAACGCTGTCTCCTGCATTATCTCGTGTTTCTGTATGTCATGTTCCCCAAGAGCACCCAATTCCACGACGAAACAACTAATTGGGAGGGACCGTATCGAAAGTAATATAGCCAGTCTAAGATCTAGAAATGCATTTAGCAAGAAGTCTATGTCTTAGAGCTTTTAGCTAATTACTTAAAGATCGTTGGACCTGCAGCAAAGGATGCTGAAGGTGGGATAAGGGCAGGCCTGGGTGTCTGAATTGTCGCTCTCCTAGACCCGAATATTCTAGCGATGCTATAACTTTACTTACTTGGAATATGTTTAGTTTAGTCTCTGTATACATGTAGTCAAGGCAGCCAGTTCTGTATGGGGTCTGAGTCTATTGGAGGCTAGGTTCTGTCTGCCGGAATAAACTCTCAGTCATAAATCTCAACTGCGAATAATACTACTAGATAACAACTTCTAATATCATAGTCTAATGATAGGAAGTACGATAGTGTTCTTCTTTATTTTCCTGTAGCATTGAATATAAATGAACTTTAGCTTGAACGATGTAGTAAGGCTAGATAGCCTGAATAACGGACTTCGGCTGACAGTAAGTGCTCCTTGTTTGTGCGGCAATTGATATAGATGTTGATATGGACGAATATCTGAGCAATACAGACAGAATAATGTACTCATCTCATTTCAACTGAATCGAGCACGAAAGATAGATATTGGCATCCAGTGTGTCTAGGCCGCAACCTGCCCTTCAATGCTTCCGTACCCGAAAGGATCTTCCTTACTACCCAGCATGACAATAGGATCCTTCATATCCACATGGCCACAATTGGGGTGACTGACCGAGTAACCCAACAACGACTGCACCTCGGGGTCGTAGTCCTTGATGACCTCACGAGGAATAGCCAAGTACTGGTTCTCATCCGCCCGATATGAGCCACGCACCATATGACAAGAAAAGATGTTGCGTCGCTCGTCGGTAATGTTAGCTCCAGCACCATGCCACACGCTACCGATGATCATAACGGCATCACCCTTTTCCATCTCGGCCGTAGAGCACATAGACCTATCGGCAGGTCCTGAGATGGCGGCTTCGGGCCAGAGATGGGAGCCGACAATGACTTGAGTGGCTCCGTTCTCAAAAGTACATTTCTGCAATTAGGTCAGCATGATGATCAGAAGAGTAAATCTGCCAACACGTACAGTGCCTGCAACAAGCAACCCCAGCAGAGAGCTCTCCCCGCTACCTTCGACATGGTCAAAGTGTTGGGCCATATCGTCCCGGTGGAGGGGCTGAGCCTTGGATCGACCACGAGAAAAGGCTTCCGATACAGCCAAGACGGGGTTAGACACGCACTTATATCGCTTGCCGTCACGGAAAGGGTAACTGTATGTCTCAATGATTAGGTGGAAGCTCCAAACTTGAAGGGATTGGTGCTCTTACGACTCCTCTTTCAGCAGCAGCTTCGATGCCTCACGATAAACAGGATGATTGATAGCTTTGTGGGCAAATGTCGGAGACTTTCCCGCGAAACCACTGCACAATCCATTTTAGTAAGCACATTCCAAAGGAAAACAATGCGAGCTACTTACCTCAGAGGCGGGTCAGTAGGAGGAAACAGGGTGCCCTCATACTTGCCAACCTTCTGATAGTGAGGGTCGGCCTCTGCCTGAATTCGATCTGCCTCTTCTGGCGTGATGAAATTCTTGATGATGATGCCTCCATCTCTGCGAATTACGCCAACGATTTCTTCAATGGGGGCTGTGGCTGGCAACGCCGTAATTTCCGGGTTGTTCCGCTGATGAGCAGGGTTAGGCATTTTGACAAAAGACTCAATAGAGTAGAATATAAGAAAGCGTATTTGCAGGTAGAAGACAACTTTAACTGTTGCAATTATTCCTCTGAATTGATCGTACAGTTGGTTTGTTAAAGCCGGTATATATGCACAACTGCTTGTATTAGATCGAACCGACGCGGATCAGAAAGCCACACACAGCAAACGAGCCAACGAGTTGATAGCGTTAATATTTCCTAACTTGGAAATGCTAATGCTATCAGTTGCGAAAGCCGAGTCACTCAAGATCTTATCGCAGTGGGGCTGGGCCCGGGCTTATCTTATCTCGAGGCTTTGGGCTTTCGGCCGCTTCAGGGTATGTCGCAGCATTTCCGAGGGTAGTCAATACGATGGACAAGTTGGTAACTCTCGCTTACGGATCATGGCAGTATAAGTATCCCGAACGCGCAGAGCTACAAGGGAAATACTGCCAAACATTCAATACATCAAAGTCATCTTGCTTCTTTCTTGCCTATCGCTCGCACCCATTACCATGTCTGCCGTTAAGAGATTCGCCGCTTCAGCTCAAGCCCACGATGTCCTCCAAACCCTCAAGGCAGACGGCATTGTTGTTATTGAAGGTGCAGCCAAGATAGCAACGCTAGACTCTGCTCTCCAAGAGATTGGACCGCTGGCTGATGGTCAAACCTTTGGTCTGATCGCCAAGAGTCAAACCTTTGCCACCGAGCTTTTGATGAATGGCCTCTTTATTGACCTTACCAAACGTCTTCTCACCGACACCTGCACAATCTACTACTCTGACGACAGAACGGTTTCTACTGCCGAGCCTCAAGTATCTTTTACATCTGCTTTGTTCTCTCAACCAGGATCATCTGGCTGGGGGCTTCGTCGTCAGGACGATTGCCATCACACCGTCCATCCCGCCAAACGGGAAACCGATTTTGGTATCGCCTATGCAGCGACCGACATCACCAAGGATAACGGTGCCATTCGAGCTGTCATCGGCTCCAACATGTGGAAGGACACAAGAGATCCCACTCCTGCTGATGAGACCGAGATCGAGTTGAAGAAAGGACATGCTATTCTTTGGTGAGTTTATTCTAAATTTCACCTATTCTCAGACTTGATTCTCACCCTCTGCAGTCTAGGATCTGTCTTCTATGGCCAGAAGCCAAACACCACCAACGAGGCTAGCATGTTGCTCAGCGCTTTCACAACACCGGGATGGTGCCGCCAGGAAGAGAATCAGTATTTAGCCGTACCATATGAGATTGTCAAAACTCTCCCCAAGGATATTCAACGCTTTGTGGGATACTACGTCAGTCTCCCTTATGGAGGCGCAGTGGAACATATGGAGCCACTTGACTTTCTTGCAGCTGAGGGGGATTGGACTAAGTACATTCCTGTAGATTTAGTTTAAGGTAGATACTACTGTTTTGTGGCTGTCATACCTCACGCCATTAGTCAAGACCATGAAGACCTAAGTCATTACCCATCAGAGGTCCTGAGATGACTATTTTAACCTTCCCGTTACCGCGGAGTCCTTGATAATGATTGTCTCGTGCTGTGCTCGCCAATGTACTCAAGCTTACCATCCAAGTTCTCTATGCTAATTCAAGCTTTCAGCCCAAGTCTTAGCCGCAAATAGCCTTACCATTCTTAAGAAGCAACGATAACGTTATGACGGAACAATTTACCTCACCGCAAGATCTCCTCGATAAACAGTCCTCATTCCCAATCGTCCGAACGGAGTCAGGCGATATTCGGGGCAGAACTGATGACAATGTTCATGTGTTTAAAGGGGTGCCATTTGCTGCACCGCCTTTCGGGCCCAACTACCTCCGTCCTCCGTAGCCGCCAGAACATTGGAGTGGTGTGAGCGACACGCTAGGCTTCGGGCCCAAGTCTCCGCAGGTCGCCTATCCGCCGCGAGGGCCTCGCAGAGCTAGTCGGCACTGGTTAAGACTGCCTGACGCTCAACGTCTGGACACCCAGCCTCGGTACCGCGGGACTACCAGTAGTGGTTTAGATTCCCGGTGGTATGTTCGAATTTCATGCCACTGGCGCTGTAGCCTACTACGATAGTAGTAGGTTTGCCCGCGACGGTGTCGTGTGTGTCACCATCAATTACCGCGTGGGTGCCCAAGGATTTCTCTATTTAGACGATGGCAACCCCAACCTTGGCCTGCTTGACCAAATCGCCGCTCTCGAATGGGTACAGAAGAACATAACCGCATTCGGCGGAGACCCCAGCGAGGTCACTATATTTGGGGAGTTGGCTGGTGCCATGAGTGTCGCGACGCTACTGGCTTTCCCTAAAGCTAAAGGGCTGTTCCACAGAGCGATTGTGCAAAGCAGGAGTAACGCAAAACTCAATTCAATAGCAACAGCGAAGAGAATCGGACATCGATTGGCAGAGATCCTGGGCATCGAGGTTATATGGGAGGCCATCAAAGCTACACCATTTGATCAGATCCTTCATGCTCGGGCACAGCAGCGAGAAGAACTGACCGCACGACCTGACCCAGCTTTCTGGGGCGAGGTCGCGCTCAGCTTTATCCCGTGGGCGCCCACTATCGACGAGGATATTATCCGGTGCATCCAATGGATGCTATCCGTGCTGGCGCTTCAAGGGACATTGACTTGCTCATTGGCTCCAACACTGAGAAAACACGTCTGTTCTTAGTCCCAGACGGTTCCATCAATCGCATTACGGAAGAAATGTTGTCTGCAATAGCTGGCATGTACGGCTTACCACCAGAGGGCCTCGGCGCGTATCGTGAGTTACATCCGGAAGCCAGTTCTGGTGAGCTATTCTCTGCGATCCAGACCGACTGGCTCTGGCGGATTCCTGCCATTCGTTTTGCCGACGCTCACGCAAAGGTGGCTCGAGCTTCGGCCTATATGTATGAATTCGCCGGGCAATCACCTCAGCTGAGCGGTCGCCTCGGCGCATTGCATTCCTTGGAGATACCCTTTGTCTTCAACACGCTCGGCCTCGGAACGGAGCCCCTTCTTGGCCCAGCTCCAACGCATGAGCTCGCTGACACCATGCATCGCGCCTGGGTCGCATTTGCCACGACAGGAGATCCCGGGTGGCCGAAATATGATGATAGCCGCAGGTCAACTATACATTTTAATACGGCATCGAGAACAGTGGACAATCCCCTTGACAAAAAGCTGAAGCTTTGGGACAGCGTGCATCAGTTTCCTGGCTACAATGGGCACCGAGAATATAGTAGCGTGGATATCATTCTCTGTACGTCGATCGAATTTGTGTACGCCGAATATGATCAAGAGACCAGCAGTGGATCGTACTATTAATCGTTCTGTATCTGAACTCCCCCGTACCACCCTCTTAGCCGGGAGAAGGAGCAAATTGTATCGTAGGAGTTATCTTTTACTTGAAGCAAATTGCAACAATGCAAAATATTAACAAAGGGGCTATCTCTCTTTAACAGCATTTCATTCTTCATCTCCGCATTGCATACTATTAGCTTCGAGGATATGATGCGCGTTGAGAATATTTCACATTATTATGACACCAAAACCCACTTCCAAACTAAGCTACTTGCTGACTGTGGATTATTCCTGAATTATCGAATGCCATAAACCCAGTACCCTCTCTGCACCCAACATATTCAGCCACGATATCTGAACCCCTCAAGATAGAAGTTTCCTCCCATAGGTTTATCTGACCTTTACCATCGCCCATCTCTCCACCCGGCCCATAAACTTCCATCCACCGCTTTCGAAGCTTTACGTGCCCTCTGTGAATTCTGCCGACCCGCTCAAACTTGCTCATGTCCTGCCAGTAAAACATCTCGATCTTCCTGTTATGGTTCAGATTGATCGGAGTTCCAGTTTTAAACGTTCCGCAGTCTGAGACATGACCCATTCGTACATCGAAGAGTCCGTTGGCAGTGGTATCTTTTGCTAGGTAGCCCATCCAACCAGTAACTAGCTCGTCAAACTCTTCAAACCACAACGCCTTCTCTTCATGAGACATTCCCGAGTGGTCTTGTCCTTCGACCAGAAAGCAGATGTTGTTTGGCAGATCGGTGACAATCGTTCTGCCAGGGCGAATAGTTGTTGTCTCTGGAACCCGCGCGGGCATCTCCTCCAATGAAGAGGCCAACTTATCGCCCAAGCTCACGTCTGGTATACGATGGCGAACACAGCCCCAATATCCAATCTTATCACCAAATGGTTCCATCTCCCCAACCCCATTCATCCCATTCTTCAATTCAGCAGTGCATGCATTTTGTACTCGATTGGCAGTAGCTGTGAGGATCTCTCTCCACATGCCTGCATCTTCTGGGAGCTCATCCCAGAACTGTCTCACGGCAGGTGATGACCACCACTTTGCATGGGACTCTGGCCACCAATATGAGAGCCAGATCTGGGTGCTCATCTCATCAGTGCCTGGGATCGTGATGTGGTCAAAGTGTGTCTGTCCAGTGATGAGCTTATCGAACCTCTGAATGAGATCCAGCTGCTGACTGTTTGGACTTTGGCCTTGGTACTGGATGCCATATATCCCGTAGATGAACTTGTCTCCTGGTAGGAATTTGGCGCGGTAAAACATGTTGGTGGGTCTGAGAACTAATGATTTTGTGAGCTTTCTAGAAAGTAAGATGTCTCATGACAAAGAACGGAATATCGACTTTCATCAGAATAGCGACGGAAAATCCGATTATATTTATATGATGGAGATCGCATCAATGGATATAGATTCGTCTTATGACTAGGTACAGATTCAGTACTCTCTTTAGCTACTCTTGGTCGCACCTATTCGCTGAAAGTCTAGTACCAGTCAAGCAATACAGCCTGATGTCACTAGGTAACCCGGATATTGATTACCCAGGCTATGGCAAAGATCTCATTCCGACCGCAGCGATTTTGATCAACGTCTGGCTATCTAGACCAGCTATAGCGCTATGCTCATTCCGAAAGGCAGATCAGCGAGAGAAGGAACCGAGACCCTAATACGGGGTTTGGTCTCGCCTGTTCATGATAGCACGTGAGGATGGGACCGTAGATAACGATCTCTCACTATTGACCCCGGATTTGTTGTGGGGCAAGAGTCGACTCAACTTCGACGAGTCAGGGTGGCAAAGCTTGTTCTGAAGCTAAACTGGCTTTGGGTTTGCCGATTACCTTGACCATGATTGTGATTGGAGGAGAGCCGTCGGAATGAGATAAGAATTTCCGTATCATAGTTGAATCCGAGATCAGCGTCAGATCGTGTGGGGTAAAGAAGAGTTGATTCCGACATCTGTTGCAGCTGACAGATCTCGGGGTAATTTGTAAATGATAGCTTATCTTGTGTAGGCCAAGAGAGGGGCTTAATCCTTGACATAAATACGTCTATAAACTCAAGCTCATTCGGTTTACGAGCAAGAACAACTCCCACTGTCTTACCTATCTCTCACAATGCCTTCCAAATGCAAAGTAGCTGCCATCCAAGCCGAACCATGCTGGAACGACTTGAAAGGGAGCATTGCCAAAACGATCGGATTGATCCAAGAGGCTGCTAGCAAAGGGGCCAACGTCATCGGTTTCCCTGAGATCTTCATCCCAGGTTACCCATGGTAAGTGCAGGCAGATCTTGTGGAATGAGAATGTTCAGCTAATGAGAACATTTTAGGACAATTTGGGCAAACTCGCCAGTCAGCAATGCTGCCTTTATGAGCGAGTATTTTGCCAATTCCCTTGAGAAGGATTCTGAGGAGATGGAACAAATCAAAACAGCTGTCCGCGATGCTGGAGTATTCATTGTGCTTGGATACAGTGAAAGATACCAAGGCACCCTCTACATTTCCCAGGTATGTCATTTGCTACTATCACTGCTCGTGGCCGAATTCTTACTCCTGTATAGTCTTTCATCGATGAGACTGGCACCATTGTTCTTCATCGACGAA
Source organism: Fusarium pseudocircinatum (assembly GCA_013396035.1). Taxonomy (NCBI): domain Eukaryota; kingdom Fungi; phylum Ascomycota; class Sordariomycetes; order Hypocreales; family Nectriaceae; genus Fusarium; species Fusarium pseudocircinatum. The sequence goes on from JAAOAS010000128.1 coordinate 52,690, forward strand.
AGATCAAGCCAACCCACGTTGAGAGAGCATATTGGGGCGATGGGCAAGCCGATTCCGTAAAGGCTGTTGTCCCCTCCTCGTTCGGCAATATCGGTGGCCTGAACTGCTGGGAGCACACCCAGCCTCTGCTGCGTTACTACCAGTACTCACAGAATCTAGACATCCAGGTATCCAGCTGGCCTCTTTGCTGGGATGCCCTGGAGGGCCAGCCTTGGCCGTATCACTTGACACCGCCAGCTTGCAACAGATTCTCACAGGTCATGGCGATGGAAGGCGCCTGCTATGTGTTGGTTTGCTCACAGGTTCTGACAGAAGAAAGCAAGGCAAAGACAGGATTGGAAAAGTTTGACTATGCTAGAGCACCAGGGGGCGGTTTTAGCATGATCTATGGTCCTGATGGTTCGGAGCTATGCAAGCCGTTGGGACCTGGAGAGGAGGGTATACTGTATGCTGATGTTGACCTTTCCTTCCGGGCTATGATGCAGCAGAATCTCGACCTGGTCGGGCATTACTCACGGCCCGATTTGCTGAGTCTTAATGTGACGACAGAGACTGCCGTTCCGATTCGTCACAAGTGACATCTCTCGCATTGCAGATGTAAAATTAGGGGGCCGAAGGATCAGATAGTATATACCACAGAACATTTCTTATATAGTTTGGGAATCTATTACTATAGTATATGATAAAACTGACTAGAAGAATGTGAAGCTTTCGCAGTTGCCGAGAATCTGACTCAGGTTGTTGAACATCGAGGGGTCAGTGTCTACCCAGGTAGTTTCTGCAGCATCGATATCAAACAAGCCGACTGGAATATTCGCCGTGGCTGCAAGGCCATTCAGCAAGATCGGATCCCCTGTCAAGTTTGTTGCATGCGCTGCCTCTGATAAACCAGAAGCTTGCTCAACTCTCGTCGCACCTGTACCAGGCACTAACCCGAAACCCTCCCCGCTTCCTGTATATCTCTGTGATCTCAACTCATCTGTCGCTTTCCGTATGGTCTGCAGTTTATCCCTCAGTCGCATCGTGATTGGAGATTCTCTCGCCAGCCGGTGGATCAGCTGTGTTGCAGCAACCACGTCCTGTAGACAAGACTTGCTCTGATCTGGGCTGGCATAACAGGTAACGAGAAGCAGGGACGACAAAGCGGTCTCAAGGAAATGATTGAACGTCTTGTGCTGAGCATGGTATATATCGGTTTCTCTAGCCAGTCTGGCTAATACTTGAATGGTGTCTCGGGCGACCTGAATCATGACTTCAAAGTTTGATGTGTCGATATTATGAGATCCGAAGCGACTAGCTGCTTTGCGCAGAATAATTGTTCTCATCTGGTTGGCTCGCAGATAAAGCATCAATCGCAACTTATAGTGTCCGCGTTTCTCAATCGCCATGTCGAATTCGTCGTCAATGCCATTGAACTGCAATCGGCGTGGTAGATTCTGCTGCCACTGGAGTACTCGGAACACCAGATAATCTTGAGTCGAGTTGGAGTCTTGAAGCCGAGATGCCAAAGTGCCGAGAAAAAAACTTCGGACATCTGACGCTATGCCACAAAATGAAACCATCTGCTTGAGATAGGCTAAAGAATGATCGCTGTCGTTCTGTATAATCGTTCAGGGTATGTTCCAAGCATCAGTGTTCAGGATCATACCGTTGGCAGTGATGGTCGGTTGACTTCCGAGTCCTGAACTGCAAATGGCAGTCCAGTGCCAAAGCTCCATCTTCGATCCATGGTATATAGAGACCAGAAGAAATTATCCGAGATCTTCTCGGCAGGGTTTTGTTCCTCCTGAGAGCTTCGCTCATGTACAAGTCTCATGATGGTACCAATCAATCTCCACGCCTCTTTCTCACGATCGGTCAGAAAGAAGAAGATACACTACAGAGGAATAAGGGATTAATGCGAGCACAATGAAGAGGAAGGATCCACTCACAAGCAAAGTCATTAATGTCAAGTCACTCAAGTTCGGGGATTGCAGGTACATCTTAGGGATGGTCGAAACGAAAGCCTCTTCAACAATAGGACTCACAATATCTACAGCCTTTGAGCCTTCGAAGCTCGAGACGATCGCCAGTACTAAAAAGGCGATATTTGCAATATTCTCGCCATAGAGGCTACTGGAAAGAGGATAATCGGAATAGGACTGTGTTGGTTTCTCGATTATCTCATGGCTCAGTTGATTTATATCGAGAAAGGGATACATCATGCCAACTTCCTCCTCGTAGATTGCGAGAACTTGACACCAGAAGCTTTGGTCGACGGCATTTAGTAGTCCATGCGGAGAGGCAGTTCCCTGAGCTGATAGGCTGTCCAATTTGCTGGATATGAAGCCCTCTGAGCAAGGGTTCGCGCTGGAAATGTCGCTTTGATGGTCGGGTTGAAACAGCTGACGCTCGGTGAGACGTATGAAATCACCGAAATTGTCATAGGCTACTTCCGAGCCTGGAGCTTCCAGGGGCCAGCTCTGCGCCAGTGAATCTATCCTTTCTGAGCCGTCCTCCAGAGGTTGCTTCTCTGGTTGAACATTCTCTGACTCTTGGAGAGGCACCCTTGCCCTAGTACGTGAGGTAAGCTTCCAGACTCCGAGGTTGTGGAGTCACACCTACGATGCACAACGTGAAGATCGATAACGTGTTGCCCGTGGATAGAGGCACCTTGTGCAGGCTTTACTACATCCATTGCATGGTTGCTCGCCGCTGCACCTGGTCTTTCGCTGCTGGCATCTCTCACTGTGGTGCACCTAGTCAGCAGAAGCACATGTCTATGACGTGTATGAGATACAGACCAAGCAACGGAAGTGTAACGAGAACGTCGCTTCTTTTCTGTTACCATTGCGTACGGGCCACCAATGCAGAATACTCATTAGCGATGCAACCAAACCATGCATGAAGGAAGAGAATAAAACCCCGCAATCGCAACTTGTGAGGATCTGGTAGTTGAGTTGGAACTATCGATTAAGCGCGATTGCTGATTGGCCATACTGCGGGGCATTGGGTTGTTGATCTCGAACAGAATTGACATCTTTATTAGCGCCGAGTATCGGTCGGGATGATCATCCAGAGGAAATATTTCATCTGGACCAGTTATGTTTACGCAAATCTCAATAGCAACTCGACCAAAGAAGGCGCACATGCTAGTCCGGATGAACATGTATGTGCCCTGCAATGCGGGTCTAGGTGCTGTTGTATGAAGAATTGGCCGTCAGACGGTGTTAGGACTATCAACCTCAGATTTGTTAGCAGCAAAATGGTTATTTAATAAATAGAATCATTATGCGATGTTGAGTATTAATTAAGAAAGTAACTAAAGGCAAAAATACCCAATGCGATCAAGATACAAGCCCCATACCCGGCAATAAACTGAACCTTCTCACTAAACTGGTAAACTTCTGCGCCGATGGATGCATTAATTTCCCCGTTGTATGTCGACATCCTAAGCGAAATCGTTGAAATCACAACATCTTGTAGATATCTCTCAATACCTGCCGCAGAAATGTTGAAATGAGCATTATATCTGTCGACTAATCCAATATACGGGCTCCCTAATACTTGTGATGCATTGCCATGGAAGAAAATAACCCCCAGTCCGGGGCCATCTCTATCTGTGGGGTTTTTAGCTTGTGGAGGTAACTTAAAGTGAAGGACTGTACTCACGCATCTCTACCTCGCCTTGTAAAGCATGCACCGCAGCCCGGCTGATTCCATATGCTTGAGCATTGGTGAAATTTGCCTCTAAGCTGTCGTTGGCGAGACGAGGCGTAATGCCGCCACCATAAAAGAAGTAATAGAAGAATTGTGTTTGAATCCAAGCTTTTTCCGACCAGATCTCCCTTTCATTTTCAATCTGCACATCGATAGACTGAGATGAGTCAAGTGAGTTATTAATATGAAGATTGTATGTCGCTAACTTCATAGAACAGTCCAGGGTCTTCATACTCCGTGACGTGCAATTCTCTGGTCTAGGGTCAGTGTACCAGCTTATCTTAAAAGAGTTATTGCTGCGGCTGTATGGTTCATCGGGACTGCTGTCTTTTTCATCTGCCGCTCTGTAGATGACAGAGCATCGCGACGATTAAGCTCCTGGCAATGAAACCGGGGCCCCTCGATAGAGATGTCGTAAATACACGAAGCGCCACAAGGCGAGTCAATCTTGACTGGTCTGCCAGATGATAGCACCTGTGCTGCTAATGCATTCAGACTCGGTCTCAATTGGTTCCTAGAATAGTCAGTTGAGAAATGCCTAAATTGGTGCAAACACTGACATATAACTGAGGTCCGCATTCATTTCAAAGAACGACTTCTCCACGAAGTCTTGGTAAGTGCCATTTCCGTAATCGCTGATATTGATTGTTGGCACAGCATTCATAGTCAAAGGAACAGAATTCTCAAATTTGACCGTCAGTGCTCCAGGAGGAAATACAGCTGCAAAAGGAATCCCAGCACAAAGGAATCCTACAAGCCACAGCCTCTTGATATGTAGAATATGAGCTAGAACCCTGGGCCGAAAGAGATTCCATGGGCTGGAAGCAAGAGTATGGAGCTTAGTGTCCTGACTATAGAAGGATTTCTGTCCAAGAAACCTCGCCAGGATCTGGTTGTATGCCACTCCGAGACCTCCAAGCAGGGAGACTTCAACAAAGATTGCCAGTATGTTGGCTAAAGCGGTTGAGAGGCCCTGGCCAATTGTTGTGCTAACTGGACGATTATTCAATACGGCGAAAAAAGCGGCATGGATGCCCATGAAGCAAACGGCTGCGACGTTTTCAGTAGTGTTCAGTGGTTGACCAAGAATTCAGCAGAGAAATAGTACTAACCAACAAAATAGAAAATGAAGATTTTCTCCACGGCTCCGGACGGCTTCTTGCGTGTTGCTGGATTGTGTCCTCGTGAAGATCTACCTGCTGCGGCTGCCTGAAATGCCATTTTCTAGACAGCATCCGATCGATTCTCTGTGGAGGATGGTATCTTTTACTACTCCTAGGGGAAGCTGGCAGAACGAGAAGTTGGATGGATCTAGTTGGCGGTCAATGGTTACTTAAGTTAGTGGGATGGTGGGGATTTCGACGCCTTATTAAACACGTCGGCCTTGACCAGTAATGACTCGAATCTGAAATATCCCCAGCGTCTATTTTCTCTTTTGTAATTGGTAGCCTGAGTCTTCTTGGGGTCTGCAATATGAAACACTATAAGACAAATAGTGGGCCTTACAAAGCTAGGATGGCGGCTGAATCAAGGCAGCACTGAGGAATAAAAAGTCAAGCAGAGAGGGCACATGATAGTTCCTGCGAAGGCAGTCTAGGGGCCGTAGTGCAAAGGGTTGGCTGCCATACGGTGTCAGGATAACTACTCCCCACATCCCAACATTAGTAACCTGAGACTACCTTTCAGCTTTCCAATTCGGGAACTGCCTTGCCACCTTTTCCATAAGGACTCTTGCTTTGAGCCCAAGGCGGCGAACAAACCCTGTCAAGGTAGGTTAATGGAGCCTATAGGGAGCGATGAAACTGAGTCAAAAGGACAGCCGACAGAAGCTGAACGACGCCTCCAAGCCTAGAACGGGTCTCTGCAGAATTGGCTTCCAGCTCCTCAATAATGGCTGAGTATCCCAGCCGATATCAGCGACTATAGTGGAGGCTGATGACACAACTGGGCGTCGATCTGAACCAGGCTGGCGCTTACAAGCCGTTTTCTCAATCTCCTCTTTAGCCCAGCTGAGCTTGGCGACAGGTTGTAAATGGTGCACCGTTCTCTCAGCCGCAGGCTAGAGGAACGCCACTGAACATCTCCAACGCCATCCTAATATCATTGGATAAAACCTTTGGGTTATTTTCAACCCCCAAGAGAGAAGAAATATTTTAGGAAGCACTGCCTCCTCTGTTGTCTTACAGTTTCATCTGCCTAAATCCGCTAAAGAACCAGTTTGTTTCACCCCCTCCCATGCGTTGAATGTTTCTGCGCGTTGAGTAACGGACGATTTTCTTTTAGATCAACAGTCTATCGATCATTTAGCGGTCAGAAGTCTTTGGCAACTATGGCTGATATTCAGCCTACAGAGGTTCCAGTCGCACCCGTGTTTGATGCGGTTGGCCCCGCTGTGACTGCTCCAGCGACGCTTCATCAGCGCGATCTATTCGGTCGCCAAAACAATTACGGTTCCTGTGGCTACTATTCTCTCTTAGGCAGCGGTATTGGCTCTTGCTAACCATGATCTTGAGCCTCCAATGATCTAACACAATCGCATAGATTGGGCTACCTGGAAATGCGGCGAAGAGAATGCCTGGACTACGACCTGCAAGACCATCGGCTCACACTTTGGTTGCTTCGAGAATATCTTCACGACATGCTATCCCCGTGCATCTAGCTGTAATAGTGCAGACCCGCGTGCCCTTTGCTGGTTCGTCTGATTGGTGTCCAAATGGTTGCAAAACGTCGGCTAATGAGTGACTTCAGTACCGGGGATGTTAACGTGAACTATCCCTATTGCGCGACAGGCATCAAGGCCCTGGAAGACGGCGACGAGCTATCTATTTACCTTTGTGGCAAGTCCGAACAACAGGTTCCCTTCTACGACTCAACCGTTATCAAGGTAACAACGGGTAGTACGACTGGAGAGCAGACACTTACCAGTATCGATACCACCAAGGGGGTCACCATTGTCACCAAGACAGCTGAGCCTTCACCAGAACCAGGTAAATTTACCCCAGTCGGGGCCATCGTTGGAGGTGTTATCGGCGGTGTCGCGCTGATCGCCATCTTGGGACTGGCCGTTTGGTTCCTTCGAAGCAAGAAGTCGCAGAATAAAGAGGTGGCTTCGGCGCATGCGCCCGCACCTGCGCCTGGATTCTCTCCTCAACAATACCAACAGCAGATGTACCAACAAGATGTGCATCCTCCGGTCGTCTACGACTACAACAACAACTACACCGGCTACCCCACTCAGGGCTCGCCGCCTGCTCCCAGCGATCCAAGATACAGCCAAATGTTCGTGGAGGGTACAGGCTCTCCACATCAGAGTCCTACCATCGAGCCTTACAAGGCAGTTGCATCGCCTGTTTCCGAACTTCCTATCGCTTCTTCCCCTCACGACAACACGCCTGTGTCTGAGCTACCCGCTGGCGTGGGGAATTTGAACCAACCACGAGGGAATTATGAGCATTAAGAAAAGAGTAGACATTTGGAGAAACGTGCATAAGATTGGGCATCCCAAGGGGGGCTTGGTCGGGACTAGCACCAAATATCGTTTTAATGACGGGATGAAACATCAGATCAAGACAAGTATGCTCAGGTTCAGGGCAGATCGGCGATATATCTGTCAGATAATTGTATTTTACTCCTTACAGACGTTGATAGCTATAATCTACTTGCCAAAGTACTTTAGTTCCAAGTATCGAGCAACTGGATACACGATCGCGGTGACCACAAAGGTCAACTCATTTGCAACATCGCCACCATATGTCCCAATCAACTTGCCAAGAGGTCCAGTGAACCAAGTCTCAACCATTCCCATGCACCACGCAACAACACCCAGAAGAAAGGCAACAGAAGCAGCGATGCCATGTGGCAGTCTCTCCCGGGTATTCCATCCCTCAAGATCGTAATTGTCAAAGTTACGCTTGCGAAAGATTGTGTGTTCCTCGAACAGTATGACGAAGTAGCTGGTGCACCAATAGCCCAAGAGACTCAGGAAATCCTGCAAATATGTGTTGAGCTTTTGACGGCCAACGATAGCCAGAACGATGACGATTACGAAGTTGCCAAGGGTCCAGATGAAGCGAGGAACTTTGGCACACGGGGTGGCCATCTGTTGGAACGAAATAGCTGATGAGTAGAGGGACATGATGTTGGTGTTGATACCACTGAAGGATAGCAGAACGAGGAGCAATTTGGCGAAACCTCGAGGATGTAACATGTCTCTGATAAGGAAGCCAAGACCTTGGTGGGGATCTTCGTATGCAGTCTTCCAGGCTTCGACATTGTTGAGTGAACTGGCAACCGTTGCTCCTGCAGTCATGCCGATCGCTGTAGGGATACCAATACCGGCAGTAGTCAAGAGCCAAACTTTTACCCGTGATGTGTTAGCCGGGTAGTGCGCATAGTAGTCCGAAGCCATAGTCGCCCACGATGCGGAGCTACCATAAACAATGGCAATTAAAGAAAGCACGTTGCCCGACAGATCGATGCCTGAACTCGAGGCAGGAGTCTTGTTATCGGCGTACGGTCCCACCATGCCGAAAATGATCATGAACACGATGAAGTAGATACACCAGGCATAACGCTCGTAGATCAAGATGTACTTGAGACCAAGAAAGCTGATGGCGAGCGAAACAATGGCGATGATGATAACGCCAACAACAAGAGATATATGGCCATCCGCAACTGCGGTCAGGGCCAGGCCGCCACTGATCGTAGCAACAGAAGCCCAACCCAGCTGTTCAATACCATTGAGGAAAGCAATGATCTTGTTGGGATACCATCCGAAGCTGTAACGCGAGACAGAAACCTGACGTAAGCCAGTCGCTGCACCAAAGGTAGCGCAGTACGAAGACACCGAGCCACCAAGAATAGAAGCAAAGACATAAATCAGCAGACTCTGCTTCAAGCTCAGGCCGAACTCCCAACCCAGGAACCCAGTGGCGAAACAGCTGATGCCCATAGTACCCGAGGCCCAAATCAGGGCCATGTTGAGCTCCTCGTGCCATGGCACGGGTCGTTTGTCCTCTTCTGTCTTGCGTACGATGGCCTCAGACTCGACCCCGAGAGCCTTGTCCATACGAGCCTCGAAGCGGCGGAGGCTTGCTAAGACGCCGTGTTCGTAGTTGGCTGATGTAGTGTAGGCTTCGGCCGCCGGGATATCGCCGCTGCCTGACTCGAGGGACAGCTCGTGGTCCCCACCCTTGAGCTTCTCATTGTAAGAAGCCATGGCTGCCTGGGTCCTTTGTGCTGCAGGAACCTGGATACTAGAGATGGGCGAAAGCCGAAGACGGGGATGAGGTGAAAGGACACAGACCACACAATAAAACAATCATCAGGAGAAGTAAAACGGGCAGGCTGTAACACTGTATTTCTAGATCCAGAAAACCCCACATCGGGTCGCACAATCGAATATTCGACCGATAGCAGTTGCCGCTTCTCCCGTGCCCACCTAGTTATCGCCCTCGTTCATGGGGTACGATACCACTAACCTTCCCATTTCGTTGTCACATCGCGCCTATTATTGGTCATTCTCAGACCCTCAGCGGCGATAAGCGATACTTATCACTACCATACCAGGGTATTGTGTGCGATGCGCGTGTAACCCACGAGCAGTGCGTCCGAGATGTCGTACGCGCTAGAAACCCAGGAACGTCGGCATTGGCTGCAGCCACTTAGATGCCTGTCAGATCCATTTCCCGATGGGGCTACTTATCAATGACCCGCTGAGAATCCGGCTACCACGGCATCGGAATATGTGCCGTGGGGAAGGGACTTTTTATCCTGCTTCCTGATGCGGGATGGTAGAACTCCACCTGGAAGATGGAATGAATTTCATAGCATTTTGTTCATGGTCACTGGGGTCAGTGAGTTGAGTTGTTCACGAATAGAGTCAAATAGCGGAGAGGGCCGCCAAGGTCTAGAACCAGTGCTGAATAACCCCAGGGTCTTGGATAAACTGACTAAAATTCTGTCAGCTCGATTTACAAAAGTCAACCAGTCGGAAGATTGATAAAGACTGCCTAGTAATATCATTGGCTTTAGTTCTGTCTTAAGAGTCGCTGAGAGTTGGATTTCAATGGAGCTCGCTGTTCGAAATGTTGGTGCTTGCGAAATGAATCTTTCTGACTCTCAGTTACTAATAGATTAGACAAAATTCTGCAGATACCGTGAGTATGGAAGTGGGTGGAATTGAGGCTATAGATGACTATGACTGTATACATATTTTAAATGAAGAGCCTGCCAAGTTATCCTTTCTCCTATTCCCAACTTGTATATAAACGCGATATAGGGTAAGCTCGTTAAGTCGACTTCGCCAGGACCAACCTGCTTTAGCCTAAAATATCCCAACCCCTGTCTTCTGTCTCATTGGGCAACAAAGTCGTGTGACCTTGCTTTGCCAAGAGTCGTCAATGACGACTTCCGACTTTGGCCATGTATTCCAGATGTTTTCTCCATGATCCTGTTATCCCTCATTTTCGACAGCATTGCTCCTTTTGACACCCATATTCAGGCCTTGGTAGCATCTCTATAGTTCTGTTACATCGATCAACCCTGGCAATCCACCTTTTCTATCCCGACGTCATCGATACCCCGCGTTTTGCGATGGCGTCCTTCCGCCTCCTCGCCACCGTAACGCTCCTCACCGTCATCGCTTCAGCTCAGCAATGCAACCTCAAGACCCTCCAGACCTCTTATCAAGCGCCGGTTACTGCCGATGGCTGGAACTATAGTGTCATCGCCAATGAGCTCAGACGACCTCGAGGTATTTTGTTCGATAGCGAGGGTGCTCTCATTGTGATAGACTCTGGAAATGGAATAGTCCATTTTGAGCTCGATGATGAAGGAGGAACCTGCTTGCAAGTCAAGAAGAAGACCACTCTACTAAAGAAGAATAATGTGAGCTACTTAGATCCCGGATCTTCTATTGCTTGAACATCAACTAAGTAACATAATGAACCAGCTGAATCATGGCATCGCTCTCTCCAAAGATGGACGTACAATCTACGCTTCATCATCCGATGAGGTCTTCGCATGGTCCTATGACCCATCCAAAGTCACCCTCAGCGAATCTTCTGCCCAGACTCTAGTCAACAATATGACCAATGGAGGTCATACCTCACGAACCCTGCTCATCTCACAGAAACATCCAGACATGCTGCTCGTGTCCCGTGGCAGCGATGGGAACGATGACGCAGGGGCTGAAGATCGTGACTCAGGCCGTTCTCAGATCCGTGCCTTCAACATCTCATCCTTCAGCGGCAATTCCGATAAAAAGCCTTACGATTATCTTGACGGCGAGATTACCGGCTGGGGTCTTCGCAATTCTGTCGGCGTGGCAGAGCATCCAGAGACAGGCGGCATTTTCAGTGTTGAGAATTCCGCTGATGAGCTACATCGTGATGGCAAAGATATTCACAAAGACAATCCAGGCGAGGAGATGAACTTCCACGGCTATCTTAACGGCTCTGACGATCAGGGCGGTAACTACGGCTACCCTCTTTGCTATACCCTCTGGTCTACGGATGACTTCCCTAATCTGGGCGACCTCAAGATAGGCGATCAATTTCCAGCTGATCGTCAGGCTGACGGCGATGATGCTACCGCCCTTACTGATGAGGAATGCAAATCCGATTATGTTGCTCCGGTACTAGCATTCCAAGCACACACTGCGCCTCTAGATCTAAAGTTCGACGAGAATGGCACACGCGCCTATGTATCCTTCCACGGTAGCTGTAAGTTCCTCTCTCACATCCGAACCAAGTCATTTCTGACACCCTTAGGGAACCGCAACCCGCCAGTTGGCTACCAAGTCTCATACGTAGATTTCCAAGATGGCCAACCTGCATCTTCTCCACGAAGTACAAACGCCACTACGCCCATCATCTACAACAAAGATCTCTCAAAGTGTCCGGATGACTGCTTTCGCCCAGTTGGTCTGGCGTGGGATTCTAAGGGTAGACTGTGGTTTAGTTCTGACAAGACGGGCGAGATTTTTGTTTTAAGCCATGAGGGCGGGTCAGGTTCGAGTGGAGGGAATGGATCTGAATCTGGCGCTGGTAGTGGTGATGATGATAACGATTCGGCGTCGCTACAGCCAGGGTCGGCTGCTTTCATCATCACTCTTGCTGCATTTATTGTAGGAGGGTTACTTGCGTGATACTTTTAAGCGAAGAGGTTGTTTAAACCGCGAATGGATGATCATGGCTGAAATAGATTAGGTATTTGTATGTCGTTATACGTTTACATGATTTGATGAGTTGTTTGATGGTTAATGTAAAAGCCTCTTTTTAGTCTTGAACTGGATTCGGTACTTGCAACTGACAGCTTGACTCTGACCAGGTTCTAGACGCACTTTGTCAAAAGTCACGAAACTCTTGATGGGGTGACCTGTTTTTTTGGACAGAATATCCTACGCATGTCTGGATAAGCATATCACTAGGGGCAGTGCCATTGTTCATAACCTCGACGGCCACCTTCAAACCTTCCGCGGCATCTAGTTCAACCTTGAACTTACTATAGATAAAGGTAGTGTAGGACAGCCCATAGCAAACCGATAGGATTAAGTTACTAAATGATATAAGACTAATAGTCTACTAAATCTGACTTGTTGATTATATCAGACTCCTATTGTGTCTTTTCAGATAGCCCTCCCAAAAAACTAATTATCGACGAGGGACACGCACTAACCAGTACAAGCCACAGGTCGCAGCGATATTGAAAATAATGAAAACCCACCCAATACCAAAGTTCCGCCACCTATCGTCATATGACATATCGAATTGGGATAGATACTGGTCTGTTGTTGACATGGAGCAATATAGACACTCATCAGTAGCTGATGGATTTACCAGGTAACCTCCCATGCGCTCAACAAATGACGACAAGAAGGAGCTGCAATTCTGGCCATCATATCCAGGCACTCGCACTAGTTCTTGTGTTGAGCAGTTGACATCCGACCCATGTATACCCGTGGATAAAGCACCGCTGACCAGGTACGTCATTGGGGACACCCGATACATGAAGTCGCGCCAGATAGAACGCAGATCAGCGCGAGCTACTCCGACGCCGCAGAAGGCCATGCAAAGAACCGATATCAGCGAGGCAGGGACACCTGCAAGATCGGCTGTTTCTATAGCCGAGATTGCAAGTTGAGAAAAGGTGGAAATCCAGAGAATAAGTTGCCAGATGAAAAGGAAAACAGTGAAACCACGGATGTGGACATCATCGGATGTGGTATTCTGGACGAAGCCGGCAGGATAATACCAGCAGAAAAAGAAGATTACAGCGGTGAAGCTGTTCCAGACGAGTTCAATCAGCACATTGGAGAGTATGAAAGCTGCAATTATAACACATAAGCGCAAGTCTCTACAAGGAAGGAATTCAGGTTGTAGAACAACTTACCTGTCCAACGATAAATCTTGGAAGGCCTCTCTCGGACCTCGTAAAGAGCTCGTTGCGGAATGAACATGGGCATGATTTGCTTGCTGAAAGGGTTGAAAATGAGAAGACACATAAAGAAAGAATATAGCTGATTCTGTAGACCCTGCAGGCTGTTGTCTGCGCGGAAGCTGAAACCGATGAAAAGCGACTAGAAAAGAGTCAGCGGAGTCGATCATACATCAAGTTGGGCCCCAAGCTCACAAAGAGAATCGTGACAGATAGTTTGGACCAAATGTAGACGGGGGATCTCCAAAAATGCTTGGTGATACGCCAGACGGCCTCGCGAAACTGGTGTGAAAAAGAAACCGTAAATTCGCCCTCGTGAGAGTCCACTCCAGCGACTTGAGTGAGGGAAGTGGATATAGATGCCTTGGAACGTAACCTAACAAGCTCTTCTTTTACGGCCGAGTACTCAGGAGATGCACGCCAGATGTCGAACCACTGAGGGCCCTCAGTAGATGGAAGGGTCGTTTTCAGCATCCACTCAGCGGGATTCGCCTCCGGAGGACAAGTGGGAGCTCCGTTTCTTTCGAAGTACTCGATCATGGTACGACTGTTTTGGCCAATATCTAGAGTTGGGTTGGTCAGAATTGGGGAAGTCGGGGGTGATGGAAAAGAAGGGTTTGCTCACCACCAAAATACACTGTTTTACCTCCAGGTTGAAGTAGCAGGAGCCTATTGAACCGGGCGAAAAGCATGGCAGAGGGCTGATGAATAGTACATAGAATGGCTTGGCCACTTCTCGCTAGCCTCTCTATAAGGTCGCAGATCGCCCATGACGTCTGGGAGTCAAGGCCCGAGGTCGGTTCGTCAAAGAAGACAAGAAGCTGTGGTCGCGCAGCTAATTCGATCCCGATTGTTAAGCGCTTGCGTTGTTCAACGTTGAGGCCTTCGCCAGGCACACCGATGATGGCATCAACGTATTCGGCCATATCCAATATAGACACAACTTCGTTCACATAGGCCAACTTCTCGTCTCGTGGGATTGTATCGCTTTGTCGTAGAAGAGCGCTGAATTCTAGCGCCTCCCGAACTGTCATAGTATTGAGATGAAGATCTTGCTGCTGAACATACCCGATCTGATGAGGAAATGAACGGTCTGTTGATTTCCCGTCAACCAAGGTGCTACCACTTAGAACACCCATCGAGATGCGACCCGCTAGTGAGTCTAGCAGCGTGGTCTTTCCTGCTCCGGAGGCGCCCTTAGAATTCGGAGTTAGTGGTTGTCCTTAGGCATGTGAAGGGACCGATGACTCACCATAAGAACAGTCGTTACTCCAGGTTGTACCCAGCCATCGACATGATCCAGAATCCGCCGAGTTTCGCCCTTGATGTTGATGTCGTAGCAAACATCTTCCCAATGAAATACAGGCTTTTCACAGACGCTAGGAGACGAAGGCTTTGGCGTTGCGATAGTATGCTGCAAGGACGCCACTAATGGTTTCTCAATGAGCTGCTGGCTCGGGTATTGGTTTTCAGCGTCCCTTGGGTGATTCCAAGAATCAGGCGATGATTTTCCACGACGAAAGACAAGAACCTCGCCTCGACTGGGCGCAGGGCGAGCATACTCCGCACTGAGCACGTAGGTGAAAAAGAAGAAGATCGTGAAACCGAAGAGAATACCAATATTTCTGGTCATCAATTAGCATCAAGTCCAACCACATATGTTGCAAGGACACTTACCTCCACTTGTGACCATGTTCGTACTGATAAGTACCTTCTAGGTATGCTCCACCATCGACCACTGTCGACCCTGGCACTGCCCCGACCACCACACAAGTCCTTTGTGAAGCCTTCAGGCTGTCATAGCCCTGTCCGGAAGGGATAATATGAGCGCAGGGGAATTGTCGGCCGTGCAATTCATTGACCATCAGCGCCTCGAAGCCGTAAGCGAGTGGATTGATATAGTTGATCCATCGTGCCCAACCTCGTATAGATCCGACAGGGAGTGTAAATCCACTATACAGCATCAACCCCAGCGTCAGAATAGCAGATGGCACCATAGCCTGATGGGAGGTACGAGTCACACATGCCACGGTGCGATATACACCAGACATAGTAAGCAAGATCAGATAGCTTGTTAGGATAAAGAAGAAGAAGGCGCCGGCATCTTGTCGTAGTTGTGCCAGAAAGTAAAGAATGAGATTGAAAACAATGGTGTTGGTTGTCTTGTAAGGAAGTTCCATCACATAGCTAGCAATAGCTTCGGCAGACTGATGATACAAAGCATACTGGTTGTGTTTCTCCACAACAGGACGCTGTGCATAGAGCGTGAGAACCTATAAAGCTATCCGTTAGCCTAATCGAATGCCAGTTGGAGCCAGTCAACTCAACAAACCTCTAGCTCGCTTGCAAACGCGTTGAACAGCATGGCGAAAAAGATCAGACCACCGCGGTAGTAGAGGCTACTCGTATCGTCGGCAAGGTTATAGAACATACTACCTAATACAAAACCCATGATGAGGTTGAATGATAGCTGGGCCAGTGTAAATGCAGGATCCGCCAACAAGCGTTACCAACTGCGCCACAGGCATAACTGAACCTGGCGAGGGAAGGGAATCGTATATGGAGAATTGACTCGTTGGGCGGTGCTGCGCTCTGCTTTATGGCTCGCTGCAAACTCCTTCCAACGTTCGTCTCGAGGATGCTGACTTTGGTAAGCGACCAGTTGAGCCACGAGGGATTCACGTTCCGGCGACGCTTGCCATCGAGCGGCAAACTCGGCTGAAGTACGGGGAACTTTGGCTTCCCAGCCCGGTCGAACACGGCGCTCTTGGGGCGATGTCATGGAGGTGAGGAAACCAGCGGTTGTCTGTCGTTCTGGAGCTGCAGAGAGGTTAGTGTGTTCTGCTTCTCGAGTGGTGGTGAATCAGGGGAACGAGCTTACATTCAAACCCCAACTTCTCAAAGTAAAGCCTCGCGTCTTGCGTGTGTCCGAAGAATATCTGACGCCCTTCATATAAGACGGTGACCTTATCAAAGACCTGTAACCCTTGAGTATCTGTCCTGTAGTACAACATAATTCTGACTTACATCGTAAGCGGATTGAGGAGCCTGATAGATAGCCACTACTGCGGCGATACCCATCACATCAGCTTGAACTCGCAGCGTCTCGCAAAAAGATATCGCGTTGTCACTATCAAGACCTCTTGTACTGTTATCCCAGCATTGTAGCTTGGCCCGGACCAGAGCTGCTTCAGCAATGCTAACGCGCTTCCGTTCTCCCCCCGATACGCCGCGGATATAGTCATTGCCTACTTTACTGTTGGTCGTATGAGTAATGCGAAACATGGCCATAGTCACATCACGTAGGATCCGCCCGAACTGGTTGGAGGTGAAACCCCCCGGGATGACAGAAGGAACTCGTGCTCGGGCTGCAAATTCGAGAGTGTCACCAACAGTGAGGGCGGGCAGGTGAACATCTACCTCGGCGTTGTACATAATATCGCCCCGAAACCTGGTGTGCATGTCGGCCGGGTCCATTCCTGGTTGCATGAAACGTGTTAGGCTACAAGACGCAAATCATTTGGAAATAAGTAGAACTTACCTCTGTAGTTGATGACTGACTCTGCTGAGACTTGGAGTCCTTCTGTCCTTCCCGCAAGAACCTTGAGCAGAGTTGAGCAACCTGACCCCGGGGGGCCTAGAACGAGAAGCATTTCACCGGGTTCAACGATGCCGTCAAAGTCCTCGAGGATTCTGACCTGACGTATGGCCCTTTGCGTCAAGCGACCAACGAGGTCTGACACAGTGCTCCAGATAATGTTTCCAACCGTCTTTTGGTATTGACTACCAGAACTGGAACCACAAACACTCAGGTTCGTGTAGGCAACCCCGACAGTACGATGTGGTGCAGCGTTAGGATCCGAGTCAAACATGTTGACAAATGATCTAGTCCAGGCTGCAACGTCGAATTGGGGTGAGAATGGGTCGAGGTTACTCCCCTTTCGTGGGCTGATGGATCGAAGTTGTTGTGACCTGCCGAGCAATATTCCCAATAGTCTCGTCAAAGTCGTCGACCGATGTTATGGATGAAGATGAGGCCATCGTGGCTGGGTTCGTTTGCGGGTTTCCAAAGGAGTGGCTTCAAGGTATACGTTAGGACTTGGGTTGATTGGTGCTATCGTTCTATTGAGGATGTACTTGTATTTAATCGATTTCTCTACTTTCCTTTTTGCCTTGTCCCCATGCTCCTGTCGCTAGTGGGTCTGTCGGCCTTCGGAGTCGGCTTCGTTAGTGACAATGGTACTGTATCGAGATTAAATAACACCGGACTGTCTTTTACTCGCTTTGTGGCACGGACTTGCAGGTCGAAATCGATCAGTATAACTGTTACTAATAAGATGCCCACTTCTAATCTCGGCAAAATCCTCTCACTACATGGTAGGCTTTTTCAACCTCTCCTCATAGATGGAACTGACTCTAGATCTCTTTTGCCGTCTCCGACTTCAGCCTCTTGCGTGAGTTCGCTCTCTCGGGCTCGGAGCTAAGTGGGGTCACATTTTCGTGTTTCGGGCCCGGAGATGTAGAGCTTTTGATTGGACAACCTGCGGTCACATGAGCAATGCGTTCGTTCCGCCGTTAGCACACTAATCCATTCTGGAGTATCGACGCGGCCTCATCATTTTGCTCTGTTCTCGAATATCCTCGGACAAACCCGGGGGCTCTTTTTCACCCTCGTTCTTTTTTACCAACAGCAACTACAGTAATTATTACCTGATCTGAAAGACATTGGATCTCGGGCGTAATTCTTTGAGAAACGGCCAACACACGAGCATGTACCGCTATGGTGCAGAATCACCTTCCAAACTGTGCATCGTACACTGGGAGCGGCAGCTCTACCCAGTCTCCTACCACTTCAGCTGCTACCCCCGCCAAGCCAGATTTCTTCAACAGTGCCCCAAGCACAAATGTCCCTCAAGGGGTCGCCAGCCTCACTGTTCGGCAGTCAGCCCGAGCCTCATCATTGCGGACTCGATCCTGTCTCATGTGTCGACGTCGCAAGGTCCGCTGTGATAAAGAATTACAATGTTCAACTTGTTGGCGAGCCCAAGTGCCGTGCGTTTACCCCATAGGACAGGCACCACGTCGGGCGCGAAATTCAAATGGTCCGCTTCTTGAGCGAGTCAAGACGCTTGAAACCATGATCGAAAAGCTCTGTCACGTCTCCAATGCCGTGCCCGGGAGCAAGTCTACTTTGCCATCGAACGCCGATAACGCTGCCTCAGAATCACAGCACTGTAGCCCCGAGGAGCCAGAAAGCGTTTCCTTGGACCCTGTAGTTGACCCTTCAGGAGATGTATCTACCAGCGATCCAGATATCTCCTACGAGGGACAGGAGCGAGAACTAGACAACAAATTTGGCAGATTAGTTTTACTTCATGAGAGCGGGCCTAAGAGATACACCAGTTATGGATTTTGGGCAAAACTAGATCAGGAGGTATTGAGTCAGGAATCTCGTCTCCCCCGCAGCATCTTTCTAACTTGAGTAGTTAAGTTCTATTCACCAGAAGCCAGACTTGTCCAGAGACGACAGCCTGGCCGATTCTGTTTCCGACAACAAAGATAACGACGCATCTTTCCCCACCCCTTCGCCGCATCATCACCCATACATCTTTGGATACCGTACTGTTGACGTCGACCTGAGCATGTACCTTCCCGAGCCCTTACATGTCCCATACCTGTGGTCCATCTACCAAGAAAATGTTGAGCCGATTCTCAAAGCTGTTCATGTACCGACAATGGGAAAGGTATTTCGAGACGCGCGAAGAAACTTTGATCAACTCTCCACCAGTCATCGAGCATTGACATGGGCCATATACTATGGTGCTGTAGTATCTCTCGATCCCGAAGATGTTCTTTCAACCCTTGGCCAGAGCAAGGACGAAGCTCTAACTCGATATCGGTTTGCGGTTCAGCAAGCTCTATCACAAGCTAGTTTCCTCACTACCTCCGACCTTACGGTCCTCCAAGCATTGTTAATATTTCTCGCCGTCGTCAGGCATCAGGATGAGTCCCGCCTCTGTTGGTCTTTGACTGGGCTTGCGATTCATCTCGCTCGGGGCATGGGTCTTCACCGTGATGGTTCTCATCTAGCTCTTAGTCCTTTTAACACCGAGTTACGAAGGCGTCTCTGGTGGGGACTTTTACACCTGGATATTCGATGTGCCGAGGAACTTGGTACTGATTTAATCGTGGTGGATGAGACCTTTGACACACATATGCCATCTAATCTCAACGATATCGACATCAGCCCAGAGTTGCCAGGCCCTCCTGAGCCAAGAGAGGGGCGCACCGATATGAGTCTGTTTCTCGTTCGGTGCGAGATTTGTAAGCTCTCCCGGAAAGTGTTAGAAGCCGCGTCTAAGTCATCGACCGTGGAGGAACAAAAGAAAGTGCTCATTGAGGTCTATCAACGAATAGACCAGACCTTCTTCAAGTGGATAGATAAGGCGGACTCCCTGTACGACATGGCGTTGATGCTCTCCCGGTCTGTAAGGGCCAAGATATGTTTCGTCATCTACCAGCCCGAGCTGTTCCCACAGCCTGGCAAGCAGACCGAATTGTCTCACGAGGCCAGGCAATGTGTTTACTCAGCAGCTGTTATCATCCTTGAGCATGACTACATGCTTAATACAAATTCGCAGCTTCAACAGTACAGATGGCTTTTCAAGACATTCACCAGCTGGAATGCCATAGCCTACTTTCTCATTGAGAGTTGCCGCCGCCCATGGACGCCGCTAGTGGAGCGAGGGTGGCAAGCTGTCCATAGCTACCAAGAGCACAACCCCAGCTATATCAAGTCCCCAGCTTACGATTCAGTTGTCTGGCCCGTCAAAAGGCTTTGGCTGAGGGCCTGTAGACACCGAGCCCGGGAGATTGCACGTCTTAGTAAGAATCTGGATGAAGCAGCTCGCCTTGAGCACGCTGAATGTACTACCCCCATCGTCTTCCCCTTCGGCGATCAACTAGGTGGAGACGATCACATGATGGACCTGTTCAGAGAAAGGTGGAACTCTATGATTCGTAATGGAACTGGCACTGCGAGACCCAGTCATGCACGATCGTCCTATGCAAACTCTACAATTCATCCCTTCGGACAGACTTGGGACCAACACACAACCGAAGCCCCCTGTTTAGTTGACAATGAATTGTTTGAGAATACAGCAAGCCTTTCAGGTCAGACTGTATGCCCGTCGACAGCAGACTTAACTACTACGCCAATGTTTTTACCTATTGTCGATTGGTCCGAACTGGGTAATAGCACTGCTACACCAGGCAGTGATCAGGTTCAAGCACCACGTATACATGTCAATCCGCAGCAGACAAGTTTACCCATCAACTACTCTTGTCCTCCTCAGTGGCTAGAGAATTCATCTCACGCTACCATGGGTTCTCGAGAGTCGGAAACTGTAGATAATGACATGTTTGGGGATGACTTTGATTGGGAAGCTTGGGCTAAGAGTATTCAAGATTTGGAACAAAATCATTAGAATAGATTATGTTTGGGTTAGAAGACTATAAAGATTTATTGACTTCACTCATTCATGCTCGAGATGCATGGTTATCTCTGTGGCTTACACATATCCCAAGCTCCAGCCATTTCACAACCCTTTGCCCAAGATGCATTCTCCGACTATCTATCTATTATATTACAGGCATAGGGGCCCTGATGAGATCGGATAGATTGCCCGCCCCCCCTGCCGAGGCACTTACATTGACCCTATTCCGAGATTGCACTTCAAAAGTATTGAATCCTTTCAACCAGCCCCCTACAACTCCAACAGAGCTTGTTCCATGAACTGCTCCATAATGGAAGCCTCCCCAGGCGTCAGGAAAAGTGTTCTTTATGAATTATGCAGAGTTGATTATAGGTCTATATAAATTCTAGGCTTCTAACAGCATAGTAGACCTGTGTCAAATTACATCAGAGCGCTCATACCCACATGGGTTTAGGGCTGGCTTAGGGGGCTGCTGACTCTTGAAATCACTGACAAAGGGATTAGGATCTTCCACCTGATTAAGGTTGCCAAACGTATGGTTAACGCCGCGATGGACAGCCTCGTCGGCTCGAATATATAGAATAAGATCTTTCATAGTACGTCGTCCCTCAGGGATTTTCCAATACTGTCAATGTTAACATTATCAAGACCGTTGGACGGGGAAAACAATCACTTACATGTACGGCAATATCTGGAATTTGAAAGTCAGGGTCACTCCACTTAGCTAGGTGCCCAGCTTCAATTTCCTTGATACAACGGGTGTATGTATGAACAGCCTCTTCCTCAAGATAACCAACAAAGCGGTGGACAATCTTAGGGGAGATTAGGTATGAGACAAATAGGGTATTGAAAATAATACCTTGGGCGCCAATAATCATCACCTTCATAAACCAACCGGGCTCACACATCTTCATAAAGGTTAGAAGATGCATCCGCTCGTTATAGCTCTCTTCTAGAAGAGTCTCGATCCATCCGTTATCTCGTTTCAGTCGCCGAAGACTTTGTAAGTGTCGCAGCATACCTCCGACCATGCCTGGTACCCCTGCAATACTTTCCAGGAATACAAAGCGTACTAGCTATGTGCAGAAAGGTCAGCGTATGCCAGTCTATTGGCCTTCCATTGAGCGTCCAACGTACCCATTGCGCTTCAGTCAGTGGCTTCTTTGCCTCAATTGCTGTCGTTGGACTCTTGCGGTCAACTAAATGCTGGTCATTATCCATGCGGGTAGCTTTATCCATGCAATATCGAGCAATCCGTACGATCCGCCAAGCCAGGTGATCACCAAGGGTTACGGGCGCACGGTGAGCTGGCTGAACAGCTGTCATCTCCCCAATCGAATACCCTGGATGAGGCCAAGCTGCCCTGGTCATTTCGATATGGTTCGTTTCCTTGACGGGGAAGAAGTCACGAAGAAAGCTGACGGGGGTTGAGGAGAAGCCTCGAGGGCGTGACTGGGTCGAGCGATAACCGCAGTGAAGATTTGTAGGTCTAGATAGACGTGACAAAGTCGCAGGAACGGAATTTAGCATCGCTGTATGAAGATGCAAAGCGAGTTGACGCGAGCCATGATTGTAATAAAGCGGTCGTGTTGGAGACATGAAATCGGAAAAGCAGTTTACGATGGGCCTGGCGGAGCTCAGATGACCAAGAGATATAAGAAGAAAGGTTACAACAAGCGGGAAGGAGTTGACAAATCTGCTAAGACGAGACCTAAGAAGGAGGGAGCTGAGGCCTTTAAGAGAAAGTTACCGAGTTTTTTCTACTACTGCCGAGCATAAGTACAAGGCTTTCAGACCATGAATAAGAATTTATCGGAATTCATACGTGCAGGGGCATGATTTTCAGCACCTTCAATCCATCCAATCACAGATCTTGAAACTCCGATGTGTTCAAAGCCGACCGCCAGAACATACCCACTCCACTCCGGGGCCGAGACAGCGAATCCATGATACCTACGTAACGAGCAGCCCAGAGTGAGTCGCATTGGCCTGCTACAATTAGTCGAATTGTAATACAAATAACGACATAAAAAAGTTATGATTTAGATGGATTCACGCATCTTATCACCCTGTCTCCGGCAGGAACAGGCTCGCCTTCTTCCAGTGGCTATGCCCACTATAGTGGACTTTGACAAGACTGAGATTGGTCAAGCAAATTCCCAGTCTGAATGTTGCTCTCGGCCCCTCAGGGTTCAGTTTGTCTAAAAAAGAAAGAATCTGAATTATGGAGTCTATAATAAAAATATTCATCCCTCTATATGCAGTAGAATTAACCAGTCAGTTTATGCCTCCAAGATATATATTATTCAAAGTCAATAACAATCTCAGGAGCGCCCTCAAAGTCAGCAGGCATCGTGTGGACAAAAGTCCAATGATTGTGGTCATAAATTGGACTTCCCGAACCACCATATCGACCAGCGAATGAGATCTGTGGCTCAGGGTTTGCATTTCCAGAGATAGATATCGAGATGCCTTGAATGTCAGCCCACGACTGAACATCTCGCTTCGCAAGTGAAGGAGAGGCCACGAAAGTGAACACAGAGCTGCTGGTTCCCTCAGGATAGGTCACCTTCAGCTTCTTTGGTGAAACTTCCATCAGGACGTGGGCCTCGGTAGGGCGGAGCTAGGTATTATGTCAGTAAAGGTACATGTGAATTTTGAAGCGATGAAACTTACGCTGAGCCATCCAATTTCATCATCTCCATAAGACCAATGTGCAACAGCAGGATGGAACTGGGCCTTGTTATTCGACGGTCCGTTTGCGCTCTTTGTCCGATACGATTGAGCTCCGATCATGAGCGACTCGCTAAGCCACGTCGTGATGTTGCGGGTATCAAGGTCGTAGGGCGGATAGTAAGCCTTCCCTTCATACGTCCTCTCTCCATCAAATGTCTTCAGCGACTCCTTAAGATCATCCGAAAGCAATGAATTGTGGAACTCCGAGTGAACAGCAATGAGGGGTGCCCAAGCCCAGTCGCGGGCATGGCTCATAACCTCCGGGTACTGCCATAAACCTGACTCCTTCCTCCCGATAATAGGCGCGAGAAAGTGAGATAGAATGCCGAGAGACTTAGTCATGTCGAACGTGTATGCGCGGTCCCATGGACCACCGAGATTCCGCATGCTCGGATTCCACAGTTGCGATGTGTAATTCCAGACACCGCGCAGGAGATCTGGACCTCTCTCGGAGAGAATACTATCCTTGTCGCCATACTTACACCACAGCGTAAGCCCAAAGAGTGAAATACCAGTATAAGTTGCAGAGTTGAATTCCGAAAGGGTATCATGCAAGTCAAAGAGGCTAATAATCTCCTTGGCATAATCCTCTCCAGCCTGTGTCATGTTATCATCGCCTACTTGGCGACCAGTCCAGCTTGTCCCGATCGCACGCATGATTGCAGGGTTGCTGTAAGATGGATAGAGGTTATCTCCGTTGACACCACCCACGCGGTACGAGTCGCCAATGCTGCAGTTATACAGACTGTCCAGCATAAGCCCCTTCAAATCGTCAGATAACAGATCGCCAAACTCTTCGTAAATCGTGATGAAGCTGAGACCCACAAAGCCACGCCAGTTTGGGTCCCACGATCCGTACATTTTGGCAGGGTACCATGCTGTTCCAACGGTTGGCTCCTCTGGCTCTCGCGTATAGTCACCATACCACAAATCTTTGGGATTGTCGTGCTGGTCGTCGATAACATATCTTATGATATCCTCAGCCCTTGAGGCATCACCGTCGCCGTTCCGTGCAAGAAGCCCCACCGCATACCATGTAGAGGCTAGTGTCTCGTGGTTCATTGCGGCGTTAGAGTTGAGGTCGTATAACTGTGAGATCTTGGGGTCGTAGAACCTATCCATCCACTCCATAGAGTCTTCAACCATTGCTTTTGCCTCTCCTGATAGTGCCCATGATTGCGCAACATGCTGGGTAAGAACTCCGAGGAGACATGCGTGCAGCCTACTGAAGACTTTCATATTAACTTCAAAGATTGTAAAGGATAAATATATTTCTTTTGCCTGGGCTCTGATGAATCTCAGTGATGCTGATGTGATAGAGCAAAGAGTATCTGAATAGACGCTAAGGATTGAAGGCAACATTGCATATTTGTATTAAATGTTCTTGCTGTATGATTTCAGCGCGTATCTTGTGGTTCTGCCTCTTTGCCTCCTAATCCACATCTCCTATCCGAATTCTGTCTGAAAAGCAAAGCCAGCTGCTATTCATTTCACGTGAGCCAATAAGGGTTGTGACGCTGCAAGGTGAGTTCATGCGGGTAAAACAGCAGTCAGGAGATTTCGACTTGGCTTCCATAGCTCCTGACCAGTGCATTCAGTATTAGTCCCTTAGAAAATGAGCTTCCACTTAAGGCGAAACCTGGTGGTTAACGACGGATGCTAACTGGCAGATAGCCGGTCCAATGAAACCGGCTTTGTTTCCGATATTCCCCAGAGCCCATGTTAAGATGCGATAGGCCAGGACATCAGATAGATCCTTAATTATTGAAATACAACCCTGGAGCTTGTGATGCTGGGGCCGGCCCTGGCTGATCTCCCGAGGCACGTGGCGAATGGCAGCAGGCGCTTTTCTCCTTCACGGGGAAGTTTTGTCGGGGAAAATATAGTCATTTAGTATTTGTTTCATGACTCCTAGTTTAGATAGCCACATGGTGCGTAACTGGTCCTTTTGTTCGGGCCGCATGAAATTCGGAAATAAACAGTTTCGATCAATGCATGGTTCAATCACGGAGCGCCTAACCCCTGGGCAGATGCGGGGACTTGTCGATCGAGATTTGAGCGCAACGTTGCATTTTCATCAGAGTGCAAATGTGATCTGCGAAAAGAGAATGTGACTCGAGGTGCACATGCGCCTTCAACTTTTGGAAACTTGGCTATGGTCGGGAACGATAGTATACATTGCCTGGGTCACAGCCATGGAGTGCAGTCATGTCTTTGGTGTTGGACTAATTGGAAAGGGAAAGGTAGCGACAGTCTGGCTCACCTGCAATTTCGAAGAGGATAAGTTGCCGTGATTTGGTCATAAGCAGGAGCGCCTTTGAAGATCATCTCTTTATTGTCATCGGAATGATATGTAGTTACCTTCCGTAACGTCATACCTTGGCTGCAGGGCATATCTGCTCTATCACGAGCCACAACCGTGCCGCAGCCGAAGTCGCAAGAGTTGAATATGATATTATTAAAAGAGAAAATAGTGCTTTTACTCGTGAAAATAAGCTAGCTTTTCAACCTGATGATTTTAACGAGAAGTCATGGCTATCCTCATGGTAGCGATACGGGCAGATCCAAGGCTTAGCGCGCCTCCACATCCCGACAGCAATTCAGGACCAGGTTTCAGCCACAGAAGTGGCCAAGGGGGCTAACCCAAATTTGATTTCAATTACTTTATCAAGCAACTAAGCGTGGGCGACTGTTTTAATATTTTACATAGTTGTGAGAAGACAAGACAATTGACTAGAATGGTAGGGTATAGATGTCTAAAGTATGCTACACCTAAATCTTAGTCGACGGAGGATTAAATGTGTCAATGAACTGCTTCTGGAAATCCCCAAACTTCAGCTTGTAATGCATCGTACCAACCACATCCTGCTCAGTGATGTTGGCCATAGCACTGGTAATAACCTTCTTTCCAGCATCAGGAAACGTAATGCGACGCACTTCAACGGTCGTGCCATACTCATTAAACCACTGACGAGCCTCATATGCTTCGTTCTTGCATTTCACAAAGGCCCCGGGCTTGGTACATGGCTCGCCGCACAGCTCCCCGTTCTGCACGCCTTTGCAAAAGGTTGAAAAGTCGCCTGAGTCGGGGACGGCGTTGTGGCCTTCGAGAGTGAACTTCCAATGGATCATCTGATCCTTGCCGCGAGTTCCGGTGTAGTCATTACTGTGCCAATCGTTCTTTAGGTCTTTTGGGTTTGTGACGACGTAGGGTGATGCCCATGCATTGCATGCGACTGCGATGAGGAGGACGGCTTTGGCGAGCATGATTGATGAAGACTGCTGAGTAACTAGCATGAGTTTCTTCTTGATTATGTCGCTAGATTGATAAGTCGGCTTACCTTGGATATCTTAGACTTTGTTGAAAGAGGAAGACCTTGCTGGTGCTAATGAGCTGTAAGGTGGGAGTGGATCTAATGGTGTGAACCATAAACGATGAAAATCAATGCGGGATCATTCTCTATTTATGCTTCTTGCGAAAAGCTTTGTATCCCTGCAACACGAGAAGTTTATGTCAGACGGCCCTGCGCATCGTTGCATATGATTTCATTTACCTTGTCTCGCCAAAGTTTAATACATCGGCAGTTCAGTATAGTGTGCCGTAGATCCGATCTCTATTCCAAAAATAGCCTGAAGTCAATTCTATGTAAACTGTAATTTATTCCAGCCTTTTACACAGACACAGCGAGTAATTTCATCCTGAAACACAAACACTAGTCTGAGCTCTGAGCCAGTATGTGCGTATGAATTCTGTACATAGGCCATTTCATGGCGCCAAGTCCGTTAATATAGCTCTTCTGCAACGAGATGGTTCATTCTCCAAGCTCTGCCATTTGAGACAATAATAGGTCCCCCCAAAGTTGGAGAAAACCCCTGTATGGTCGTTTCCTGCAATGTTTCCAAAAAGGCGTCCGTGCTGATGACTTTGTCCCGGCATAACAGCCACTCAGGCAAGTCTTGGTCATCTGCAACTCTTCCCTTATTGATACATATATCAATCAAAAGAACTACCCTGAGGTATGAAATGACTTTGTTTAGGAGGATTTTAGTCCAGCTTGAGTTTGAAGCTCAAGGCTTCGGTAAAAACAACCAGGCTGTGCTTTTCCGAGCCGGTACCCGAAGAGTGACTTCGCGTAGAGAGAGCATCGGCCGTTTCCAATTTCGCGGTAATAACGCTGAGTGCAAGTGGTATTGCCCTGCATCCAGTCCTGCACCGTGCAGTGATGAGAAGCAATGAAGAAGCCATCGAAACTCTGAAGGTCGACATTGATGAAGCAGATATCAATGGGTGGACGTCACTTCATCTCGCAATTCTATCATGCGAACCCCGCTTAGTTCGTATGGTATATGATCTATCAACTGACGAGAATAAACAGGATGGATTGGGGTTCACGCCTTTGGCATTGGCGATGAAGAAACGCAAATGGAAAGCAGCAAGGGTACTCATCGAGGCTGGTGCGGACCCAAACGTCAGAGATCGGATGGGTCTCGATGTGTTGGAACTGGCAGTGGAAGAAGGTGGAGATCTTGACTTGATTCAGTTCCTTCTGCAACACTGGGCTAGGATCACATTGTCAAAAAGCGCCAGTGACTATGCACCGTCGGCGATCCATCGAGCAGCCTTTGTTGGTACGAGTGGAGACATTATGGAAGCTCTTCTCAACCACTTAAGAGGCACTCCTGGCTTTCACAAGATCATCAATCATATTGATCAATGGAAAGGCACGCCGTTGCATTACGCGGCGGATAAGCAACATGAAGAAGCGGTCAGGATACTTTTGGGCTCAGGAGCGAACCCTCACCTTTTGAATAAGAAATGGCTAACCCCGCTACAAGTCCTAACAAAGGGGTATCTGGGCCAGCGGGTTGATGTCACTGAAGAGTTAGATGATACAGCGGAAAGTATAAGACGGCAATTAATAACAAGCATGAAGAGTACTATTAGTTGAACGAGAACTAAATAGATAGGTAGATCCAATTTTGAGTCATGTTTTGAAAGGACAGAACTTGCGCTATAGTACCTGCTGATGTCGCAATAGATAAGTATGCAGAACTTCTCCACATATGGGCGCAGAGCTATATGTCGTTGGTCAGCTAATGGTAGTATCCCAAGTGGAGGTGATGTTGCCATTTGATCAACTGAGATATTTCCTATCCTTCACAAATAGTTACATTGGTCTTTACTATATGCTCCACACATCTTACATGCATACTCTCTATAGGATATTTCATAGTGCGGTTATCTAGTGCTGCTTATCCGGTATCCAAATCAGGCACCGCGGACCGAGAATAAGACGCGATGAGCATAAACCCCGTCGATACTACGTTTCGGCGTACAAGCTCGCCATACTTGCAGATCAGTGCGAGATACCAGGACACCTCAAATATATAGGTGATAGTATAAGACGATGCTCCAGTAATGGATTTTGTCTATGTTCCTATCCAGCTGCAGGTCCTGATTGACATACTGCTTGGCCGGGCTACAACACCAGTCGAAATGGGCATCGCTGCAGTCTTAAAAAATAACAAGATCGGGGCAGTGGTGGTCTCTGTCTTTGATTGGTACCGTAAGTTCTTCATATTTGACCTATTGGGAGGATATCATCTGACAATCGTGCAGCTTCGGAGTACCTCAAAGAAGAGAGGAAACTTCTTCGCAAGCTTGATCTCGCCATTCTGGTCTTCGGATCACTGAGTTGCAAGTCTCACATTCTGTTCAGATTTCATTATTCTAACTCCTACCAGTCTTTTGCCGCGTCAGTCTCGATCGTTATCTGCCATCCTATGGGGCTTTGTACTGACCATTTGTTCAAGTTCCTCGGACAACAAAACATCACCAACGCATATGTCTCTGGTATGAGAGAGGATCTCAATGCTTTCGGGAATGAGCTGAACTACTATGTCGTTGCTTGTGGGTCATATTAGACGGTATGCAAGAGACTCGAACTGATCTTGAAATGTTCCATGCAGATAATACGGCTTATGTCTTGGGTCAGATCCCTCTTATGACTCTACAAACAAAAGGCAAAATGTAAGTTGAAACCAAGCAATCTACTAATCACATAAAAGGAGAAACCTGACTATGACAGTGCACCATTCTTGCTTCCTTCGCTCCAGATACTTTGGGCCATTATTGCTTTTTGTCAGTCAGAGATCAAACATAGCTGGCAACTTTATATCCTTAGGGCCCTGACCGGATTTCTTGAGGCCAGCTCATTTGGTGGGACCCATCTCATCCGTAAGTCTCTGGACAACAACTATCATTCGAGTCGTTATCCTTGTTGAGTACTGACGTTTTCGGCGTAGTTGGCTCATGGTTCAAGAACGAAGAACTCTTCAAAAGAGCAGGCGTCTGGTTTATGGGCAATTCACTGGGCTCCATGTTCTCTGGGTACCTCCAAGCTGCTGCATACCGAAATCTCAATGGCGTATTTGGGCGTGCTGGCTGGCGATGGCTGTTCATTGTACAAGGCATCATCACGCTACCCCTCGCCTTTCTAGGATTCGTTGTCTGGCCAGGGTTGCCAACATCGCCCAGGAAGTGGTATATGACCGAAGAAGAGCACGCTCTCGCTCTCAAGCGCATCCCCACGGTCGAGAAGGAGGGGATCACATGGAAAACATTCAAGTACACCTTGAGCCGTCCCATGTGGTGGATCTGCGTCTCGTGCTATATCTTCCTTTGCCAGGCGCATTACTGGGTGAGTTTGCCCTCATTAAATCTAGACAAAGACTAATGTATAAATAGACTGGATACATGGCCCTCTGGTTGCGACATGCTGGCTACTCAATCGAGCTCGTTAATATTCTTCCAACATTTATCGACCTATTACGCGCCATCTCTTCCTGGCTTGGCACAACACTAGCAGGCTGCCTTAGCCTTCGAGGACTGTGGACATTCCAAGCCTCGTTCGTGTTCTTCGCCTGTATTGTGCTGTCCATATGGACTGTCCCTGATGGCCTCAAGTTCGCTGCGTTTTACTTTGGTGGCTTCTCTGGCATGGCATCGCCAATCCTCTACTCGTGGGTGAACTCTACGTTGAAAGAGAACTACGGCGAACGGGGTCTCATTATTTCGTCCATGATGACACTTGGCTTTTGCAACCAGATTTGGATCCCGCTTTTCACTTTTCCGACTGTCGAGGCACCAGAATTCCCGCATGGATATCCAGCGGCCACGGTGTTTTTGTTCACCATGTGGGCGATCCTAATGGGAGGAGTCTGGTACATGAAACGGTGGAAGACAAAGCACCCGGATCTTGAGATGCGTCTGGCTGAGCCCGAAAGCCTTGGCCGAGCGAGTGAGTCCGAGTCCGGCGACACGGGCAGAGCTGACACAAAGGGGACCAACGAACATGTCAGAAGTATCTGATCCTTGGCGCGTGGACTATGGAAGCACTTACAAGACCACACGGTGAGCCTCCGGGACGATCTTACATCATGCAATGATTGTGGCTAAAGGTATGTATCGATTAACTATATACAAAGAACATGTAATTCTCGACGCGATAAATGCGTACCCCCAAGACCAATTTCGGCCTCTCTATCTTCCATGAAACACGTGTCCTAATCCCAGAGCCATGTCACGCAGCAACTACCTCTTTGAGTGAATTACTCCAGTTTGAAGTGGACAACAGGTTCACTATTAAAGTTGGGATTACTGTTTCCATAGTACCTCGAATTACCCGCCGACCAGTACCAAGCAATAGTAGTTGGGCCGCTCTCAGATTCGCAGCTTAGGACGTTATTGGCATCGGGTGTGCACTGAACGTAGTGGTAGACAGAAGGATAGGGGTCGATGTTGGCTGGTGTATCAAACTGGAAGGCGTAGTTGGGGCCAGTGGGAATGACGGTGAAGAGGTAAACTTTGCTGCCATCGACGAGATATGTGAAGACTCTGTTGTTATCGGGATCGATTTGGAAGCGGGCTTTGGAGGTTGAGCCGCCTGTCTGAGGAGTGCTGTAGGTACCGCCATCTTGACCGAGATATGTATCCTTCTCGGTGTTGTCGGCAAAGACAGCCGAAAGCGGAGTTCCCTCGAGAGCCTCTGTTGTAGCCGTGGTCTCAGCAGTAGTCGTGGTAGTCGCCTCAAGGGTGGTCGTAGTTGGTTCGGCGGTTACGTCAGTGGTGGTTGTGTCTCCAGCAAGAGCAGTGGTGGTCGCCTCCAAGGTAGGGGTTGGCTCCGCAATGACAGCAGTGGTAGTACTGTCTTTGCTGAGCGTGACGGCCGTATTGGTGCCAGCTTCACTCGATGTGACAATGGTAGGATCTCCAGCAGTCTTAGTGGTAGAGTTGTCAGTGACGGCCGTGGTGGTGGACGCCTCCCCGATAGCAGTAGTCGTGGTTGTAGCAGCGAGCGCGGTAGTAGTAGTCAAAGGCTTGCAGGGCGACGCCAGAGCAGACGGGCCTGGGTCGAGACCAAGCAGATGGCCAAAGATTGAAATGAAAAACGCATCGTAAAGCGAATGGACGTGGTTAAACAGCCAGCAGATAATGAACGTGGGGTTTTGCAAGAGTGCGCGACGAAATTTCGAGTTCAAATGCGATAAATACCATTCTTTTAACAACGGCAATCAGGGGTTATTAATTTACCAAGACAATCAGCCGTATAAACTATTGGATCTAGTTTGAGACCGTTGCTCACTTAGATCTACTGGCCCTGCGCTTATCGACGCCCTACTTCGTAGTCAGCCTAGCTGTTGGGAAATTCAGGGCCTAGGCTATCGTTTCACCAATTATAAGGCAATCATGACTACACAATCTTATTAGTCTAGTCGTGCAGTGCTAATAGGTACAAGAATAATATCCTAATCCCTCAGATCTCAATTCTGGGTAAAGCATCAACAGTCTGCACAAGCTGTATCAAAATCGCCGACGTTGCCATTTCAGATCTCAGCGCTAGGTCGACAGATAACAGACCCGTGTCTGTTCTTCTCATCCTGTCTCACAGTTTTACAATACACTTGTGCCCCTTGGGTGCAATCAAGAACCTGTTCTCCATCTCCATCATCTCATCAGTCATCTCAGGGCTTAGTGTAGCGCTACGGCATTCACGGAAGAATAGCGCGGCACCAAGTCGTAGCTCCATCCAAGCCAAGTGTAAACCAATACAGATTCGTGATCCAGCCCCGAATGGAGAAAGGGCAGCCTTTTGTGCTGCCGTGAGGGTGGACTTGTCCATGAAACGATAGCCATTGAAACTTGTTGCCATGTCAACGTGGAGTTATACAAGAGAACTGGGATGATCTTACCTTTGTGCATCGTCAAAAATGTTTTCGTTGCGGTGCAGCGTAAACGCTTGAGTGCTGACAACAGTACCAGGAGGGATATAATGACCGCAAACATCAAGACCCTTGCCAGGCACGACGCGTGGAAGGGCTCCAGGAGCTGCACCATACAGACGTAGTGTCTCCTCAATTACACTGTTGAGTAGCGGAGCACTCTTAAGCTCGTCAAAGGTCAACTGATCACTTAGCTCTGATATCTCGCGTTCCAGTTCAGCTTGCAGCTGGGGTTGCTTGAGAACGGCCCAGATGAGATACGTCAAAGTCACAGCGGTTGTGTCTGACCCCGCCACGATAAGATTGCTAGCTTCCTGCTGCACGCTTGACATGGGGAGGGTTGTCTTTTCCTGACTGTCAGACTCAGCCAGCATCTGGCTAAACAGGTTCGCCTTGCTGAGACCGTCCCCTGCGCTCTGCATGTTCCGAACAGCTATAGAACCGTGCTCGAGGACGACGTTATCGGCATTCAACAACTTCTTTAACCCTTGGAAAGGCAGACGCTTGAGAAGAGGATAGATCCATGACAGTTCGGCACGAATGCCGCTCATAAGAAGCGCGGACTGGATCGCATCGATGTACGGAGTTTGCTGGAGTCGGTTAGTCCCGGGGCTTATTACTCTGAGACAGAAATGGTGTAGCTACCTTGCCTAGCTCCAGCATTCGAAATGACTCTCCAAAGGAAAGATGAGCGATCACGTCCGTCGCCATAAGAGTCCACCACTTGAACACATCTGCTCCAATACTCTGAGCATCTCGCTTTATGCTCTTCACCGCAAGCTCAGCTTTTTGTCTGATTTCAGACTCCCAATTGGTCAGCAAGGAGCTGACACTGAACGCACGAGCGAATAATCGTCTTCGGGCAGCGTGCTGGTGAGGATCTCTCATGACAAAGATGCCTGGTTCCCGATCGGGAGTTACGGCATCGTACCAAGCCGACTTGAGAAATCCGGAACCAATCTTGTGGATTTTTGAAAAGGCTTCTAGGTCACTGACAGCAACTTCTCCCGGTGAAACGCGCACGACTGGGCCGTAGCGCTGGTGCAATGAGTGTACGTAGTGGACTCGATTGCCAGTGAGGATCTGATATTTGAGGAAGAGATGCGTGAAATGAGTGTACCAAGGCCCAGGCAGACCGCGGAGGGGAGAGTTGAAGGCGTTGACCAAGGCATAGAGAACAACGCCGACGAATAAGACGCCAGCCACCGACGGCATACTAAGGTAATTTACGACGAACATGGCTATATTCATCCACAAACAAAAGACGTGATGGCCTCCGAACCGTTGGAGATGTGAGCTTCTTATAACTCCAGCATTACAGCAAGATCTTCCCCGTGGGGTACCGGGACCTAGTGCCGCGGGGTACCATCGGGAACAGATGGGGCATCAGGATCGGGGTTAGGTTATCGGAATAGTGGAGGTCACTTTGCCGACGGATTTCTTCAAAACACCGAGACGGGTCCGCGAGTGCTCCGGATTATCACCGTTGTGATTGGATATTCATTTCTAAAGTGGCTTCGGGGACTTTGCGGTGGTGGTGTTCTGGTTGGACGCTGTAAGTGGTACAGAACCTAGTTCGAACCACTTTGTCCACAACCCGATGCCCTGAATGTCTCAGCTCAATCCGGCCAAGCTGAAGAGAAGCCCAGTCGTCATGTACCTGTGCTGGACTTATCTTCAGATAGCGATAAAAATCCTTACCTATGCTGTTTCCATAAATAGATGTGTCTCTACCCCGCTTTTGGTCATGTGCTACATCCATCTGGAGGGCCTCAATTTCAACCTCAATCTCGATATAAGTGGCTCAAACCCCTCAACATCAACTACAACAAAACTATCCAGCATCACCTACAAAAAACTTACCCCAAAACCTTCTCAAGGAATATACAACTAAGATCAGATGGCGATAACATGCGACGAGTGTAAAGGTTCGGGACTTAAGGGAACGTTGATTTGTGCAGCATGCAATGGATTCGGTGAACAACAGTAACTTCCAGGTTGGTAAGGACTCTCGGTTTAAAATGTTTATTTCTAAGGTCATTCAGTAGGAAGATCCCAGCGTCCTCCTGGGAACGTCATTTTCTGCGGTCACTACTTTCTCCGCGGCGCGATGACGCCGGATCTTTCAGGGGGTCTATCAAATAAAGCGATTGAAGCACGGGACTTATATGTCGCCACTTATTCACGATCGAATATCACATTCATTACTACCTAGCGTTCTCATATATAAGATGCACTCAACCATGCCGCCGCTAAAACGCATTTACAACCAGTAAACCGTTGCTCTCATTCTTACGCGAGATCACGGTGGAGGACGTGAATTCCATCCTTCTTACCGATAGCTTTGAGCTTGTTAGCATTTTTCTTATACACCAGGTCCAAGAATCCAACCATAATCTCATTGGCCGCCTTCTCAACCTTCCTTCCGCCAAGTGACCCAAATACCTCATGCACCATAGCTTCTGACTTGGGCGGAATCTTGAACTCGGTCAAAAGCAACGGAACATCTGTGAATGCATAGTGACGCGTGTGCTTCACCACCATCTCCATCTTGGGGGCGTCGATCTTTTCGTAGAATGCATTCCATCCAGGAACTGGATCAGACGACATGTTTGTTCCAACAAGTATGTAAGGCGTGCGCTTCAGGCCTTGTTCAACTACGGAACCGTACATTGGACCGTCAAAGTTGAGACCTCCAATGACACGACGGTCGCGCTGGGCTGTGACGGCGGCAGTTGATCCACCGAAGGAGTGGCCGTATACAGCAACTTTGTGAGGGTCAAAGGTACCGGGGAAGTCTCCGAAGACCTGCTCCACGAGCGTATGGTTGCAGAGTTGAGAGATGACAAAGGACTCATCTTGAGTTCGGACCTAATAGTCAAAGTTAGTATTGCCCTTCTGACGGAGTTCAACAAAGAGCTTACCTCGAGCTGTCGATACGTCGAGTTCATGTTATCCGGAAACTCAGCAGCAGGTGCAGCCGTCCCATCAGGAAACTCAACTACAAATGCTTCATAAGTATGGTCCAAGGTGAGAATGATATACCCAAGACTTGCAAGTGACCTTGCCATGGCCCCGTACACAAGTCTTGAACCTTGGTAGCCTGGTGAGAAAAGCGCGACAGGGTATTCCTTCTTCGGCTTGTGGAACCTCTTTGGCTTGGCACTTGAGATATTGCAGACCTTCATCTCAAAGTCCTTGACTATGTTGTCGGGCAGGCCAAGAGTTCCAGCTACCTTACCATAGGCCTTTGCTGTAAGGGCAGGCACATATGGAACAACCTCATTTTTACAGCCGTATTGGGCGTCGATAGGGAGATAGGCTGAGACCATGAGACGGCGCTTGGTATTGGGATTGGGAGCAAATGTGTCAATACGGTTTGTGTCGATCAGCTCAAAGTTTTTGATGACGACATCATAGGGGCCTGGTGGAGAGGGGACAAGCAAGGCTCGGGAGGTCTTGAGAAAGATAAGAAGGGCGAGAAGATGCATCCTGTACGCCTGATAAAGTAAAGTGATTGCTGAGTAGTAGGGTAATATAGAAAAATAAATGCGGTCGCACCAAGGATATTTATGCTGCATAAACTAGGAGTGTCGATACGATTTTTCCAATCAACCTAAAAACCGAGGTTGACTCGGCAGGGGCTCATAATCCAAGAAAAAGACATCTGAGCCATGTCAGATAACTCAGCCACGATCAAAGCCAGTAATTAACTCGCATTGGAATCCTTTTGCTCATTAAGAACTAGCGAGTAGATTCAAGATGACGAATTATTAAAGACGGAGCAATTTAAAAACAGCACATTTGCAGATCTCGCTCGGTCTTTGAGTTTAGGGTAAGCATAGCCTGATTCTTATCGATAGTCACAGGGGTAAAGACCGAGCTGCGATGATTGACCAATGACAATTCCTCCATGTAAGCTTACTTCCCAGCTTTCAGTACGTACCTACCGTTCAGCTTGGTCTGAGCCTCCACAGCGCCACGTTTACAGCAGATGAACAATGACATCACGAGCCGATGAGCCGTCGTGAATTTTGATCAGGCAATTGCTCGTATTCTGTCACGGTTTTCGCAACGCATAAGCACGGCGGAATTCGTTGCGCCCTGTGGATACTGAGCAATAGCCCTGACTGGTCTGTTATTGCTGCCAAGCAATAAAACCATGTCAAACCCAAGCGATCCAGTCAATTTAAACACCTCAATGCCTGAAGCAGCTACGACGGTGATTTGACCCGATCACAGGGCGTAACAGAATTTTGAGCTCCGCAGACGTTCTGGTAATACTCTCGCAAAAGAACAACAGTCCACCAGTCGCGATGTCTGCCAAGAGCGCCTCACCGTCATGAGCCTTGGCCAGTTTTCAGCTTCGGAATTTATCGTGGATCAAACAAACAAAGCCATAAGCAGACTATAAAACTGCCTATTGCATCGTGAATCTGTAGCCAAAAGTCCAAAGAATCTTTCTACTCTCATTCAACATGCCTCTACCCAACGAGCCCGTCAAAGTCACTGGTGGCTGCTCTTGCGGCGCCGTCCGCTATCGTATTAACGTCCCTGCACTGGACGACCGTCAATTGAACCCTTTCGCGCCTGCAGCCTTGGGGATCAAACTTCCCGTCGCCATGACCTGCCACTGCAATGACTGCCGTAGATCGAGCGGCTCGTTCCTTGCAGTTGGCGTACTTGACATCCCAGCGCCGATGCTCACCGTCTCCGCCATGTCACCCTCATCTGAATCAGATATCGTTTCTGGTCGTATTCTAGATGTCCTTGCAGATGGCTATGACGCCGAAAAAGCAGATGCAGACCGTCCTCCATACATCTCAGCCATGGATGTCTTCCGCGCGACAGGCGAGACCAAAACCTGGTTGCGCTTCTTCCACTCCGTCAAATGCAGTTCTGATGTATCCCGCAGCTTCTGTGGTCGTTGCGGAACGCAGCTATGCTTCCATTTTAAACTGGAGCCAGAATACTGCGCTGATGGAAAATTACCTGATGGTTGGCGGGATACTTTTCATTTGGAACTTGGAACTCTGGATCGCGAATTTCTCGAGAAGGATTGGTTCAACCCTAGTAGTGAAGGGATGTTCAAGTATGGAACGCCCCTGAGTCGAAGTGTTTCTGCGACGGCGAAGGGATTGAAGGAATTGCCCAAGATGCAGGAGTTTGATGGCCAGGTTACTGAGGAGGAGTTGGCAACTTTGAGGTCTCAGTAGGGCGGTGAAATGGTTCCATTCATCTTGCCTGTAAGATTTACCTTTCCATAAGGCCATACCTATTTCAAGCACAGTAACACTAGAGCTGATAGATTGAGATGTATAAAAATTATATATATCTTAAGGCTTTAATTTAGCTTTATACTTAAGATTATAAAAGATAGCATTTAAATTACACTCAAACTCTTAAGGATAACTAGTCAGACAGTAAAGAGCAAACTATTCCTATTAAGAGGCGCTTAATAACATGAGACACTTTCTTTACAAGTGCAGCTCCTTATCAGGCTCACGCTGCTATACTACATCGATGAGGGGTATTAACATCAACCATGCCTACAAGGGAGGTCCTCAAGGCATATGCATGCCATCTTTCATAGGCTGATAACCAGCAGTCTCGCAACCTGCAACTTGTCGGGACTTGACCTCCTTTTCCTGTTGGATCAGCGCACAGCAAAGACACCAGAATGAAGCACAGCAGTCTCCCATGCCGCTACCTTCAATACCATATGCCTCGCGGATCTCTCCACGCTTCATCACATTAAATCTGTTGATAAGTTAGCTTCCTGTCGCAAATATAAAGTAGAAGAATAGAGGTAAACTAACATCCAGCCGCAGCCAGTGAAGGACTGTATGCCACAGAACAATGCACAGTCCGAATTGACACTTTCAGGTTCAGCAGAAGGATTCTGCAAGCGATGAGATGTACGCCCAAAGACTTTATCGCGATTGGTCAGCTGACGTTTGCAGGGTAGAAGCAGGGAAACATACGGATGCATGGAAGGAAAGTGCTCAACAAGCAAGAGTCGCAAGGCGAACAATCGAGCAGACTATTCTGCCATTCCTGAGACATGGTGATTGGAGGAAATGACTGACTAGAATATAAAGAACTAATAAAGAGTGAATAGGTGAACAAGAGGACAAAGGAGTGACGAAACGAGATGTGCGAGAAGTTTATAGTGAGATCGGGTGAAAGAACGCAAGTCTGTAGACCGTCTACTTATGTAATGAAATCATAGACGATATTTCCCATGACGATCGAAGAAGTGTTTAGACATACATACTATGGCTTGTTTGGCCGTCGTATTGAATACGGTCCGACCACCCCTGTCGGACCGAGACCAGTGACACATTCAGACCCAATAACGCTGATGTCCTCGAGTGGGGAGATTTACAAACCTAACCTAATGCAGAAGCGCTCTGGATTTGTCGTATTCAATACGATACCCTACCTCTGATTGGCAGAACAATGCCATCAAAAGACGGTTTCAATCTTAGAAAACATCATCTTGTCAATGCAATTTTCCTCTCCTCGATGGCGCGACGATAGATTGAGTTTTCAGGATGTCCACCCTCAATACCAGTCCCATTCTTTGTGGAGTCTCTCATCGTCATCGCAAAGCATTACGACAAGCTCAGAGGCCTCGTCTTGTATGACCAATGCTATTTAAGTCCAAGCCTCGCTGTCATGTCTAATATTCGCTACATTGAGTATCCCCAAACCATCATGGCTTCCTCCGACATCGCGAGCCGCTGCGTGGCCTCAACCTTCGCAACTCCAACTCTCTTCGGGGCCGAGTTTCTCTCCATCGAAGCAAACGTCGTCCCCGATTATAGCTTCGACGTCCCACGCGGCTGGACCTACTCACAGCCAGCTTTGAATGTCCAGAACGTCACCTTCTGCAACGTCACCGTCACCTATACGCACACTGGCCAGAACGATACCCTCCACGCCGAAGCTTGGCTACCCAGCGAGAACGATTACAATGGAAGACTGCAGGCCCTTGGAGGTTCTGGCTGGACACCGGGTCGCTACATACTGACTTATGCCGGCATGATCAACGCCGTGGCAAATGGCTATGCTTCTGTTACAACAGATGCTGGTATCCCTGAGGCCGCTAGCCCCGCTGAGTGGCTGTTGACAAGTCCTGGGAATATCAACACGAACGCGCTGGAGAACTTTGGCCAAGTTTCACTGGATGACGAGGTAAAGAATACCAAGATTGATTCCGTTCTGTATAGCAGTACTAACTTAGAGTCACCCCGCAGGCTAGTATCGCGAAGCAGCTCATCAAAAGCTTCTACGGTAAGGCCCCATTATATTCCTACTGGAATGCCTGCTCCCAAGGTGGTCGTCAAGGCCTCAAACTTGCTCAACAATATCCTTCTGCCTATGATGGGATCATCGCGGCTGCTCCAGCAATCAACTGGGCCGAGTTCTACATAAATTCCATCTGGCCAGTATTCT
The DNA here is from genome assembly GCA_013396035.1 of Fusarium pseudocircinatum. Taxonomy (NCBI): domain Eukaryota; kingdom Fungi; phylum Ascomycota; class Sordariomycetes; order Hypocreales; family Nectriaceae; genus Fusarium; species Fusarium pseudocircinatum. The sequence goes on from JAAOAS010000128.1 coordinate 92,802, forward strand.
ACATGGAGTCAACTCAGCAATTCCCACACGACTGTGAGCTGAACGCTATTACTCAACTTGCGGTCTCAGCGTGCGATGAGCTGGACGGGGTCAAGGATGGTATCATCAGCGACGTCGACGCTTGTCGGCGGGCATTCAACCCTTTCAGACATGTTGGCAAGTCCTTTAACTGCACCAGCACCAGATCGCAGCTCAAGATCAGCCACGCTGCTGCTTCCGTCGCCAATGCCTCGTGGACTGGTCCCCGTTTCTCAAACGGCAAGTCAATGTACCCCGGCTACGAGATTGGCAGCGATCTCCCCACGCTTGCCCCGACAAATTGTACCGGCGCAGTTTGCAAGAGTGGAGGCGAAGGCTCTGTTGAGTTTGCTTGGAAGACCTTTGTCAAGAAAGACATGGCAGCGACACTGAAGAACGCCACTAGTCGCGATTTCGATACTATCTACCGTCACGTCAAGCAAATCTTTGCTTCGAACCTCGAGACCAACGAAATTGATCTACGAGACTTTAGAGATGCTGGAGGAAAGATAATTACTTATCATGGCCTGGTAATATCTCTTGCGTTCAACGTCCAACTTCAAGTTAACATTTTCCAGGCTGACCAAAGCATTTCCCCTGGTGGCACGCTCCAGTATTACAATAAGGTGTCGGACTTTGTAGGCAACGTTACTTCTTTCTATAAGTATTACCAGGTGCCTGCACTCGGACACTGCTGGGGCGGCAAGGGTGGTCAGCCCGAAGCGTTGTTTGACCAACTCCGGGCTTGGGTAGAGAATGGCACTGAGCCTTTCTCTACTCCTGTGGTTGTGACCAGGTCGGACAATACGACCCAACAGCAAATTCTTTGCCCTTATCCCCAGAAGCCGAGTTTCAACACTTCCTGCAGTGCTAAGAATTCAACGACATGTTGGTCTTGCGCCCAGTAAGCTCTTGTATTGATCTCAATAGTCCCTGACGCTATTGGAGGCTGTTTACGTTTCACCCAGAATCTGAACTTCTGTTCTTTGGCATTATTGCTAAAATACTTTATGTAACCTTTTGTATAGATTTAGTACAGATATAGCTTTACCCTATAAATAATATTCAGATGCTTTGAGTCATGGTAAAGAAACCTCCTGAGTCTATATATATAGAAGTTCTTGAACATTGCGTTGAAGCTCGTTTGAATATAGTTACATAGACCCCATGAACGATGTTGCCTCGATCCTATCTGACTCCTGCCTCTACCGATGAACTTCTCCGTTCTGCTCCCACTGATTCTGTTTCTGTTACACCTTTATAGAATTCCAGTAGTGATCTCTTCACTACCCATAAATAGGATAAATCTCGCCGCAACTACAGTTTCATAGAACTGGCATTGATTCCGAAGCGCTAGACTTGAGTGATGATGTCATCTTTGTTGAGGCACAAAGCCGAATCGTTTTCACTGCTGCTAAATGGAGTTGATTCACTGCCATCCCCATATAGGGCGATTTCGCTAATAGAGTAAAATAAACTGGGACTTCTTCTCAGACATGATGTCCCTGCAATTCGCTTAACCGTGGCGGCCTCCAACTACTCATGTGGGCCCTCCCTCAAACGCTTTGTCATTTCGCCGATGGACTTTAGTTAATCCGTCGCCCTAGCGTGCGCCGCCATCAAGCTTCTCCTGCATGCAACTGCCGAAGGATCAGCCTCATGCTTGCAATGACTAAGGATGATCTGTTGTCGACTATGATGAACGAGACGCAAGAGACTGAACATATCCATTCTGCAGGGTCACGCTGTCCATGTCGCCCTGTCCAACGTAGATCGCACAAGAAGTCCCGAAATGGCTGTCAAACTTGCAAGAAACGAAGGATCAAGGTGAGCTGAGACTTTTCCCTAATTTTTGATACTATTGTAGTCTCTTAACAAGTGCTACAGTGTGACGAAAACAAACCGGTTTGCAAAAACTGCGCTCATGTCTCGTTCTCCTGCAGTTTTGATACTGCAAGCGATGCAGGAACAAAAACAACCTTTGTTCCTATTCGCCCACGCCAGCGAGGCAGGCCCGTTGCCTTGGCATCAGATGCTGGTACTTCCACCCAAGCTCTAGTACCAATGCCTATGGACAGCCAGCTGTCGTCGCCGAGCCGACAAAGCCTGTCGCTGAATGTTGACGACCTTCGACTTTATCATCACTACATTACTGTGACATCGCTAAGTTTTGGAGACGATGCCATGTGGCATGACAAGATTCCACTTCTGGCTTTCGACAACAATTTCATTCTTCACCTGATGCTTGCTGTTTCTGGTCTCCATTTAGCGCGGCTTCAAGCCCCGGAAGAAACCAAGTATGAGAAATTGGCCGAGCACCATCATTCCAAAGCTGTGTCTCATGTCACCAACCTTCTTCCTCAAATCGATCACCAAAATTGCTCCGCATTGTACATTGCTACTGTGCTTATTTGCAACTATGCCTTTGCAAAACCACCTAAAAAAGGTCACCTTCTTGTTCAGTCTCATGACACTGAAACCGCTTGGTGGAATCTCTTCCGCGGTATTCGCTTTGTCATTGAGACTATGGGTATAAAAGCCATTTTCTCAGGTCCGATTGGACCCTTTCCACCCAAAGCCGCATCAGCCATACCACCGGCCATAGGGAGAACTGGATACATCGCATGGGAAAAGCCTCTCGCCGACTTGAAAACGATGATTCACGACTCTCAAACCCCAATGCTTCCAGATCTACTAGAACTTTATGAGGCTCTCGTGTGCTGCTTTAGTGGTGTTTTTGGAACTGCTGATGAGCCTCAAAACGATACGCATGGAAAAACCCATATCGTCATGCGGTGGGTATGGTTCTTAGACGATGACTTTACAAAGCAGGTTGAGAAACTAAATCCTCAGGTTTTAGTCTTGCTAGCTTACTTTTCAGTACTGGTTCAGACGCTAGAATGCTTTTGGTACATGAGAGGATGGAGTTGGCGTATTCTAGAAAGCATCACAGAGCAGCTTGACCCGGACTACGCAGCATGGATTACCTGGCCACGGGATCAATTAGAATCAGGTTGCTTAAATAGTCATCAGATATCATAACAGTTTTCAGGATATGCAGAATGTATGTTTGCATAAGGGACATGAGTTTCGAGGGAACAAGTATATCTACATACTATCGCACCACATAGTTCTGTAATATATATATGTATATTAGGTCTCCCCTAGGGCTCATAGGGAATGAACTGGTAAAAATATAGACGGCCACATCGTCTGACTACAGACATACAGAGTTAGAGAACCTACTACTTCTGTTGGAAGCAAGGAAGGTGCAGAGATTCCAGGCACGTGTGCTCAAGGAACTCATGGCTATACTGGAGAACATCCAGCCTGGAATTACACTGAACCTTTGAGTAACATCATCAATTGCAATGAGTACCTTAAACTATGGCCTGAATATTCTGTGCTCCCTCGAACGACTGGCCGAACGGGAAGCTTATAACAGTGTTAAGGGTAGCAGAGAAATAGATCTTAACAAAGCCAATCCCAAACCTTACCCCAGATTGTGGTTGGCTTCCTCTCTTCCCAGATGATGGCATCAATAGCAGCCTTATCGCGATACAAATCAGCCTCAGTAGAGGGCACCCATTTAGTTTTCTTAAAGAACTTCCAAAAGCAAAAGAGAATCGCTATGAGCGGGATACCGATATAGGTAGTGACGAAGCTGTTGGCATTCCAAGGGGTGAATGTCCAGAACCCACTGAAGATGATAATAACACCGAAATAGAACATCGAAAACCATGCAAGATATGGTTGGAATGGTGCCTTAAAAATAAGTGATGACCTATCGACATCTTGCGCTTTTAAGGCACTGTGAAATCTGACATAGATAAGACAGATAGCGAACCAGGTAAAGAGTGATGACAGTGTAGCAAGGTTTTGGAACCAAGTGAATGCCAAGCTACTACTGGCAGAGCAGGATAGGTACGAGAGCAAAGAGATGGCAGTAACTAGTAGTACAGCTACCCATGGCGTTCCACTAGTAGATGGTTAGTCTGTATCCAGTGTTTGATGAAAGAGGCTGAATCACCTTTTGTTGCATTTTTGAAAGATCCTGGGGGCTTGTCCGTTCTTGGACAAAGCATAGAGATATCGACTTCCGTTGAAGGTCATGGCGTTCGCGGAGGAACTGGCGGAACTCAAGATAACGGCATTGATGATAGATGGTAAGACCTTGATCTTGGCATGCGTGATGGCAATAACCCATGGTGAGGCTGCCGCACCTTTGGAGCCGTTTGCCTGAGCACTCAGTAGCTTCTTGTCGTTGGAAGGAACCAAGACACCAACGGCCAGAGCGCCTAGAACATAGAAGAACAGGATTCTCCAAAAGACGCGACGGACAGCCTTGGGAATGTTCCTTCGTGGGTTCTTGGCCTCGCCTCCAGCTACAGCAACAGTTTCAATACCACCAAAAGAAAAGGCCGCATTAACCAGAGTCGAAAAGAAGCCCAGGAAACGACCCAGATCTCCAGTTGCCACATACTCTTTCATCGCCCCGGGATTCTTCCAGTAACGGAATCCGATAGGGCCTTGCCCTGTTGCGCCTACGTCGATGAGGAAGGCTAACAAGATGAGACCGACGATGGCAATGACTTTGATGCCGGCAAAAAAGAATTCGACTTCTCCGTAGACTGAGACGGCGAAAAGGTTAATGCAAGCCACCAAGACGATGAGAATAGTTATCCAGACTGCGACATTGACGCCTTGGGCCCCTTCCCAGTACTGTACCACGACGGATACAGCGGCAATCTCTGCGCAAAGAGTTATGACACAGTAATACCAGCTCTGCAGGTTAACCAAAGGTCAGCTCAGCCGACAATTATTTGAACTCAGAAAAGCTTACATTCCAACCAATGGCAAACCCCAACGCAGGGTCTACCCAGCGATCTGCGAACTGAGGAATTGCTCCTGGGAGGGGGAGCCAAGTACACATTTCACCCAAGCTCTGCATCTGTAACGAGTCAGGAGATGTCAGACGCTAACATTTTATGTGAGCAAGCATATTAAGAATTCAGACGTACCATGCAATATATAGCGGCGCCTGAAATACTATAGCCCAGCAACAGACTAAGCGGACCAGCTTGAGTCAAGGCACGGCCAATTCCAAGGAAAAGACCAGTGCCGATGGCGCCACCAAGAGCAATGAATTGAATGTGCCGACTTTCGAGTCTGTATTGGTCAGTAAGAGCCTCACACGGCGATTGTGAAGGGTGGACCATACTTTCTTTCCAGCTCATGATATTCCGTGGAGGAACCATGTTCTAGAGCAGGTTCGGCCTGGAAGGTCTCTAGCTTCTGAGATGGTTTATCCATACTAAGATGTATTAAAGTGTTTACTTCTTCGTTTGTTTGCGTTGTAGCTTATGGATTTGGCGATATTGTCAGTTTAAATAATGCAATGGGACTTGTTGCACTATGGTCACAGGGACAGGAAGTTGATTGACAACAATACATACCGATAAGATCAGTTGATACACTTGGTGCGACCATGATAGGGAAGCCAATAAGCTTTCCGCGGAAAACTAAATCTTCTGATTCTCGTTGTCCGAAAGCCGGAGGCGCGGTCTGGACCACGCCACTCCAGCTTTAGTCTCAGCTAATCCTGGATAGGCCTCGAAACAGTTATTAAACAGATAGGGTACCGAAGATTGTAGAGAATTGTGGTAAATCTAGAAAGTACATGAATGCTTTGTGAGATAAGCGTCTAGACGAAATAAAACATAAATAAATTGGGAGATGGATGTCAGGCAATAAACCAATCGCCGTGGTTTAAAATGGGGGCGGTTAGAATATTAGCCTACCGAAGAAGCAACTCCTTATATGAAGTTGCACTACATTCTACAGCCTTTCATGATTAAGAAGATTGTTTTAATAGCAATTGAAGCCAAGACTTGGACCTATTACAATATGTAAACGGTGAGACAACTCGATTTGCTGCGTTGGGAATTGAGGGTCCTTGCTTTGAGCTTGCTTATTTTCTGCCTGAACTCCTTTCCATATTGACAATCCACGAAATTTGCCTGAGCAGTAGCTAAAGTCACTATAATTCTGTGATATGTTACTTTAGGGCTTGTTCCTAAACCAACTATTAGCATGGCGGCTAACCTCGACAGATTTGCATCGAAAGTGTTAGCCAGGCATACGTAAACCTCATTCCAATGCCCTTCACAGACCACTCCGACACTAGCAACCAGCGCGATGAACGAGATACCCGTAATTTAAAAGCGATATTGATGTCTATTCATGCGTAGAAAACTCTAATTCTTGTTCTTTTCTATCTAGCTGTCAGGCAGCAGCTGTTATTTGACCGCGCGACTCCAACACAGCACCAAAGGACTTGTCCAAAATATCCAAGCCTTGCTCAATCTCCTCAGCTGTTACGGTGACAGCAGGTGCCAGACGGAAAACACCGCCCATACCGGGCAAGTTGACAACGTTGCAGGACAGACCCAGCTCCATCGCTTTATCAGAGACAGCCTGGCCCAGATCGGCACCTGGGGCCTTAGTCGTTGGGTCAGAAATGATCTCAATACCCTGCAAGAGCCCTCGGCCACGAAGGTCTCCGATACACCAATACTTCTGCTGAAGCTTCTCAAGACCAGCGCGAAGCTGCTGGCCCCGTTCGTTAGCCCGTTGGCAGATATTGTCGCGTTCAACAATCTCGAGGACCTTATCGCCGACAGCGGCGGTCAGAGGATCGTTGAGATGGGTGGTGAGCCAAAGAAAACCCGCTTCCTTGCAGCCACGCTCGATCTCGGCTGTTGTGCTGACCGAGGCCAAGGGGAGACCGCAACCTAGCGTCTTGGATAGCGCCAGGATGTCGGGCACTACGCCCTCCTCGTGCTCAAAAGCAAACATCTTGCCGGTTCGACCAACTCCAGTCTGGGCCTCATCCATGATGACCAGCATGCCACGCTTGCTGCACTCGTCTTGCATCCGCTTCAAGTAACCCTTGGGCAGATCAAGGATACCACCGGTTGAGAGGATAGGCTCCATAATGAAGGCTGCAAGGGAGCCGACGCTCTGGCGATCAATCAGGGACCAGCCAAAGTCTAGCTCAGTCTCCCAGTCCCAGGAGCCATCGGGCTTTCGGAATGGGGATCGGTAACCATACGGTGCAGGGAACGCTAGAGATCCTGGCATAGAAGGGCCGCCGCGTCTGCGACCTGCAGAGTATGTGGCAGAGCCGGCACCCTGGGTCAGGCCATGGTAACTAGCTGAGAAGGCCACGATCTCGAACTTGCCGGTGTAGCACTTGGCAATCTTGATAGCAGCCTCTGTTGACTCGGAGCCAGTGTTGAGGAAGAATGACTTTCGTAGGGGGCTAGGCAAGAACTTGGCTAGTCTCTCGGCTAGATCGACAACGGGGTGCGTGATCATGTTGCTGAGGAGATGGTCTAGCTCTGAGACATAGTGCTTGACCACCTCAACTACCTCTGGATGGGAGTGGCCCAGAAGGGAGCTCATCTGTCCAGAGGTAAAGTCGAGGATCTGCTTGCCATCTGCAGTAAAGAGACGAGTCCCCAGGGCTTTGGTGACGACGACGGGAGAGAATGGAACGCCCGTAGTCATCACATAGCTGTCCGCCTTGGACCAGAACTCTGCGTTGGGTGATACCATGATGAGAGAGGGATGGAACTGATATGGTAGAGTGACTGATTGATGATGAATGTACAGGTCAGGTCAACAAGCCGTATATAAGCTGCAGTAGTCAATCTGCACAGCAAATAAAAGTAAGCGCCTTTGCCCCCCAGAGAAGATTTTCAACAGTAGAAAGAATTACCGGGAAAGTCCTTTGCTAGCCATACAAGTGTTGCGTGGCGAGATAAGAAGGCCGCGGGAAACTTGTCGCGGAAAACTTTGTCATTTCCCGCTCCACACCACATTTAGCTATACCATTAATTGCTCCCTAGAAAGATTACGATAGCGGCGAGTCCCAAAGCTTTCGCCGAACTACGTTCTCCCATGGTATCTACTTATCCGCGGTGTGAATGGAAGCGTATCTTACCTCGGAAAGCTTGAGCCATTCCGTCAATCATGGAATCTCCTCGCGCGTGACGAGTTCTGGTATCGAGTAGATGAAGATGTTGGGTATGAAGCTCGTTTTATAGTTAGTAGCGGAGACTGTAGTTCTAGACTAATCTGGTCATACCGGCCTGGACTATAATTGCCATTTTCTGTCTTTGTGGCAAATCATCATCTTGTCCGACCAACATTTCCTCGACAGCGCGGCACAATTAGTAGCTTATGCCATTGCCTATCAGCCTCTGACCGACCCGTCTCTCAAAGTCGACCACGTCAATAAAGTTGTGTACCGAAAGAACGTCAATGGAGATCACGTCACCATCATCTCAGGAGGTATCTCTGGCCATGAAACTACATTCACAGGCCTTGTTGGCTAAGGTGGCCTGACCGCGTCGGTGGCTGGAACCATCTTTGCGTCCCCATCAACAGCACAGATCCTCAATGCCCTCGTTAAATGCAGTAAAACATCCAAGGGAGCTGGGGAACCCGATATTACACAGCTTGCAGGGAAAGTGTTGGTGTCCTTTTTGGCACCTGCATGACGAGCCTCAACGGTATAGGCTTCTCGATAATCCTGAAGCCAGTGACAGCCATGACTTGTTGGAGCTGCTTGACGCACCAGCTCATGCATTTGGTTAGAGTGCGCTGATGAGTCCTGATGGACGTTGTGCGGCGGGGGCTACTGTCCTAAATAATCACATGACGGACGAGGAGAAGCCTAAGATGAGAAAATTGACGGAAAATCAGAATGGTGCTGATGTTGGGACATATGATACCGTCTTGTCTACAAACGCCCTTGTTAGTGGATTAAGGATGCTTACTAAAGTAGAGACAAAAATCACATGTTGTGACATATTTTCGGGCAATGGTGATCATTGGGTAGTTCTCCAGAGAGGCGTCGAAGGTAAGTTGAAGTATCTTGAGACAAGGCCTGATGCTATGTTTCTTTAGCTATCTTGCACCACGCCCCGGACTAACCTCTCATTGGACGCGCCGTATTTGACTTAGCTAGAATATTCCCCGTGATAGAGACTTCAATGGACGGAACTTCCGAGGCTCTCCATGCGATCTTCCTCAACGCCCTTCGACCAACCTTATACCATGGAGTAAGTGCCGCCGAACTCCATAGACCTATACCACGGGCGTAGCAGGCAGCCCCATGGCTTATTGACTTCGTTAATAGCCAGATCTCCAGTACAGGTAGTACTAGTGTGCCGACGGGTTTCGGCTGGTAGCGGGACCTCCATGAACCATAGGGGCTAGCAGGGGGATGTTCTGCCCATTGCCAACCATTAGGTTGTTGTGAACGGACAAGGGACTGGGCGGAAACATGAGAGAGTAGTCTATGTGAGCATATGACGAGGGGTTAATATCGCGGCGCTTGGTACTGTCAAAGAATCCGACGACCGCCTCAAAGTTGCACTTGCGACTAGAGCTTCCAGGGACGGCGCCGTGAATGGTGTTCTCACTTCGGGAGTGGTTCGAGGATCTCTGAGTGAAGTAAAGGCCATGGCGGGTGGAGGGCTGTGAGGCGTAGTAGCCGTTAATGTGCCCGGTATGGTGAGGGAAGGCGGGAGCACTGGTTTCAATTCGGCTGTTACTGCCCGAATAGCCAGTATAGCCTACCTGTGAGCCAGCTTGGAGAGAACGAGAAGTCGATGGCCACGGATGTGACGGAGAATCGAGCTGAGACATGTTGCTGGGGGGTTGCGGCCGGATTGAGTCTTCGGCGTGCCTCTGTAACGAGAGTGTGAGCCAATGCGGGAAGTTGGTGGAATGAGGAGCCTATACCTTGACATGCTTCTTAAGGTCCTGGGGACGCTTGAAGGTCTTGCCGCAGAACCTACATTCATGAGGCTTCAGGTCGATATGAGTAAGGATGTGCGAGACGATGTGGTGTCGCTTTATGGTACTAGTATGACAAGAGTTCCACTTGCAAGTCAAGTTGAGATTTTTCCTCCTCTTATGGCCAATGTGGCGCTCACATATGTGCTCCTGTGCTGAGGATTGAGCGTTCCGTAGGTGCGACCAGAGGCCAGGCAGCGTGAGAGATTGTACTTACGTAGAGTAATTCGGGAGTGATGAATTTCTGGTTGCAGGCATTCCAGCGACAGGTGAGGTTATTAGAGGTTGTGGATGGTGTGACACTGATCTGGGAAGTATTGCAGGTGGTACTGGGAACGAGAGTTGTTGACTGTGAGTCCTTGTGGTCTATACTACTAGCCAACGGCGCTGCCAACTGCTGCGGCTGGTCCAGGGCGAAGAAAGGCATTGGAGTTAGCCTTTGGTTGCGGGGAGAAGGTGTTCAGGCGAAGATGAAGAGATAGTCGTCGAAAGGCTAATAAGGCAAAGTCGCCAGGAAAGCAAGTTAAAGAATGTGTATAAGCCAAACTAGGTAAGTAAGTAGAGTCTGTCGCAAGCGATCTGGCACATTGACGGGACCAGGCAGATGAGACCCAGTTTGTAAGAAGAAACGCCTGCCAGAGAGAGTGATATCTTAGCAAAGTTTTGGCCACCATTAAACGAAACGAGAGAAAAGATGTCAAGAGCCCAAATCCTTGGTAATCCAAGTCCTGACAGCCCCGATCGCCCTCGATCGCCATCAGGGTCTACGTGTTGTGCCGTCATTGCATCATATGTCGTGTTAGGCTGGCCGCGTCATACAAGCAACCAGGGGTGAGCCAGGAAATAGCCATTCCATACCCGCTGCAAGGCCAAGTGCCACCACCTCAGAAGCAGTCAGGCCCCAACTCTTTTCGCTAACCTGTATTGGCATATGTAGCCGACGGAATGGGAGTAAAAGAAGAAGCGAAAACTCAAAAAGCCACACGTAACGGATGGAGAGCAATGAAAAGGCCTTATTACCGAGCCCTATCGACCCAATTGAGAATACTACTGGCACAATGGCGACGCCACATAGAGCTAACCGAGAGTGCAGGCGGGCTATTCCATAATGACTTCGCTAGCAGCTCTAGGCCGCTGTCTAGCAATCACACGCTAGCACTACATTACGTTCTGCTAACAAAGGGATCTGCCATTCTGTTGCAGATGCGGCTAGCACTTGATAGGACGAGAAACGGCAAAACGTGCGCAAATTAGACCAAGCAATAACGGGAAATCTACTTACTGGCATTGGATTCATTCCTTCATTCCTTCATTCATCACCCAATATGCTCATTACGGCACATGGTTGCTGCGGAAGGCGTCTCCGTTCGTGGCAATCCTGTACAACTTTGACCTGAGGCTGGGCCGTAAGTGGAAATACTGTTCCACTCTTTTCCACGACAGAAGGTTTTACTCCGTGATTATCGCGATGTGGTTCTACTTGACGATTATGCTACGTGATAAGGCCATAAACCAGTCACATGCTTCTTAATCTATATCGTTATACATTTTCTATTAATTATTATACGCTTCACGACCAAGATGTGTGGTGAAGCTGGAGTTATAGTAGACTCGATATGACTGAGATCGTAACAGAGTAGAACATGTCATTTTATACCGAAGTATCAGACTCGAGTAATGAAACGCATGATAAAGATCTGAGGCACTGCACGATATCGCAATACCAGCCGTTTCATTAGAGAGAGGGAATTATAACAAGTTCTATCGCAGTATTAGAAATGCAATAGTGGAACTATCGTATGTATATACTTATGTATTAAGGATATCAATAACATTTTGTTTAATAATCCATACAGGCTCAATGCCCTATCTGATCGCAAAACGAAGATATATCTCAATAAGCTAAAATAGCCTTCAAGTTCTTAACTAACTGGATATATTCTGAATGCAAAGTCAAGTAATCCAGTGTTCCCTTTAACAAATCTTGTATATTACCATCAATCCTCATTAGTGGCTCCAGCGGAAAAATCCGACAACATTGGAGAACCACCGAGTACAAGTAGGCGCTGACCATCAATGCCGTGCAAACGTTTGAGCTGCTCAGTATCCCAGTGACGGGGATCCAAAGAACATAGTCTTTGATACGCCTCATGCAATCAAATCCCTCGCTTGTTTGCGCGGGAGCGGCGGGGTAGCTGACGTCCTGGGCAAGGCTGGTTATCGCCGCCAGTCTCTTCCTGTCTGACTCCGTGGCTTTATCATCTGTCAAGATGTGTCCAAACCTTTCCATCTCGGCGATGATACAACGTGTGATACCAAGGGAGAGCGAACTGAGTACATCCAAGTTGTCATTTGTTGCTCTCAGTGGCCCGACTTTCGAGTGGGTAAGCAGCTCTACTAAATCGGAGTTGTGTCCTAAGGACTTGCAGATGGATAAAACCTGCTATGTAGTTAGAATCGTCAGAATACATGAAGGTTCTCGTTGACATTACCGCCATGATCCCTTGTACCATGCACTTCCAATCGTCCCTCGATCTAGTCAGACATTTTATAAGTTTATATGTGATTGGGAATACCGACAGATCCTCAGATAAGCACAGTAAGGCAATTGACCCAGCAATCACCTCATCCGCCTGATCTGCATTCAACAATTCAATGCCTTCCCTTAGCTCCCTGATAGCCTGAATCTTATAGTTGTATGCTTTAATGCGAGAGAAGGTGCCGCCAGTAGAGAATTCGATATGCGATGCTGACAACAAAAGTAGTCCATCCATGACAAGTCGAGAGTCCGATGCAATATGGAAGAAGCTGACATTCATTAGCAAAGTCAAATCAAGTTAATCTCTAGAAATAAATCGAACCTTGGCATGAAGGTTGATAAGATGGTTAGATGAGATAGACCTGATGCATCGAGCTCACTATATAGCTTCATCATATGGTATAGGTAACAAAGTTCATCTTCTGAGTAAATGGCTATCGGCAGATGAACCTCTGGTGCAAGATACCTAAGCGGCGGAATCAACCCTGATTTCCGCCATCGCCGTACTTCGGTACGAGTCTGTGCTGGCCATTTGACATGTGGTTTTATACTTTTTACAAAGATATCGACGGTTGAGTCCTCACGAATGGCCGGCCCATCACGGCTTTCATACTCGTCGAGGTAGGTGCATCTCATCTTGCGCTTCGTACAGTTTCGGCTTGAGCAGGTCAGCTAAAGAGGCTTATATGAGATGACAATGCCAAAGATTTCAAACCATTGAGGAAATGTCTCATCGCATCGCATATGGCGTAGTTTGCTGCAGAATGCGAATCAGAATTGGACTCTGCCTTAGTGAATTGGCCATACCATGTCTTACAACCTGTACGTGACTTAATATGGCTGCTGACGACTTAGTAAGAGCCTCGCATTCAAGAATCTGGTACGAACCCGCGTCGCGGTCTGGCAGCTTTTTTGGGAGGCATTGCAATCAAACGGCTGAGTCTTTGGTGGCAGAGCAATTTGAATTTCCGAGAAGGGTAAGCTCCCTATTTCCTTTGAGCTGATAATGACTTGATGAGTATAATTCATCCCTTCGACGAGGAGGTAGAGGAATTCGTATTTAATATTGATCTAACCGGAGTCAGCCATGCCATTTTATTTGCCCATTTTGTAACTGAACAAGACCGTTACTTACCATTGCTGTGGCCATGTGTATGTACCCCTGATTGTTGAGATTGTGATAATAAACGTGAATGACGACGCCTCAATACATTCTCTCAATGGGTTGTTCATTAGGTTCGGGTTGACGGCATGTAACGGCGGGACGCCTATGCTGGCTAATTTAGTTGCTATCATTTATTTCACCAGGGGTTACATAGTGACTAACTCCTTAGGGGACCGGGTGCTGCTAGAGCCATGCTAACGCGCAAGCAAGACAGGGCTTATAATAATCTCCTAGCTAGTATAAGTAAAAACACTGGTTGGCTGCTACGTCACCGGGGCCTACTAGTGCTCGATGCTCTAGGGAGATTCCAAATGGCCTCTTACCCTTTCACAGTACATATCTGGTTAAAAGATTATCCCCAACACGAAGCTGCTTATCTTGGCTTTTTGCAGATCACTTGTTAGCTTCGAACCTTATATTGGGAAATCACTAATCAATCGCAAGCTTAGATAAGTGAAATGATTATCTGTGTCAACTGTCAAGCGACAGGTCTAAACCCAGCCGTTTTAGGGTTTGGGATAGCGGTGCGATCAGACATACCAGAGCCCCTAATTCCATAGGGCATGTTGTGTGTATACATCTTGTACTTAAGTAACGTGAAGGGACGCGTAAGAGCAGGGTAAATATTTTCCCTGGCTTGAAAAAAGCGGAAATCGGTAAGCGTTTAATTGAGGACGCATCATACTTCATCTGAAGTGAGCTAGTTAAGATGTTGATAAGAAAGAATTGCTGGATCAAACATACCAATTAAAAGAACTCGGGCAAGTTCAAGGCCATTTGAGAATTATTCTGGATGTCAACATGTCTACTGGGGTTGCGTGACAGAAGCCTTTGGTGCGGTTATGTGTATCTTTAAGGTTAGGGTGGGCCTGCAATACCGCAAACAGCACCAAACTTGCGACGGACTTGAGAGTAGGAGGCAAGGCCCTTACTGGCGGCGTTTCGAGCGTCATCTGTGATGTTGGCGATCGAGGACTGGACAATATAGCTTTCTATAAGCAAAAATATATCTGGTCTGGTGCTGGTTCTGACTGTGCACAATGCGTAGCCTTTGGGTTTGTTGGAGCTGGGAAAGATGAACTTAAAGATCAACTGCGAGTAAAGTACGGAGCCTGTATTGCGGACTCGCTAAAGGGAGGATTTGAGTGAAGAGAGCTGGCGATGGTCTTCTGAGCAAGTATAGAAGCGACGGGATATGGAAAAAGGTATTTTGGGACATTAAGATAAAACCTCCAGGCCCAGTCCCAACAACTAACCCATCGACGAGGGTATGGATGAACCGTTTTGCCAAGTAAGAATAAGGAGCGCAAGGTACAGTAGGAGTTTAAGGAGTAGTCTTAATTTTCACTCGAGAGGACATAATATGTTTTGAGTTATAACTTTCAATTAGATGTAAAAAGATGTTACAAGAGCTAGTTAAGAGGGAGCATATGTCTAGAGAGTCCATTTAGTTCTCCTTATGCTCAACTTGAACTACACCCGCCTTCTCGTTCGCATCCATTCGGCCCACGTAATTATCTGTATCAGCCTGCTGCAGATCGGTGACATAGCGCTTGAACTTCCATGCCGAGATTCTCTTCTCGAACAACTCATCCAGCTGCTCCAAGCTTCGACCCTTGGTTTCCGGAATGAAAAAGTACGTAAAGACAGCCAGGATAAAGTTGCTACCCGCCCAGATATAGCAATACTTGGGGCCCCAGTTGAGGGACTCGGGGTTGATGAAGTACGGCGTACAATACGAGCACAACCACGAAGCTAAGAAGCTTGTGCCTTGGGAGAAACCAACTGTTTGAGCTCGCAGTCGTTGGGACGGTATCTCAGTCTGAAGAGCCCATAGTACAGGACCTTGTCCGATACCATATACCCAGGTAAAGACAATGCTCAACCCGACAAGAACCTTCCCAACAGTTGGAGAGCCCACGGGAGAAACAGTGTAGGCAACCGCCATACCTAACATCAACCCTGCATTGAGAAGTGATGTGCCAAGGAGAAGATGTCGACGGTTGAAGAAGCGTATGGCGGGGAAAGAGAGCATATTTCCCGTGAGGGCGATGGCGAGAGATACCATGACCCACTTGAAAGGTGAACCAATTCGAGCCTGAACAAAGAAGTAGACCGAGAAGGCTGAGATGAAGTAGATGCCAGTGCTAGCCTGGCCAACAGCTGTGGCAATGCTAAGGAGAGTGCGTCGCAAGTCAGCGCCACGGAAAGCGTCAAGCAGCCGAGTAGTAGAACGCATCTCAGTCTCTTCCAACCACGCATTCCTCATAATCATAATGTCCTCACGAATTCTCTCATCATCGGTTATACCCCGTAGCTTTCTAATCGCAGCCTCGGCCTTGTCGTCTTGACCCTTGGAGATGTAATACCGAGGAGTCTCTGGTAGGAATATCAGGCCTACAGACATCATGACCGGAACAACAAACATGACCGCAAGAGGAATCTGGTATGAAAGACGACTGAGCATGCTTTGAGTTCCGTTGTCGACAGCAATACCCACAAGAGCACCAATATTAATCTGCAAGACGACCAAGCCAATCGCCGCACCTCGCAGATACGCTGGTGTCGACTCTCCGATATAGACAGCCGAGAAGGTACTGTAGAACCCGTTGGAGAATCCAAGCATGATACGACCGAAGTATAAGGCGGCGAGATGCGTGCTTCCCATTTGTGCAGCGACTGAGACTACGCCGAAGAGCGAAGCGATCCAGAGACCGACTCGGGGGCTGATGAAACGACCAAAGTTGAAGATGAGGATACATGCTGCGAGGGCACCGAGACTGATGAGACTCTGCAAAAGGGTTTGCACTTTGGTCGTGATGTTGTAGCCGATTGGGTTGGTGGGCTGTTCAGAAATCGGTCAGAGTCATGCATTGATGAAAATAACAGGACAGTGCACTTACATCAGCATAACCGAAGACGATGAGAAAACCCGGCATAGATTGGAAGCCCGAGACAGCAGCTGAATCAAATCCATACTGGAATTGAGCCAATGCGATGAAGAAGCAAATGGCAATTAATCGTTTCTCGCTCCACAGCGAATTGAGTTGGCCTCTAGCAGAGGCCTGTTGTGCCTCCATGTCGACGAGTTTGTCAGTCAAAGAGTTGAAGATTATGTTGGGTAAAAAAGAGGACTTTGCATCTGCGTGATTGTCCTTGCATCAGAAGTGGAGAGGAAGGATCAGCGATATATCCTTTTATCACCAACACTGCACGTTCTGGGCCCTGTTAGACGCGTCGCTTCGCTTCCCCAGATCATTACCCCGCGATCTAGCACTCGGCGCGATAACAAAATTAGGCTTGGCTTTAGAGGTCCATTCCCCAGCTGTACAAGGTTAGTGGTGAGTTTGGTGCCGTCGGCGGTATGCATCCGACAGAACTCAAGAGCCGAACTCGTCGAGGCCCCCTCAGTGGAGGCTGACAGCCACTCCCGATGTAGCTAGTCTACAGGTATAAGACCTCCTCGAGGTCCAATGGGCTTTAGAAGGTACCTCTCAGTAGGATGCTATTGTTTACTGTACATTCAGTTCCCTGTTCTTCAGAATTTGACACGTCGCTAGAGTAGCGAAATGACTGGCAGCATGGATACCAAAAGTGTCATGAAACAGCTTCAGGCTATGGAAGCCAAGATCGAAAAGCTCACAGGTAGCCACTACCACTCATAGTCTTGGCTACGACTAATCTCATTTCTACACAGCTGAGGCGGATGTACGAAAACTGCAGCATATTTACGGATATTACCTTGACAAATGTCTTTACAAGGAAGTATGCACCGCCTCCGACCGGTGTGATCCCAGTAGATCATTACTAACACGACAAGGTGGTGGATCTGTTCTCAGACTCGCCAGATGCATACGTGCAGTTCCTGAATGGACGCTTCAGAGGTAAAGACTCAATTCGCCGTCTTTTCATCGACCGCTGGTCCAATTACTTCGTTGGCGGCCGCAACGGCCCCATCCACGGCTGGCTTCTAGACCACTTCATCGGCCAAGACGTCGTCGACTTCCAGCCCGGCACAAACACCGCCAAATACCGCGGCAGAACCCTTATGAGTGCTGGGACACACAAGACCCTTAACCCCGAGTACCCAGGCGGCCAGCGTCAGTGGTGGGAGGGCGGCGTCTACGAGAACGAGTACATCAAAGAGGACGGGGTGTGGAAGATCTTCCGGCTGCGGTACCATCCTTTCTGGCATGGGAGTGTGGAGAAGGGATGGCAGGATGCTGATAAGTTTGTGCCATTGTTCAAGGAGACGTATCCGGCGAATCCGCAGGGGCCGGATGAGCTTTGGGACGGGGGTGATTTGTGGCCTGATACTAGGGTTGTGCCGTTTCATTATGTGCATCCTGTTACGGGGAGGCAGGTGGCGGAGGAGGATTTGCAGGCGCCTAAGTGGAGGGAGCCGGCGAGTAGTGCTCCGCCTGCGAGGGTCATTGATGACTGGACTGTTTGATAGGCATGCGTAGTGTACGTGCGGCTATAGTAGTAGACAGTATTACACCTCATTGAAACGTTCGTGCGATCACATGTCTGATGCATGAGTGATGAATTGTGCACGATTCATTAACGATAGCATTTACAGAGCGTGAGTTCAAGGTCACCAGGTCCATGAGCAAAGGTATCATGCAGCTGTTCCACTTGCTTCACATGTGACTGTAATTTTCCGCGCCATTGAGTCAGTGAGGGAAACCATGCTATCGTCTCGGAGGATCTTAATGCCATTGCATATTAGTTTCATTTGCTACCGAACAAGCATTTGGTGGCTTGAATAGCGACAAACAGGGTGATGTCCGGGCATCTAAACTCCAAAAACAAAAGAAGGGCTGGGGGCTCGTGATCTCGGTTGCATGATGATCGGAGGCATGGCTCCGAGAAAATTGGCCAGCCACATCATTTCGCATGACAAGGGTAGATAACGCGGGGAAGAGGTACGAGACAGCCACCACGACTCTAACCCGACGCTGATCGGCATAGAGCCCCCGAATGATAGAAAGCTATCGGCTAACGTTACGCTGATTTGTTGTACGCCCCGTTGCCGCTGGAATGGAATATGGCAAGCAAAATGAGAGGGAGGAATGCCGATAGAATAGTCATATCATATCTGACCCTGGTTACTTGATACAATTGACGATAATCATCAATATTTGATGCCCTCAACCATGAAGTCAATGTCTCTTTATGTTTTGCTAGGCTTCTGTTTGACTTTGGTATGGGTCATTTTGACCTTTGTCAAGTTCATTCGTTCCCCCTTGAGACGAGTGCCTGGACCATTTCTTGCAAGGTTCACGAGACTATGGCTCCTCAAGGAAGCTTACTATGGGACATACCCTAAGACCAGTATTGATCTCCACAGGAAGTATGGTTGGTAAGTCCCTTGCATGTGTCAACTCAATCTGACAGCTAGATCAGGGCCCGTTGTCCGCATAGCACCCAACGAGTACAGCGTCGACGATCCTGCGGCGGCTAAGATCATCTATGGCAGTGGTCGGGGCTTCACAAAGGTCTGTGACAAAGGGACATGATACAATACAAACTCAACTGACAGCCTTGAGTAGTCTCCCTGGTATCATGCCAGCGGCAATCCCATCAGCCCACTGCCCAACATCTTCGTCGAGCCGAATCCGCATATCCATGCCCAAGCAAGACGCAAGGTCGCAGCAGCTTACTCGATGACCAACTTGATCCAGCTCGAGCCTTTCATCGATAATTGCTCCGCTGTCCTTCGAAGCCGATTAGAAGAGTTTTCTCGGTCTGGTGCCACAGTGGAGATATCGCACTGGATGCAATGCTATGCCTTTGACGTAATAGGCATGATGACGGTGAGATACACAGCTCTCAGTTAACATTCAGTCTACTAAGTATAGTAGCTCGGGAAACGATTTGGCTTCTTAGACTCCGGCGAGGATATACAAGGAATCATGTCGTCGTTGAGCCAGTACCTGGTTTACTGTGCCAATGTCGGAGTGTTCCCGGAGTGGCATAAGACTCTGTTTCGCAGACAGATGCGTTCAAAGACAGTATCAGGTCTGAGTCATGTCAGAGAGTTTGCCAACGCACAACTGGAAGAAAAACGCGAGAAGGTCGAGACAGATGAAGAAGCCTATGGTAATGCAGCAGAGGACTTTGTCACCAAGTTCCTACGTCTCCAAGCCCAGGATCCAGAGAAGATCACCGACGCCGATATCAGTTCTGTGTGCAACACCAACATTGGCGCTGGCTCTGACACTACATCAATCAGCTTGACCTCAATCATCTTCAACTTGATCAAGCACCCGAGAGTTCTTCAGCAACTCCGAGCCGAGATTCAGGACCACGAGAGTCGAGGCACGGTATCTGACCCAATCACATTCGCTGAAGCCAATAAGCTCCCTTATCTGCAAGCTGTGATCAAAGAAGGTCTACGGATGCATCCCGCCACTGGACTCAGCCTCGGTCGTGTCGTTCCGCCAGATGGTGCGACGTTGGCAGGACAATACTTTCCTCCAGGGGTATGTATTTCATGATGCGAAGATATTTTGTGATGTGATCTGACTTTGATAGACTGTCGTTGGTATAAATGCCTGGGTAGCCCACGCCAACACCAAGGTATTTGGTCATGATGCCCACCTATTCCGACCCGAAAGGTGGCTCGATTACCCGGAACTAGTCAAAGAACGCGAAGCGTACTTCATGACAGTAAGTTACACTTTCAACTCAACTCGCGTTCCTGTAGTCTAACACTTTACTTCAAAGTTCGGGCAAGGATCTCGTACTTGTCTGGGCAAAAACATCAGCCTCATGGAGCTGTCCAAAGCTGTTCCACAAATAGTTCGCCACTTTGACTTTGCTCCAGACACAGAGTCTGGCGAGCCTGAGTACGTGACGGAGAATGTTTGGTTTGTCAAGATTAGGGAGTTTCATTGCAAGGTCTACAGCAGACAAGGACGGTGATAGTACAATAATTATTCTTGGAGGACAGTACGCCAAGCATGATCATCGTCATGATGACCCAAAAGGGAAGATCGAAGAGATGTCCATCAGATTATCCAGAAATCCATTATCGATAACGATATCTACCATGTCGAGGTCGTTCAACCACGTCATCGCCAACTGATCGGTGCTTTGGTCAAGTGAAATCCTGTGCAGCCATTAGTAAAGTCCAATTGAAGTTAGAAAGCTACTACGTACCGTTGAAGAGGTTCCGTTACCATCTGGGGATATCCTGGAGGCTCAGAAGGCTGCAAAGTGATATTTGTGTCTTCAACACCTTCTGCAAGTCCACACTGCTGTAACTGGAATAGTGTTTCCGGAATGAGATGCTTTGGGTAGCCTGAAACACTGATTGCCAGCAGTATCCGCAGACATTGCTTTGCACGAGCCTGATGTCCGTCCATGTGATATAATCCGCAAGCAGCAACAATGACTTGAAGTGCTTGTAAGGCAAACAGGTAATCGGCCATGACCAGGCTAGAAGCCACCTTGTAAAGAACCATGCTTTCCAGGATCTCAAATGATGACTCAGCGGCTGAGACACAGGTTTTGGCAAACGTAGCGAATATCGGTTGCTTGACAGCCTCAACATGCTCGATGCCTTGTAGCAGATTACATAGAAGGAAGGGTTTGGTGACGAGCATCATAGTACTCCAGTACCGAAGGTGTAGAAGAGATATGGACCGCCTATAAGACAATGATACTGAGGGCGATAGATGGAGATGCGGTGGTACATGGTCTAGCCAGTCTTGCAGTGCACTCATGGCGGAATTGAAATGAGTTTTGGATAGCTTCTGCCCGCCATGGACAGGTCCATCATAGAGGTTCTGCCGTATACTCTGTGTTATCTGAGCAAGACGTATACACTGTTCGAGAAATCCGTTCGGCGTATGTGAGCCTGGGCCGACAACCTGAGATGTGTTAGAAATACTCTACGCGCTTGATTGACCGAGTTACATACGAATTCCGAAGGTAGAGGTGGTTTCCAAGAAGTCTCATTCGGAGGGCTATTCATGTTTGGCTTTCCCAATGCGAGTGAGAGGTCCTGATCAACGAGGTACAGCGTCCACCAAAGACGTCTCGCATGCGCTTGACTTACTACTCCGCTCTTTGTGGAGTACTTGTCGAGATGGAGACCGAGAGAGAATGCAATGCGAACCGCGAGACCGATGTAAAGGTATGCCGAGTTGGTGAAGCCGTTGGATTGAAAGGCCAAAGACTAAGAAACTCTTATAAGCAGATATTTGATGACGAGAGATTAGCATACTTACCAACACTATCAATGCTCTGATACTGTCCAGATCTGCTTCATCGCAAACTCTGGTCACCAGAGACTTGGCCATCTCCAATGAGTCATGGGCTCTCTGTCCGTTGACCAGACCGTTAGGCGACGGTTCGCACGAAGCGCATAACGCTACTATCCCATGAAGTGAACAAAGCCACGAAACAGTAAGCTGTCCAGCATCTCCGGAATACGTCGTTTCAAGTCGAGTATAAAATGATTCGGCAGAGTATATCCAGTACAAACAGTGGACCTGCTCAAAGAAGCGAGCTGCACAAGCCGACAGCAGATCCTGCGATGGAAACTGGCATGGGTTTCCGGGTGATGGGGTAGCGTCTGTCAAGGGAGACTTGACTGATGGTGGACTGACTTTGAGCATTCCAGGTATCTTATCCTTATCCTTCTCTTTACTTCTCGTCCCTGCTCCCATTCTGAGCATCCATGACCGTACGGCACTGTTGAAGCTGACGCCTGACTCTGCTCCCATGTAGCCTGCACATGTTAGAAACGGCTGTGGGTCTTGAGTAGCGAGGGAGCTTACGATACTCTCCGTGAGTGTCGGCAAGCAGACAACCCAGGTCTTGATGAAGATTGACGATCTCTGGCAACAATATCTCCTCTTCCTCTGCTTGAACCTCTTCTACGTCTTGAAGCAAAACCTCAACATGATCTATCGGCTCATCTCCGCAATCTATCAGCGGTGCCTCTGCCGCTACTTCAATCAGCGACATCGTAGGCGTCGCGATGTCTGTCTGTGTCTTGAACGCGGGCTTTTGGTTGTCGTCGATCAATCGTCGCAGATTCGGTATCGTCAACTCTTCGTCCGGGAAACATTTACTGCAGAGCTCGCGTAGCAGACGGTATTCCTCTTCTGAAACAAAGTAGAAGGGCTTTTGCCGCCGTTTCTCCATGTCCACTGAGCAGACCTCATCGATGCTGCGGCAATAATCGCATGGGCCATCGGCATCTTCGCTCAGCGTCAGCCTTGTCTCATCTGGCCATTGAATCCGACGTACCAGGTTTATTGCACTTGAGAAAGGGTTAGTAAGACGCACATTGTGATAGGGTCGGAAATAGTTACCTTTGTCTTCCTCGACTTGCAGCGATCACAGCTGATTGCCGTCCGACTCACCCGCGATTTCTTGGTGACTTTCGAGCTTCGCGACGACATAATTCTTAGGGCACCGAAGCCTGGCAACAGCACAGTGAGTCAAGGTAGATGCTGTCGAGAACAGTCGCAATCCAGGAGAGAGGAGGTTCGCCGGGGTCCCCACTACCCCAGACTCCAGATCGCCACGAGTTTGCGGGGGTGATGAACTGAACTGCAACGTGTATTGGCTAATCGGTTAGGCTTAATTGAGCCCCTATCAACTGACCAGGGCTTCCCCGCACCTGGGTTTATCTTAACAGATTTCCTCCATTTTGGCTAACAGCGCCACAAGCAAAACAGCTTATCGCTTTGGGAATGGTCGAAAACGCGGGGAAGCTGGAGCTCGGCATAAAGTAGCGGCAATTGCATGCGATTCACCAAGTTTGAGAAGAGCCGCTCTTCTACGGAACGGTTTTAGTAAGCACATCAACATACCTCTTATTCGAGTTCAATTACAAGTTGGTTCCCCCTCGCGAACCCTATCCTGCCTGCCTCTGTCTTTGTCTGGGCCTTACGAGTATGTCCTTCTCCAATCTAACTTAGGGCTGCCAGCGTTAGTCGTCAACGCGATCTTCCCAACCTCTGATTGAGGCCTCACGTCCCAAATTCGCCACTGTAGGTCTCAGGCGTTCTCATTCCCAGTTCAAAATTTTCTTCCCGACTGTAGAGGAATACGATAAGGGGCGGTTCTATGCAAATTGCTCCGACCATTTTATAGCTTACTGGAATGAGAGGGTGTGCTACCTCTAGATCGGACAACAACAGAAACCCTTAGCCAGGTTCATTATTGCTGAGCTGACCCCTTGTGTTCAAGGCCCGCAGCTTGGACATAGTCAAACTCCAGGTCATTCACGAACCAGGCCGCGTCTGCTTGGACCCGCCGTCAGACTGGTTAGCGGACTTCATATCATCACCGGTCCTGTTTCTATTGGCAGCAGTTTTTTCATACCCTTGGGCCACTCTCTGCCAGTTATCTATGCTTTCATATTCGCGGCTATATGTACTCGGGTTATAGTGAGTTACGAACTAAACGGTCTGGCGCCAAAAGCAAACCCTGAGTCGAAAAATCAGACAGATAGCACAGACCGGAACGATACTCGGCGCGAGACAGGTGGGCTTAAATCGCAAGAATACACAGCCTGAGCCAGTTTGACACCAGTGTGAAAACAACTTCGGGTAGATTGGGTCAGGTACTGGAATAGACTAGTTACCACCATTCTCGCTTGTTGCGTCAGGCTCAAAGTAAGGTCTCAACAGCTCCAGCGCGTCACCAAAATGAGACTTTTGTACCCATTCCCACTTGCTCTGTGTTTCAGTCTCATTCATCTACATAATGCTTCATCAGGCTCGTCAAAATGGTATTCTTGCCTTCTTCAGCAGCGACGATGATGACATTCCATATATGCTCTTGTCGAACACTCCTTGAAGAGTAACCTGCCTTCAGAAACACGTCGACAGTACGGCAACGGCCTTGCCGGCAGCGATGACAAGGGGCCGCTCATCTGACCAGCCATCCATGAACACATCCGCGCCGTAAACTCATTGTGGTCTCTCGCATTTATTTAGCCCCGTGCTTCAACAGTAGAGACACAGCTTCGTCATGGCCCTGTTCAGCCGCGACCATCAGAGGAGTCCATCCCTCCTCATCCGCCAACTTCACATCTCCGCCACTAGCCAGCAGGAGAGACATAATCTTGACATTTCTTACAAGAGAGGCTCGAGAAAGTAGTGTTACTCCCTTCTCATTCTGTTTGTCCAAAGAAGTGCCCCGTTGTAAGCGGCTTGCTGTTATTTCCTGAAACCCGAACCCCACCGCGTGAGATAGTGATGTCTGTTCGTCACCAGCTCGGAGACTCGCGTCAATGGCTTTTTCGGGGGTTTCCTCAACGATATCGAGACGCGATTCCTTAAGGGCTTGCAGAAGAGCCATTTCTAGATAGAGCTCCCCATATGCGTTTGGTCAGTTCAGTCTCAGATGTAACAAGGCATCTTCCAAGAGACTGAGTGTAGGCTTCTCAAACCTTCCCTTGGCAGCATAGGCTGCATGAAAGGTACTTGAGAGGTTCATGTATTGGCTTATGTTCTGTCCCAAACGGGAGATGGCATCCTCCAGGGATCTGAGGTCTGCCTGCCCCCTTGGTTCTATTTGTTCTGTTGGTGGCATGATTTATAGGTACGTCTCGGTAGCCTTGGATACTTTTCTTGATTATTTTTGAGCAAGATTCTCCCCATTTGAAGTTTCTGAAGCCGTGTTTGGACCATGTATATCTTGTGGGTGTCTGGCTATGCCCCACATAGTCGGATGTCGCCGGTGCTCACGGGCGCTGTATTTGACAAGTTAGAGGAGCCGTACCCACCAGATGAAACACCAGTCTAGCCAGTGTCGCGAAAACAAGAGAGCAATACGATGGTCTGTGAACTAACTCTGCTCTGCCTAATGTTTAAGTTGAACGATAGTGTCTATTAAAGTTTCGTCGCATTTGTCCTCCATTGCTATCGACATCATGCCCCAGCGCCCTGACTGGAGCCAGCTCCTTAGTCAGGTATGCTTCTTTCTTAAACCCTACAGAGTCGGAATTCTAAACTAACTCAGAGGTGCTATCTGTCTTAAGAACCCTGGCGCGAATAGTTGCAGCGTCTTTGCTGAACCAGCCAGCAACAATGATCATTCCAACAATGACAAGTTGCAGGGAGAAGGTGACAAATCTGATCGCAAAGATCCCTGTGGTAGGATGCAACATGGCGATTTGTGTGAAAGAGTAAATGAGATCGTAGTTCATGCGGATCAACTGAAGGACCGTGGCAGGTGCAGCAGCCATCATTAATATCTCAGCAGAGCGATAGCTTATATCTTGTCGAGCATAGTAGATATGCTTGCCGGCAGGATATAGCCAGCCCAGAGTGCCAATCATCACCAGGAACATGATGATGTTTCCAGCCTTGTCGGCCGCTCCGTTCTTGATGTTGTCCGGCATCGTTGTATCTCGCATTCCACCGTATGCTGCCAGGATCGTGCCGATGTTGTAGATTATGTTCATTGCGATGACAGCTATGCGGTTTCTCTGCCGTTTGTATGGGAACAGGGGCAGTTTCAGACTGGTAGCATATTAGTTTTACAAGGAGTCGATGCTAGCCGCATACAGGTTTACATACGCTTCGTAGATTATGCCAATAATGGTCACTGATAAAGTTCCGGTGCTGGCAGCAGCGGCTATCATAGCATACGCAGTCGGAGTATCAGGTTCGTTACGCCGCGAGAGGTAATAGATCTCCGAGGTTATGCGAAAGATAAAAAAGATAATAAAGGGAGGGAACCACGCCTGGCCAACTTTCCGGTGTTTATACGCCACGTATAGGGCTGGGAATAACAGGATGCTGAAGACGATAAGGGCTGTGGCGGATAGACCGATGCATGCTGTTGTTGGCGGGCTTGGAGGTTGTGAACTGGAGGTCGACATGATAAAGACTCTGTGAATGTGAAAACGGCTTGATGTTCATTTATCAACTTGATGGAAAGCAAGAACCAACCCAAATATTTATTATCTGTCAGAGCCCTACACATCGACTCGAGAATCCCTCAACCCAGCCCCCTATACGGCAAAAAGGGCTGAAGTCAAAACAGACACCCAAACCCCAGTGAAACCGAGTCAGTTTCTGTGCCAACAAGCAGCACCAACCTCGCCTCACAAGCGTTTCCTAATTTTAAACGCTTCAACGTCAGCGAGCGTTTCGCCTTTGGCCTATCAGCTCGACCGACGTGCTCTGGATACGACTATAAAGAAACACAATTCGTAATCATGAGGCGCGGCGTCAACAAGGGTAAGCGGGAGATAAAAGCAGATCAGTGTTTCGTTTGCCGGGTGACTAAGCGGCAGTGTCCGTACTTCCGGCCGGCGCTCGGCAGATCTCACGACAGAACTTCCTCGCTTATAATAGATCTCGTCTCGTATTGGTAGATCCTGCCCTGGTTTCAGCTACAGAACAAAGTTTAATCCGGGGATATATCGGTCGTTGTCCCTTTTTCCATGTCCTTGATAGAGCTTTAATATAGCATCTCGCCCCCAACCTTTCCTGTGTTGTGATCTGCAGTCCAGCCACTTCATCAAGGATGTGACAATGATCTAGTCAGGTCAACCAGCCTGATACAAGACTCGCGGAAAGGCACTTTGGACAGTGTTAGAGTGGGGCGTGTTGTGTAAGGACAAGCTGTCGGGTCTGTCAACTCAAAAGGTAGGCAGTGTGCACCACTAAGACAAGCTTCGTATCAACACTACTCCATTACTGTGCGATGTCTCTGACAGGTTTCACTTAGACTTCAACCATGGATCATTTCTATCACTTCCCTGTCAGCTGAAGACTCCACAAGAATAAAGTTCACTCCCAGACGGATCATGCATTAGCTCTGCAGATCCAAAACAGCCCTTCCCGCAAGACTCCCACTTTCCATATCCCTAAAGACCTCCGTCAACTCACTCAGCCTCCTCGTGTGATAATGCACAGTAATCACCCCCCTCGCCGCCAAGTTCAACACATCAATCGCGTCCTGGCGATTTCCCAATATGGACCCAGCAATCTTCAGCTGCTTCTGAACAATAGGCCCAGGCATGGCGCTTGCAATTGCGACGGGTTTGCCTCCGGGCATTCCAACACCAACCAATGTTCCACCAGGTCTCAGTAGCTCCAGGCCTTGGGAGTATGCTGCGTTGCTGGATGCACATACAACTACTGCGTTGGCGCCGAGGTTGTCGGTGAGCTTTTTGACCTGAGAGACTAGTTCCTCACCGGGCGTCGCAGCATCAATGAATATCTCTGCTCCACTCTCCTTCACCACATCTTCCTTGCTTGCTTGATCGATTCCAATAACGCGATATCCAAAGGCTTTTGCAGCTATCTGCGTAACGAGATGCCCCAAGCCTCCTCCAGCCCCCGAAACAACAACCCAATCACCTGGACTGGCTTGCACCTTACGCAGCGCCGCGTAAGACGTCAACCCTGCGCATAGCATCGGTGCAGCTACTTCAGAGCTCACGCCGTCAGGAATAGGTGTAAGGTAGCGAGCTGGTAAAGTGAGGTATTGTTGGAATGTCCCTGGGTTGAACATGCCAGAAACAGACTGTTTTGCACAGAGGCCATCCTCTCCAGCGATGCAGTAGACTTGAAAACATGTCAGTCAACCATTTCATGGAAGAGGAAGTCACATACCACAACTACCACAGATATCTCTCAGCCATTTAACTCCGACTCGGTCTCCGATCGCGAAACCGTGGATATCTGCACCCTCTCCAATCTGAACCACAGTTCCGATACCTTCATGACCACCAATTTGAGCTACACCAAACAAATCAGAGAAGTCCATCGGCCAGTTCGGTACAAGACCTACTATCGGGAAGCGAAAAGGGCATTCCCCAAGAGTTCGTCATGATGGAAAGGTCTGAGTGACAGACGCCGGAATGAGAGCTGTTCTTGTCAGCTCGTGTCCATGATCAGACGTTGAGACTTACAGTTTCACCAACACCTCTCCCGCCAATGGCCTAGGAGTCTCAATGTCTACCACCTTGGTGCTGAGTTCACCGGGCTTGTCGTAGACAGCAGCCTGGTGGGACGATGGAGCATTGGTGACGATTGCCATGGTGAGTTGTGATGGTTGTGAACGATTCAGAATGAGACATTCAGTCAGGTTGGCAGTTGCCTCTTACTGTAACGTTCATGTGTTATTGTATCTATCGATATATGATGCTACCTTAATACCCCACAGATACTACTTAGCTCCCCTTCGGCTCCATACGACAAAGCCGGAGGAGTCTAGCCGAGTCGGAAGTATTGAAGCGATAGCTCAAGTCAGACTAGGATCCCCGCTCCTTCTCCTAACACTCAATACTCCAACGGAAGTTTGAACAGCTTAATAGCGTTAGTCCTTCCAACCTGCTCTTTTGCATCACTATCCAAGTCCACAGTCCTCCACCACGCCTGCGCTTCCTCAATGTCGTCATACGGTGTATCTATCAAAACATTAGCTTTACTCTGTAATAACTCATTTTGAGAGTCTTTACCTATAGAGTACATGCACCTGTCAAGACCGATCGTCTCAATACAGAGCTTCAGGCCAGGAGTAAAGAAGTTTCCTGAAGTCGTGATGTAGACATTATGCTTGAAGTAGTAATCGTAGTCTTCCTTTGACGGACGCGTTGCCTTTTTACTGGGCTTGTTATACCAGTGGCTAGCTCTCCAGAGATTCAGAGGGATGCTGTCCATCAGCGTTAGTAAAAGGCTTCTACCAGTGAACAGGTTCGTACTTCTCTCCCAAATGCCCAGCGACGATCTTGGCGCCTGGAAACCTATCAAAAACTCCTTTCGTGATGTCAGTATTGAAATCAGCAGAGTAGAGTCGTGACAACCCACCAGATGAGCAAAGCGCGTAGATATGGTACGAAAGATCCAAATGGAACTGCACAGCTGCACCTTGAAGATGAGGCCGATCTCCATACAGCGATCCAGGTTGAAGATCCTTGATCGAAACGTATCTCGGATGTAAGTAAATAGGAACATCCAATTCTTCAACCTTCTTCCAAAACGGGTCATACTTGGCGGTGTCAAAGTACTCCCGTCTCGATCCTCCCTCAACGCTTTGATAGTCATTGACAAGTGCCCCGAAAAAGCCCAGTTGCTTGACAGCTCTTTCAAGCTCCTGCGCTGCTTCTTTGGGGTCATGCATTGACAAAGCTGCAAGGCCACCGAATCTGTCTGGTCTTTTCGCGACCTCGCATGCCAGCCAGTCATTGGCTTCTCTGGCTGTTTTCTCTGCGAGTTGAGGGTCCGTAATACCCTGACATCCTGGTGCAGTCAATGATAAGAGCATGTATTCGACACCCTCGGCATCCATGGTAGCGAGGCGTGTGTCATGGATGTCCAGCAGCTTAGCAGCGTGGGCTTCGAGCGCCTTGTTACTACTGTCGCCAGGGTTGAGAATTGAGAAGGTTTCTTCGAGGAGCCACTTTGTTGATGGGGTAATGATTGCCTCTTCCACGGCAATGGTGCCTCGCTTTGACATGATGAATGAAGTTAATTGTCAATTGATAGTGTGGATGTATTATGCAGATTGCCAGTGCAGTTTTGAGTGGGTCTCAGAGCTGAGTGCTTGAGTCAACACGAAGGACTTGGAGTAGATTACACTCCAAATGTTCGCAATAATTCAGCAATTTGCTCTGTCTCATAAATAGAAGGCCGCCATCAAGGTAACAGACTCTCTGTAGACTACCTCATTGGACCTTTGCTCATCTGCTCCGGCGCGTCTGCATAATTCATCACATGAAACTACCCTGTACTGAGCCGAAGACGTAGACGAATGGAGGGGCTGTCGTGAGGGGCCATCGGCGAGATGCTTCCGATACCGTCTCCACTTCAAAGGCTACGAAATGGAGGTCCAGAAGTGGAGACACCAGATCATGACCAATGCTGGTGTCACAGGTCCAGAGTCATCTATAGAGGTCAGGACAAATAACTAGAGGATCTGGCCTATGCTAGAGCTTGTATCTTAGATTGTTGTCAAAACACTTGCCTTGTTCATTGGCTTCTGTTATCTGTTATCTGTTATCTGTTATCTGTTATCTGTTATCTAATCTCAAGCCACAATGGCCCACATTTTCGACGTCGCGCCTCTTATCGATACCGGATATATCGACGGAAAAAAGGTCAGCAACCAAGTCAAGTATCCAAACACCGGAACCTTCAGCGGCTTCAACAAGCCATTTCGTCTAGAGGGCGATATTTTCGATCTCGAAGTATCAGGAAATATTCCACCCGAGATCAATGGTACTTTTTACAGAGTTCAACCAGATCATCGCTTTCCTCCAGTTTTCGAAGATGATATCCACTTCAACGGAGACGGCAATATCACTGCCGTTCGCATCC
This sequence comes from Fusarium pseudocircinatum, assembly GCA_013396035.1. NCBI lineage: Eukaryota > Fungi > Ascomycota > Sordariomycetes > Hypocreales > Nectriaceae > Fusarium > Fusarium pseudocircinatum. The sequence continues at coordinate 123,703 of JAAOAS010000128.1, forward strand.
AAGATGGCCATGCAGATTACAAGCAGCGATACGTCAGAACAGATAGGTTTCTGGCGGAGACAAAGGAAAGGAGAAGTCTGTTTGGAAGGTATCGCAATCCCTTCACGGATTCAGAGTTGGTGAAATCTGTCATCAGAACTTCTGCCAACACAAACATCACATTCTGGAGAGGAATGCTTCTGGCCTCCAAAGAAGACGGTCCGCCATATGCCATGGATCCAGTTACTCTGGAGACCATTGGACGATATGACTTTGAAGGACAGATCCAGTCGCCAACAATGACTGCTCATCCCAAGTTTGATCCTGAAACGGGTGAGATGATCTGTTTTGCCTACGAAGCCGGCGGGAATGGCAATGATGGATCGCGCCAGATCGCTGTCTGGACAATCGATGCCAATGGCATCAAGACCGAAGAAACGTGGTACGAAGCGCCGTTCTGCGGTATGATACACGATTGTGGCATCAGCAAGAACTACATCGTTCTTCCAATGACGCCCTTAAAGTGCAACCCCGATCGTCTCCAAAAGGGTGGAAATCACTGGGCGTGGGATCCAAAAGAAGATCAGTGGTACGGTGTAGTCCCGCGGCGAAATGGAAAGCCCGAGGACATTATCTGGTTCCGGTCTGATAACGGTAAGTCAATTCGGCGATATGATAAGGTGCTCACTGACATGCAGTCAGCATTCCATGGCCATGTTGCAGGGTGCTACGAAAACGAGGACGGCAACATCGTCTTCGATCTTACGGTAGCAGATGGTAACGTGTTCTTCTTCTTCCCACCAGAGGACACACCAGCTGGTACAGTCGCAAAGCGGAACCGCTTGAATAGCCCTACCAAACGCTGGATCTTTGATCCCAAGAGTCCTTCGGGGACACGCGTACAGGCTAGTGAAGAGTGGGACACGAGTGGTGAATTCTCCCGTATTGATGATCGCTATGTCACCAAGAAGTACAATCACTTTTGGCAAGCAAAGATTGATGGGGCTCAAGAGTACAACGCTGCGAAATGCGGTTCACCAGCTGGAGGGCTCTTCAACTGCTTGGCGCACTATACATGGGATGAGAGAACAGAAGATATCTTCTGGGCCGGTCCCTGCGCTACATTCCAAGAACCATCGTTCATACCTAAGAAGGATGGTGGAGAAGGTGAGGGCTGGTTGATTGCGCTACTGAACCATCTTGACGTCCTGCGCAATGATGTGGTCATCTTTGACGCGCAGAACCTAACTGCAGGACCTGTGGCTACGATTCATCTACCGATGAAGCTGCGGCTGGGACTTCATGGTAATTTTGTGGATCAGGCGGATATAGAGGAGTGGCAGGCTAGACGACAACCAGGTGGGGATGTTGGCCCTGTGAGACCGGCTGAGAAGCCTTTGCCCTGGCAGTCGGAAGCTGACAGCATATGAGTGTCGATTGATCATTTGTAAGGAAGATCGGATTGCTCGGTTAGATTGCGACTGTATTGCATGCTGTATTGATCACTGGACTTGTTCTTGCAATTTATGTTCATTAAAGTCAAGCTTCCTCCTAATGAATACGTGATGCATGTTAAAACTTTGACCCCACATACGCAAGTAATGTCACTATCATGGCCATGTCAACCTAAACCGTAACACTGGGTGATATCATCGCTCCCACTCGATACCAAATAGCCATGTTTCAGTCTCAGAGATATTGCAAACTAGTGTTATGAATTCAAGGACTTAGAGCGTCAGCTCGTGCCTTAAACCCGACTCAACCCCAGTTGTGATATCAGCGGAGACCTCGGATAAGTCTGCAGGCCGCGATCAAAAGGCTCCGAATATGCAGTGACTATGCAATACCACCAGAATGTGTGATACCCTTCATATCCTCGGACGGTTTACACGAGAAGGATGCCAACCTCTCTCGCGTCGGAAGGAACGTCAACTGCGGGGGTGTCATCGGACTCATCCTTCCGAAGGACGACGGATTATTCAGACGCCTCCAAGTGGGACACTTGACCTGTTATTGAAGTGGGGCATCTTAATGCCGGGCATTGAGTTTATAAGTGTGTACGCCATTGTATGCAGCATCAGAAGCTCACTTGAGAGGAGAATTTCACATTCCCAGATTAGCACACAGTTTAATTATGCCTGCCGCCAAAACGCCACGTGATATTGAGACTCGTCTCTTCATCAACGGAGAGGTACGTAAGAGACATCGCTCAGTGAAACGAATACAATCTTGACCAGTGTTTAGTTTGTCGAGTCATCTGATAAGAAGACATTCGAGCTAAAGTCTCCGTCAACTCACCAAGTTGTAGCTGAAGGTATACCCTCTACCATATACCATTAGATCATCATCTCACTAGTTCACAGTCCACGAAGCAAGTGAAAGTGACACCAACGCCGCCGTCGCAGCAGCAAAAGCCGCATTCCCAGCATGGTCCGAACTCTCCCCCAAAGACCGAGGCCAGTACTTCAAGAAGCTTGCCTCGCTCATCCTCGAGTCACACCATGAACTAGCATACCTCGAAGCCATTTCTATGGGAAGGCCTATCAAGGGATACTTTGATGCTTTTGCCGCTGCCGACACGTTTAATTACTATGCTGAAGCTGGAGCGGTCGTGCTTGGTACGAGTAGTCTGAATATGCCCGGTCATTTGAACTTTACCCTTCGACAGCCTTATGGAGTTGCTGCGGCGATTATTCCGTGGAATGTGCCGGTTTTGTTCCTTGCTCTCAAGGCAGCTCCTGCTCTAATGGCAGGTAACACTGTGGTTTTGAAGAGTAGTGAAAAGGCACCATTGACTGTGAGTTTCTCATCTTTTGTTGCGGATCACTTATACTAATCAATATCAGTCTGCCAAAGTCGCACAATTGGTCCAAAAGGCTGGTTTCCCACCAGGCGTCTTCAACATCATCTCAGGCCACGGCAAAACATCAGGCGCCATTCTCTCCAGCCACATGGATGTTCGAGTCCTCAGCTTCACCGGATCAGGTCCAACAGGTCGACTCATCCAAGCTGCCGCTGCAAAGTCCAACCTGAAGAATGTCATCCTAGAGCTTGGAGGGAAGTCTCCGGCCATCATCTTCGACGATGCTGATCTTGAAAAGGCAGCTGCTGAGACAGCGTATTCTATTCAATGGAACAGTGGTCAGGTCTGTATGGCGAACTCAAGGATCTACGTCCATGAGAACATTGCAGAGACTTTTATTGAGTCGTTCAAGACTAAATTTCAGGTCATTGCGGCAGGAGACCCTACTGATGAGAAGGTCAACCACGGACCCCAAGCAGATGAGATCCAATACAACACTGTGCGATCATATATCGAAATGGGCAAATCATCCGGAAAGCGTATCCTCGGTATGGATCATGAAGCCACTCCTGATGGATATCTCATCCACCCAACAATCTTCGTCGAGACTCAAGAGGACGCGCGAATCATGAAAGAGGAAATCTTTGGTCCTGTCGTGAATATCAACACCTTCAAGACCGAGGCAGAAGCAATAAGCAAAGCCAACGATACAGAGTTTGGTTTGTATGCGGCTGTGTATAGTAAAAATATTGATCGGGCGATGCGTGTTGCGAAGAGGTTGGAGGCTGGAACTGTTGGTGTCAACTGTACTAGTCCTACGCAGGCAAAGGATATGCCATTTGGTGGGTACAAGACGAGTGGCGTTGGTAGGGAAGGGACTACGGTTAGTCTGAATAACTTCTTGGAGACGAAGACAGTGTTGATCAAGTTGGAAGAGTTTTAGCATAATGTAGAGGTCTTAAATACTTGTATCATTCGTTGCCGATTCTGGCTTTCATTCCCCGTCATCACTTCTTGTTGGTATAAGGTTCTCTCTCTTGACTGGCTTCGAATGCACTGCTCTGTCTGTCTTAAGACCTCACATTGAGGTAGGTCAAGTCGGGACTGGAATCTGATAGCCTGCACTCCATAAGACTTTGCCTCACACCGAATACAAGAATTCAAGTTACTGCAGTTTGCTATCGCTTGTAGGCAAGCGTCGCAGGCTTTTGAGCCACGATCTATTTACCTTGGATCACGAGGTCTACCCGCGTCTCGAGCATGGGCCCACTCTTGTCGCTGAAGTAAGTCGGCGCGATTGAAACCCTTAGGGCAGAGACGACAGCGGATTTGACAGTGATTCTGGTGAGGTTGGATATGGGAACCTGCTGGTTGTGTGTAGGAAATTTGACCGAGGGCCATACTAGGATCCGGAGGAGAGGACCTTTTTAAGTTCCATAACCCCTCTAATTAGGCTACGGGAGTAGTGGGTAGGGATGTAGGCTCCCGAAGTGTGGGAGAGAAAACCAAGAACTATAAAAATAACCTGTCCCGAGAGTTTAAGAGAGACAGCAGCCCCAGCGCACAAAGTTAAAGAATACTAATAAATAAATTCAGGTGCGAAAATAGCCACCTTATGAGTGGCTACTGAATAATGGACCAAGACACAGATTTCCAACATCAGACTTATAGTCAAGTAATGACAGACACTGCTTGAAGAGGTCGCAAGAGCTTAACAGAGATTCATTTCTGTGACAATGCAGGACTAACAGAATCAAGCTGTCTCTCGCGGCGCATCCTGTTTGTTTCATAAGGTATTGCGAAGCCAGGATCAAACTCATCATAGACAATGCCAGTCCCAAATGTCAAGTGAGCCCCAGAGAACCTTTCGAGGGTAAAAAAAGGAGGGGGACCATCGCCATAAATGTATTCTTCAACCTCTTTGTCAAGGCATATATAGCGGCCATGGTTGGCTTGATTGTCCCTCATGGAAATGCTGACCTTGATCCTTTGACTGGCAGGTCGATGCCTCCATCCCAATTTGTCTCGGATGTCAGCTAAAATGGTAGCATGGTTTCCGTGAGGCTGGACGATAGAGAGAAAGCTCAGCTCGATTGATTTTAGTGTTGACGGGAGCTTGCTCAGAAAGGATATAAGATCGTCATGTTCGACTGTGAATCCGGAAAGCCCAAAGTGTTTTAGTTTTCCCTTTGAGAAACTGTCAATGGGAAAGATATCAAAGAGTGATACAAAGTCTTTCATATCGCAGGACCAACAATCCAATCCATAGTCGGTCTGCAAGACAACTTCCTCTAGGTCGGTTGCTTTAGCCACAAGACTGGATATCCTGCCGTTCTTATAAATACCCCAATCTTCAGAACCATCAAAGCCCTCGCGGTATCCAATCGATAGTGATAGAACAAGGCTTCTAAAGCCTGGACGTGCCACAATCTTGCAAAGACTATCATACTCTGCATTTGGCTTGTCGAAGAGAGTGTAGTCAATCCCGGTCTCGAGCTTGTGATTATCCACAACAAACTCGGAGATTTGAAGGTCGTTTGCATAATCGGCTAGAACCTTTGCAACTATACAGAATCCTCGCCACTGTGTCCTCTCGCTTTCATTTAGCCATCCTTCTGGGCAACCTTCAGGGCCACTTCCTTCTCTGAGAATGTCGTCACGTGGCCAGGTCCGGGGAATTGGATATACAAACCCAGATGGGAATGCTCGGATCATTGGTGTTTTATAGAGTGGCATAAAGAGAAACCCGTGCGCCAATGGTGTAACAGTGACCCTTGTGAGTTGGGGGAACCGCTGTATGGCATACCGAAAAGCTTCTTCATCAGCGTTTGACGACAACACTTTCTTTTGCTGGTACAAGAGGTCATTATAAAGCGCCAGTGAGTCTCGAGCGGGCATCAGGTTATCAAGCTGCTTCTGCAGTTCGTTTTCGCCCTCGTATTCATTCTTTTTCAGCACTCTACTGTTGGTGTAGAAGATGCTTTCTTTGCAAAGATGAACATAATCCCTCGAGATCCATTCCTTGTTCTCATCGTCGGGAAACTCATCAGAACCACTCTCATCCTCGCCATATCCACGACGGGTATAGCCCTCTCTAATGGGAATTCTCCTCAAAACGTTGTCGTCCCATATAATCTCTTTCACACGGTGGCGGAAAACGTCATGGTTGGCGACCGCGAGCAAGACCTCGATATTGCGTGGATTGGCAGAGATAAAAACGCGGTCAAATCGTAGATACGATTTATTTCTCAAGGCTCGACATGTCAGACGTAAGCTCTTGACGTCGCGATTGCAAAGTAGAGAGCAAATGGAACCAATCAGCTCGTTCGGTAGTGTTTGGACTGCAGGTGAGGGACTTGCATTGTCGGACAAGCCCATCTTGCAATTGAAAATATGCCAGGTGTAAAAAGTGAGCTCCTAGAGCCCAAGTGGGATAGACAGGACTATCCAGAATGATCTTTTGCTTGTCCAGTGTAATAATGTTATGATGTCACAGAGCTTTCAGTGGCAGGAAATACAACAGAACCTACTTTGGGGGGTCCTACATGCTTTATACATGTCGGTGACTAATTGCGTGGATAACAAGGTAATGAACTAATGCTTCAGTTCCAAGTTCTAAGTTCGTATGAGGCGTGTGATGTGGCATCAGCTGTGGGGTCTATGAACCCAAAATGACAGTCCCCAGAAGTTCTAAGTTCAGAGTGATGATATATACTAACAGCCACAAGTCTCGACAACGAATAAGCTGCAGGGCGATATCTTTATATGGGCATGTGTATGGACGCCAGGTTTGGCTGCCGGACTAGAGTTTGAGATCTGTTGCAAACCAGGAGACGAATTTGGCAGAGCACTGAACTATACGTTCTTATAGAATATTCATTTCTAACTATATTATCCTTCATTGGCGAACTGTGATAAGGTCGAAGTCTAAAGAGGAAAACATCAATAGGCAGCAAGTCACTGATACCCCAGATTTAGCGTTTGTCGGAAAAAGCTAGATGTCTAGATGATGGCTTCCAAACCATATAAATAGGAGCCTGCATGTGCCGGTGACAGGGCTTTTCAACCTCGCTGTTTTCTGACCGAAATTAAGCTTCGGTCCCTTTGACAAGATCTGATCTGTGCCTGTGGTGACCTCTTCTATGGGTCACTCAAGAAAGATGGCTGCGTCACTCTTGACTTATGCACTAATCATTCCCTCTCTTCTCACACTAGCTTTGTCCGATGCTATAGGCGGTGGATTGAGGACACAGTCAGACAGTCTCGAGTTAGACCCCGTCGATCTCAAGGCGCTCTTCCCCGAGGGTCACATTTCATCAGATACTTCAGATCTGCAGTATGGCATCGTTACCGTTGGAGCCGACTCCAAGTCTGGCACGGTAGACCCTGCCAGCTCGGGATCTGGCGTTCTTCTCGCTGTCGGGGAGTCTCATGGACTTGTCCAACTCCAGAAGAGAGTTGGTCAACCAGATCCTTTCATCTTCCTTGACTGCCCAGCTAACGTGCTCGACCAACCCGTCAATCAAACGCAGAAAGCTAGAGTCGTCTGTACAAGTGAAGATGTCGATGGCTGCTTCAGGGTGAGAGAGCGTGGAGTCGAAGGCACTTTGGTAGAGATGCCAGAGGAGTGTGCACCAAATTCGTTCGCTCGAGCAATTTCACTCAAGCTTGCTGAAGACCAGACTATGCCAGATCACCTCGCCAAGAGACATGCCCCCACGTCCCCGATCTACGAGTTCTCCTTTGACTTCAACCAACACGAGCGGCGAGCCGAAGCGGAAGTAGCCATAAGAATGGATATTACAAACTTTAAAGGAAACTAAGATGGTGTTGTCGACTCACCTGGCGTTAAGAAGAACCATCTCGAGCGCAGATACTTTTCGCCTGACCACACTAAATGGAAGGAGAATTTGCAAGGAGTAGACAGGTTCCATTACGGTTCTGGTGAGAACTCGCTAAAAGTCCAAAAGAAGTTAAGTACGCCGGTCTTTACTCAAGCAGCCGGGAACTCCTCGATAGGGGATAAACACCATGGTATAGGTATCGCAGCTTTCGTCAAGGGCAAGGTTGATGCCAAGATGTCCTATGGCGTTACTGTTATTGTGAGCATTTTACCTGTTCTCTCTATTATCACTTCGATCTTGCTGATACGGTAATGTAGGCCACCTCAACCAGAGGCACTTCGAGAGTTGACATCGAGGAAGCCACTGGCTTCATCAAAGTCACTGGCCAGACAGATTTGACCTTTGGAGTTTGCGGATCGGGCCATCTCAATATCAGCATGGCCGGAAAGGGCAGTCATACCAAGAATGAGGAACACTGGGAAGCTTTTCAAAGACACACGATTAATGCTGGGGCTTTCTGGGGTTACATGAGCCTCACTCCCTTCATGATTCGAAACACGTTTTGGGCCACGTCTCACATGAATGGGTCCCCGTCCACCGGACATAATCATAAGGCGCGGGTGACCTTCAACGGACGTCTAACTACACGAGTCAAGACTGACTTGGACGAGTTTCCAGCCGCGTTTCCTCACGTTCTACTTCCAGACGAGATGGACGGTCTGAGAAAGAGCCACAAGGAAACCGAGATGGAGAGTTTGAATGACAACATTCTTTATGGAGATGGAGGCGAGAAAGGCAGCAGCATCCAAATCGGACATAATCTCACTTTTGGGCTCAGCGTGGGCTTTGGCATCTACCCCGATGTACAGGGTCCGCAACCAAATCACGAGTCTAACTCTACATTTGTGAGTTTCCCGTAATCCATTTCCCCTCTACGGCATCTGCATACTAATTTGTAACTACTATAGTTGCTAGTTACTAGCGAGACATACGCCAACTGGGATATCCCACCAGCGGAGAATGGCCAAGTCTGCCCCCGTGCAACAGCTTCGTAAGTAGACTTTGCTCCTGGTATAGCGCATAGTATGAACTAATAGATTTTAGGAGTCTACTTAGACAAGGAGTCATCGGCAGGTAAGTAAAGTCTGATAGTGGAAGTAAGTTTCCAGAAATATGCTAATGGACAAATAAGAAACTTTCTTGGCTGGGAAAAGGGCAATGGGTCGGCTTTACTATTCGTTGATAAAGTAAGTCATAATTAGGTGACATGAACTCCTGTTCTGACTCGCATATCTAGGAAGCTCCCTATCACGAACCTTGCTACTCGACCAAAAGTCCAATGGAGGGTTTCTTATAATGTAGTATTAAGAAACATTGACCTTATCTCAATATAGAAGGGAGTTAGGAGAGATTTTATAACTTCATAAGAAGTCAAATAAGGGTTAGGTAAAGCTAGGGCTGAGCCGGACTCAATCACAAAGATGGGGAGCTGTCATAGGCCCCTCTAACTCGCAAACTCGGAAATCGCCTATATTGGTAGAGAAGTGGCTTGTGTCGGTATTTAGTTTGATATTCAAGGGATAGTATTGCAAGTTCAAGGGCGTAATCTCCCCAGGCCAAATGTTGCCTATTGCCCAGCCAGCTCTATCATCGAAATGCTGCTTCCATGCACACCTCTTGAGATTTTGATCAACAACCACTCCACACAAGGCGGCATCGAGAGTGGATTGGTGGACATACCTCTTCTTTTTCATAGTAATAATTTCAAGGTGATGCCAATTCCGAACAGCTAAATCCTTTATGTATAAGGCAAGTTGTTCCGATTCCAAGGAGATGTCTGTAATTTGAACGTCTATCCTTGACAATCTGATTATTCAGCTGTCTTACATGTGTTGATACTATAAATGGAGATTATTTCAGTGTGATTTGATACGTCATTAATGTTGAAATCGGTTGTTTCTGTTGAGGCTATGACGAGATAACTTGAATCAGAGCTCACTTTCTTTGCTGTGCCGTGCAGCGTCTCTATATCGGACGGCGTGGCATTTTGACCTGTTTTGCGTTTTGAGAGCAGACTCGTAGAATTTTGACTGAAATGCCAACCACTGCGGCGACGTTGGCAGTGCTGGTGCGTCGCATGCGGATTGAGCGCAGAGGAAAAAGAATGGTGGAAAGTGGAAATGCGGCTGAAGTTACAAAGACAACAAGGCACAACAATCATACTTCGTATTGCTGCTCAGTGCGACTGCAGCTGTTTCACAGGTCGGCTGTGTCCATATATCCTACAATTGTGGCTTCAAATTTGGTGTGGAGGTCGAAGCACACTCCCCCGACTACTTGTTCTACCCCTCCCTGAAATTTCTCGGCCTTCTGTTTCCTCTCCTCCCCTGCTGGTATGAAGTGCAATTTTGCTTCGGTCAAAGTACGTGTTGATGTGTGATTGGGTGAGGCAGACAGGCTGAGCACACACTGGCGGGGGGTAACGTTGAATTTCCAGACGCAATCTCAGCAATGCCTCAAGCAACTCGAACCAGATCTCAAGACCAATATTCTTCATTTTAACCCTTTGCAGGAGAGCTGTTGGCTTATAAGTGCATCTTCACCCTCCTTTCTCAGGCTTAGAATACGTTGCGAAGTTGTCCAAATCCACTGATGTTGCTAAGCATTTGGACCTGTACTCGGCTGCAATCAATTCACTATGGACCCCATCTCTGCTGTTGGCATCGCGAATGCGACTGCTCAGTTCATTGCATTTGCTTCGGAACTACTATCCACCACGGCAGGCATATACAACTCAGCAGGCGATGCCTCCGCGTACGCGTCTAACCTAGATACTGTTTATTCGCATTTAAAACTGCTTTGCCGAAACCTTAACCAAGCATCCAAGAAAGTATACAGAGATCAGCTCGCCGCAGCTGGCGCCACTGGCCCAGTTGCCGGTCGCTCCTTCAACTCGTTTACACACGGGGTTACTAAAGACGTTCTTGAAAGTATAAGTGAATCTGAGCTACGGATGGGTAACACCTTACCTGAATTACATGATGTGTACTCTACCCTCCAAGAGGTTGTCAAAAGCTGCGACCAGGACTCCACCGTTATTCTTTCTCTCATCTCGAAGCTGAAGTTAGAGAATAGTGCTGGGTCTTTAACCAAAAGCCTTAAATTGGCAATAAAATTAGTTTGGAAAAAGGATGAGATCCAGAGGTTAGACGAAAGGCTCAAGCGGTCGCAGGCTATTCTGATTGCTATCATGGTGCGAATATCCAAGTATGTATCGACCAGGCCGACTCCGCACATCCAATAGCCTAACGTGTATTAGCATCTACCAGGTTCAACATTCTCGAGAGTTGACGGCGCTGCGGACTGAGAGCCAAGCTCTGGGAGCAAGATACTCCCAGCAGCTCTCGGATATGCAAAGCTCACTCAGAAACATCGAACAGGGGATGAAATATCAGCTCTGCGATGGACCATTTTTAGATAGAATCACCAACTTGGAGTTGATGATGCGTCAGTCTTCACTATCCGAGGCCAGGCTACGCAAGGAGCTTGACATCATACGATCACTGAGCTTCAAGAACATACACGCCCGTCATGACGCTATATGTGATGCACACCACGAAACATTTGGTTGGGCATTTAGAGCTCCAAGCGATGAACAAACAGATATGAGTCTGAAGCAACGAGAGGCTCAGAAGAGACTTCTTAACTGGCTTGAGTCTGGCAGTGGAGTATTCTGGGTTTCTGGAAAGCCTGGGTCAGGCAAGTCCACCTTTATGAAGTTCGTTGCAGACCACCACAGGACAATGGAAGCACTTTCACGATGGGCGCATCCAGGTCGGGCCATCATTTCTAGTTGCTACTTTTGGAACTCAGGGCTCGAGATGCAGAAGTCACTGGTCGGCCTTCTGCAGACACTTCTGTGCGATGTGTTTAAGGCTTGCCCACAGTTGATCGAAAGTGCGTGTCCCTCTAGGTGGTCCGGAGATGTAGCTCTTGGAGAGAGGTGGAGCGAGAGCGAGCTACGAGATGCCATATCACGCATTTCGGGGCAGAAAGACGCCAATTTCAGGTTCTGCTTTTTCATCGACGGACTGGACGAATACGAGAGCCTCAACGGCGATCACAACGACTTCTGCGAGTACCTTAAGACGATATCTAGTCCATACGTCAAAATTTGTTTGTCCAGCAGGCCCTGGAATGAGTTTAACGACGCCTTTGGCCAAGATCCAGCGTCTAGGATCTTCATTCATGATCTAACATGGAAGGATATCTTGATGTACTCTCAGGATAGACTCCAAAAGCACCCACGTTGGAAGCTATTGGAGTCGCAGATGAACAAAGCCAGGACCCTAGCCAAAACAGTTGCGATTAGAGCGCAAGGAGTCTTTCTTTGGGTTTTCCTCGTGACAAGGCTCCTCAGGGAAGGTTTGAGCAATGATGATAGCTTCGCCGACCTGGAGAAGAGACTTCTGAGCATACCAACGGAGCTAGAAACATTCTTCCGGCAGATTTTGGAGTCTGTTCCAAGCTTTTATCATGAGAAAATGGCTGGCACACTCCGAGTCGCACTGTATGCAAGAGAGCCGCTGGATTCCATGATATACAGCTTTGTCGGTGATGAATACGAAGACCCAAATTATTTCCGACATTCCTTCAATCCAGAAAGCGATCTGAATCCAGATGAAGCCCAGAACCACTTGGTAGCACGACAGAAACAGATTGGTCGCCGACTTAAGGGCTGGTGTCGCGGGCTCTTGGACGAGCAAATGGGAAAGGTCCACTTCCTCCACCGAACAGTCGGAGAGTTTCTCAGAACCAGACAAATGTCAGATTTCCTAGAATCTAAGCTTTCAGTGCATTTAAACTGTGGGCTTTCCATACTCAAAGCATATCTGGCATGGCTCAACTTGTCCAATCTCGAGGGCGGGAATTTCATGCTATTTGAAGACATCGGTATAAAAGATCTCGCTTTGTGCGACACCCCATTGTATCTTGGACTAAAATCCGCTCTCAAATATGCTTCATACCTTGAACTCGAGGAGAATGTTTCCAAGCCATATCTTGACTCGCTTATCGACGAAATGGATGTTAGGCTGGCAAGAATGGCGAGGGCTATCAAGCCACTGCTTGTTGATCATGTCCTAGAGACATCTGAACATGTTTCTGGATTGATTCGAATAGCTGCCCTCGACCTACCTTTGATGGGTTATCTTTCAAGAAAGCTTTCAACAGAACCAAGCTTTCTCTCCGTCTTCGGCCAGTCACCAATATCCACTGTGCTATGGACTCCAACCCTGTCACATAGCACATGGCCGGCCGAAAGCCGGGAAAAGCTTGAGTGTGTGTTGAGGTCCGGTTCAAACCCAAACGAACTGACTGTGGGATCAATGCATATGATAACCGTATGGGAAAGGTTCTTATCCGAGATTCTTCCACAAGGCCCCCTGACAGGATGGACGAGAGCTGGCCCCAAGTTCCAAGACGCGATCGAGCATGGCCTGGTGCAATTGTTCCTAGACTTTGGTGCCAATCCTCAAAGCAAGATCTGGCTAGACTCTATTAATGCCGTCTCCGCCTTAATTTTATTCGTGGCTGCTAGTTTCGACCTCGAATGGAATGAATTAGCCGAAGAAATGTACTTCCAAGCACTGGACCATTTCATACAAGGAGGAGCAACACTTGTCAGTAGTGAGAGCTCTCTCGATGAATTTGGATCCTCTGGCTTGGACCAAACTCTCCTCGAGGTCTCCATGATTGACTTTGCCGAGTTTACGTCCTTCCCGAGAACAACTGCTACTGGATCTGGCCAGCTGCACTGCAAGCTTATTTTTGACCAATTCGAAGAGAAGTTGCGAACAGGTGACTGGTCCAGTAGTGAGACGCCACAGCGCCTCTTCTTTGCAAGACTGCTTAAAAAGATATTACCATTCGCTCGCAAAGCATCATGGCCTGTGGATAAGTACCAACATCTCATCGATCGGAGTCTAAACAACGAAAAGCCACGGCCTGGTGATATTTGGCGTTCATTGCGTTTGAAACGATGCAGAACAGTTGACTTCGATGAATATGGAAATGAGACAAAACGGAGCTTCCGTGGAGATTAATGGCAGATTCAGGTTGGGTTATTGATCAGTTGATTAAGTGACATCATTATAAACTTGGATATCGATGAGAATTCGCAGACGGCAATTTCACGTCTTCCATTGCCAACTTTAGGACCTTGTTCTGTCCTTAGGCACAAAGCAAGTATTTCGAATGGCATTAGCATTGTCACAATCAGTCTACTGTGATTGTCCCTGCGCAGCTCCTCGTTCCGCCTCACGACGAGTCGTATCCATACATAAAGAAACTCTATTAATAAAACTCTTTATTTCTTGCCTCTAGATTTCATAGCTTGAAATAAATGGGCCATAAGCTGGAATATCCCGATGCAAAGAATCTTCCAAGACGGGAAGGAGAGTAAATATAATACGAGATTTATTATAACCCGCTGTATATAACGGCGTCGGCTATTAGCAACAAAGGTTCGCTTTTGCCCCACAGCTTTACGAGCGGAAGGCTCATAGTGCCTGATGCTGATCAGCTCTGTTTGTGGTCTGATGCACGGCGGGACTTCGGTGTTTTCTGAGCTATACCGAGCCGAACGGCATTTATATGCCGCGCGATGGACCGCTATGACCCCCAAGAATGAGGGGATATCGATCTCCTCGCATCATAAGAAGTAGAATTTCTGTGTGTTCGCAGCCTAAAGCTTGACCTTATAGGCCGCAGTCATCCATAGCTCTATAGATCGGAGTACCCGCGGTGCTATTATATTAAACAAGCTATGTAAGTAGTATTGAAGTTTCCTTTCTCTACCTACGGCGATTTAATAAGATCTTACCTGGGGCACCTTCTATAATATGTCAAGCAAGTTACCCTTTTTTATAAGCCTTAAGCGATAGCATAGTGGGGGAAAGTACGGAGTACGGGTACGCTCAATTGTCTTTAAACTTTGCGGGGAAGCGGGTCCTAACTGTGGAGAACAAAGACCCGTCGGGTCATTTGCGCACAGAAGCGCACTTCTTATGGGTTTTTCCTGACGAACTGTGCATAAAGAGGACATGCAAGTCTCTTTTAAAAAAAAACCGATTTGTGGAGAAATGTGGAGGTGGCAGACTATTCTCGATGGACTGGGCTAGCGAGGACTTGCGCAAAGAAAAGATCGTCGTCCTCCGCATTATGGCCTCAAGATGTTGATTCTCGGTTGAGACGGCAATGCAATGACGATAACTCTATATGTTTCGCAGTATATATATATATCACGAACACTCGCAAGTGTCTGAATGGGCAAGCCTTTACTACACATCCGTCAAAAAGACCTTTACCAATCAAGCCACTGATTCGAAAGTATGGTACCGTCCTGGCTCTCAACATTGGCTCTCCTGCCTCTTCTTGCTCTCGCGAAGAGCGATGGCTTCGGGGCTAAGCCTGTCATGGGGTACAACAGCTATAATGTAGGCTGTTCAACCCGAAGACTTGCTAACAGGAGCTGCTGTCTGACATTCGCTGCAGGATGTTGTTTGTAGTCCCAACCAGACATATATGCACGACACCATCACCGCGATGAAGAAAAAGGGCTTCGTCGATCTCGGCTACACCATGTTTCAGGTTTGACACTGACCTCTGACTGAGGCTGTTTGACAAAGACTGATGTTGATGAACAGATCGACTGCGGCTGGTTCAGCAAAGAACGTGCCGCGAACGGCTCACTTACATACGATAACCAGACTTTCCCAGACGGCATTTCACCCTTGAGCAAGTATGCAATCAGCCAAGGAATGCAATGGGGCATGTACACGGGTGCGACACCTTACCAGTGCATGCCCGAGTATGTGAAGGACTGGCCAGCGTCTCAATACCACGAGAAGGCCGATGCATTGCAGTTTGCTGGATGGAACACAGTCTATGTCAAAGCTGATAACTGCTTTGCGCCGGACGACACGCTCGTCCAGCGATATACCAACTTATCAAAAGCACTTAGGGATGTTGGGATCGATGGCTTGATGGTATGTGAGTGGGGGGTGCCAGCCAACGGAGACATTGACCCGGCCGTGTGGACAAAGCCCATTGCTACGTCGTGGCGTGTGTCTGCTGATATTGCTCGAGGCTGGGACTCTGTCGTCCGTATTACCAACGAAGCCATTCACGTCATCCTCCAGGGAAATTCTGGACCCGGTCACTACGGCGATATGGACCTGTTAGAGGTTGGAAACCCAGGAATGACCCAGTCCCAGCAAGCGACTCATTTCGCCATCTGGGCCATGTTCAAGAGTGCCCTTGTGATCAGCACCAATGTGGTCAATATGCCCTCTGAGACCCAGTCCATTCTCAGCAATACTGGCCTCATCGCCATCAACCAGGATGACCTTGGAGCTCCCGTGCGCCTTATCCAGAGGTACCCTGACTACGATGTCTACGCTGGTCCCTTGTCTGGTGGTGACATGGCCGTACTCATTGTGGACCAGTCTGGGAACGGCGGTAATTACTACCTTGACTTTAAATCCCTCAACGTCTCCCGTGCCGATGTCCATGACCTGATCGCGAAGCGAGAATGGAACCATTTCAGCAACTGGTATGCGAAACTGCAGCCGTACGGCTCGTCTGCGCTGCGCTTGACCAATATCCAAGCATACACTCCTCCAGCTGTTAAATACAACTACATTGAAGGTAGCTCGGGCGTCCTTGACAACGGTGCAAAACTTGCAGACTGCTCTGCTTGCTCGAGTGGCAAGGCTGCTGGATACGTCGGTGGTGGGCAGAGCGACGGTGGCGGCAGCGTCACATTCACCGGCATCAAGACGTCGCAAGCCACGCAGAACGTCAAGATTAACTACATCAACTGCGAAATCATCTATCCCAACCAGTCTGGTCCCAACGCGAGAGGTGCTCGGATCTCGGTGAATGGTGGCAACTCAGTTGATATTCTGTTCCCTGTATCTGGATACTCGTGGAGAGCATCAGTGCTGCCCGACTTCCTCGTTAATTTGACCGGGTTTTCCACCAGCAAGCCGAACAACATCACCATCACCGGTATCCCTAACGGTGTTCCCAACACCAGTGGCTACGCTCCGAACATTGCAGGCATCTCGATCTTAGCCTAGTCGGTTTCTTAGATATAGGGTGTATAGAGGTTGGGCTGGTAGGTTCTTACTTAGAAGAGCCTGTACTGTAGTTAGTTAAATAAATATTTATTAAATAAGTGATAAAGGGTCGAAATATAAAACGTTATCCTTAATGAGAATAGCTATTATTCTCTCCTTCTAAAAATCTTTCCTACTTATAATTATATAATTAAGAAACTGTTTCCCGGCTTTATTATTATCAGGGCTAGGTTACTTGCCAGATACTTAAGAAGCAGCTTGATGTCTTGGTTTTGACGCTCCTGTAGCTTGGGAACGTGGTTGTGCAGCGGATTCCAAGTGTGATGTAATTAAGGGTATGGTGCCATCATGTTACGTTAAATCGTTCGATACGATTTCCCTATACTCTCATTTTCCTACAGTTCAATCACCATTGTTCGGCAGCCATAATTTGAAACTCAGATTAGGTTGCACAGAGGTAGCTGAAGCCTCCTGTAAGGCCTTAAATACTGTGCTATGGTATTCGATGCAACTGTGCGTGCGATGTCGTTTTAATTTAAGACCGTAGATATTTTAAAAGGTCAGTTCCGTTCACTCAGAGGACCTACTTTGCAGCAAATATAAATTATTTCCGAACGAACTACGCCTTATTAACCTTTCGTCCTATCCATTATCCAGAATTATCTTCAAGAGTAGTTAAAACCACCAGATCCTCCGCACTCGTTGAAAGCTAATGGTTGGAACAGCAGGGGATTGTTAGCTGACACAGCTTTGCTGGAGGCCTTGGATATTAGATCTGACTGCGGCCAATGCAAAGTCATCATATCTGTCCCCCAGATCGGTGCTGAAAAGTCCATATAGAAACCATCGACCCAGTACTGTGATGTGGTGTTCAAGGTGTCACTACCAACACAGCGATCAATGGATGCCTCCGAACCATCTGTGAACGTATCGACATAGTGTTCTGGTGGCGATTGCTCAGCTTGGCAAGGCGTAGGTAATCCAGTATCGGACACCACAGCCTCCTGCTTGAGGACTTGAACTTCATTCTCGTTCTTGTGTCGACCGGGACTGTCTTCCGATTTTTCTTCATCTTCTAAAACCATGGAAGGTGTTGGGGACTCGGCTTCGGTGCTTGGCAGCGTGTAACCAAGCTTTTTAACGATATCGTGAACTTTGAGCTCACCACGATCATCCAACTCAGGTTCATCAAAGTCCCATGTTTCTCCATTGCGCACCATGAGGTAAAGCCTTTGGATAGTAGCTTTGAGAGCAGAGTCCGTTGTCTCAGACGCTTCTGTACATCTGATGTCACAATTAGTAACGTGGGCCTTTTATGACTCCGAGATACAAACCCTGTCGACAGTCGCCTAAAATCATTCTTGGCTGCGTTTTTTGTGGTGCAGACAAAGCCATCGCGCTGGCACCGCGTACAGGGCGGGAATCCACTACACTTTTGTGATGTGAGTAAGTGTTTTTAGGTCAGATGAAGAGTACTCACCTTGGTCTTTCTTAATCGACATCTATCACAGGCTCTTAGCGCTTTCTTACGTGGATCGTTGGTGCTAAAGCATTGCGTGCGACGCTGAATGGTTATGTTATGCCGTGTCGCATACTCAGGAGGGCTGGAAAGGCGGTCTGACATTGGAAGAGAATGGGCGATAGTTGTTTCAATACTGTGACTTTGGTGGAAGAGGTAGAGTCTGGGTGTCTTGGATGAAGGATTGAATCCGTGTGATATATGTACATGTAATACCAGACTGGTTACAGAAGTAGTATGTATTGGCAGCTTTTGTTTGCTTGAAGCGGAAGACTTTCAGTATAAGTAAGACCTATACGCTTTCTTGTATGTAATCGTGAGTAGTTGAGTAAACCGTGACGACTAGTCCTGGCAAGGATCCAGCAATAAAGTTTATAGTTTTGAAGGAATAGCCTTTCGCACGGCACATTCTTGGAAGTCAAGTGAAGATCTTGGTAGTCAGTTGTCATACATTATCGTTCGATAACATATGCTTTTACTGATCTTTTGAGGCGCAACGTTACAATATGGCGTTTATGGCTTTATGACTGCCGAAAGCTAGTGATATTCTGGCCGTTGGATCGACGTTGACGTTTTGTTTGGTATGCATTAACCCTAAAACACTACCTAAAAGGGCGACAAAGCACGGCAGAGGACAATGTGGAGAAATTATCGTTACTGCATGCAGTATTGTATGACGTAGCGGAAAGTGTGTCTTAGTGATCTTCTACACCACTAACCCAAACGGTCAAGATCAACCTTCTCAGCCGTGTCGCACAAAAGTCCCTTGACTTGACCAAAATGCGTCGCAAACCAATTCAAAGCCTGTTTTTCAGCCTCCTTGCTCTGCTGAAACAAATTCACGTTCTTCTCATCTACCCGAACGCAGAATCCGTGCCCGGCTCCAGGGTACACCACCACCTCTGTAGGCGTATCCAGATCCTTCCAAGCCTCTTTCATCATATTGACCTGAGACATGGACGTGACAATGTCCCTGTCTCCGATAGCAACTGAGACAGGTTGAATAATCCGTTCTGCATCCCCAGGCAGCGATATGCCGCTTGGATGACCTGTAAAAACAGCATCAACAAGCGACATGCCATTTTCAGTAGTAGATTCTGGATGCGCCAGAGTCAACACGGGTTTACCGCCCCAGCAGAACCCCGCGCCTCCGATGCGTCGCTGAGGACCGTCGTGCAAACGGAGGGCCTCGAAAAAGGACCGAATTCTGGGCCATGCAGGTGCCAAGCCATTATAGTAGAGGAAGGGCGCCATTCCGTATATGATGTGCGCGAGGTACCAGCTATACCAAGTTAGTATATCATCTGTTGGAGCTATCAGAGTCACCCACGGCTTCCAAATCCCATTCCAACTTGGAGTTGTGTCAGTCAGCGGACCCACGATGTCCTGTAGAGGCAGTCAGTACTGTCACAAATCACCAAGTGCCCACGTACAAGAAGCCATGTGGGGGCCGGTCTGCCATCCATGAAGTCTGGAAGGTAGACTAGGAAATTGCCATTCAAGGCATATTGATCTGCAAGAAGCCTGTTGTTCACAAACTCCCATCCAAATGCATCAGGAACGATGACAATAATGCCCTTGACTGGCTTATCATCT
Source organism: Fusarium pseudocircinatum (assembly GCA_013396035.1). Lineage (NCBI taxonomy): Eukaryota > Fungi > Ascomycota > Sordariomycetes > Hypocreales > Nectriaceae > Fusarium > Fusarium pseudocircinatum. Next base: position 143,587 of record JAAOAS010000128.1, read on the forward strand.
GGTGGAGAAGCAACATAGGTTGGTCGTCCGAACATTTCCTGGACTTCTCCAGTTGGCTGTCCATCGTGGCTATAGCCTTTAAAGCACTCGGAGCAAGACATTGTTTAGGCCAAACACGGTCATATAGATTTATGTAATAGAAGTTGCTAGGATGAAAGACTTTTGTTAAGAATCAATGTGAAATCGAGCTATTTCCATTGACACTTATACTATACCCATGTCCACCGCTAAGCCTAATGGTTTTATCTCCGTCGGACCCGGCGCTTATTTCTATCGTCTGTCCGAAAAATCGGCCCCCGTTTGGTATTGTGCGCATGATGTTATAGCATTAGTTATTACTTCTATACTTTTTCGGTTGAGCTTGATTCAAGAATTGGAGACTTGGCCCCTGTAATCTTTGTATCCACGATCATTACTTTCTGGCTAGTCATCATCACTTTAATCAACTAAAGGACATTTGCTGCTTTTTATTTCATTTCTGTATTCATTTTATAGTCTGCCTAACTGATGCGTTTGAAATTTGTCACTTGCAGTGATCTGGATCTTTCTGTTCTCTTAAGAATACTATATTCCTACTCCATAATGACCTTGGAACATATTGCGGTCATACCTGTGACTACCACTACAATTGTCTCTGGGTCATATTGTAAATCCCTCAGATCGAACATCCATTAAAGCAAGGTAGTGAGACTACTCGAATTAAGGGGGGAAATAAGAGATCATTGTCCCATGGTTGGATTTAGTGGTTTCCCGCTTGACGCCAGACTTAAACCTTTCTCACGAAACTATGGTCTAAGGTCGATAACCGATTCAAGATGACTATTGTCGCATGAGACTGTGAAACTATCAACGTTGTTAAGGAAATGGAGGATATCGGGAGAAAAAGAATTGTTCTTGGCCACGCCGATGACAATGGGAACTTCAGTGTTACGCTCTCACGAGCTGGTCTTGAATCTCCCCCAGCAGATGTCAGATTATAAAGAGATGGTAAGCTTTTCTAACACAACCAGATGCCCGAATGAGCTGACCATTGATGCTTTCTCGTCCCATACCGAAAACAAACAGCTCACCAGCAGCATCTCTAGGGTAGGATTGGTCCAGCAACCCACTACAAATGTGGCTAGCTCACACATGCCCCACAGGTGCCATATTTTCTTGACACAAGGGCGCACTAACTTATCTCTCACGTAAGGATCCATTCTAGCACCTGAAGTAACTAATTAGGTTCGTGGTTGATTTTCACTTTCACCCTCCAGACCTTGACATAGCATCTTGCTGAGTACGGTACCAGGCCACGACCGAAACTTGCCTTGCCTCTTCCTAGACGACATACCTTCTGCGCCGAGTTCGGGGCGCGACTTTCGTGCTCTCCCCGCCCTTAAAAGTACGTACCTAGGGCGTTCTGCAGCCAGGACAGGAGATCAGTCTCCAAGACAAGATCGCTCATCTGCTTGCTACGGTATTGTCTGTGCCCCAACAGAACTCGAAATGCCTGCCGATCCAGACCGAGCGATGCTTCTACCCCATTGCGATGACGATGGTTTGAGTATCTGGTGCCACCAGCTCTTCAATGATGACCACTCCCAATCCGTCATCCCAGGCGACTTTCTGGTTGATTCTTTGCCTGATAACTTGATGGCTTTTGATTTGTCATGGACCTCCATTGGCGAGTACACTGCTGTCACAACTCACGACAGTCACCTTCCCTCGAGGCTCCCAGATGTCTCTTCTTCTCAATCCCCCCAGGAGCAACCGAAGCCACAGCCTGCCGCTGAAACAGGTTGTCCGTCATACGAGAGCTTACCGCCAAAGAATGGAACTCGTTTCTCCAAGGAGGCGCTCAAGGTTCTTAAAGATTGGCTCAGCTCTCACAGCAGTCATCCATACCTCGATGAGGAAGAGAGGGAGATGCTACAGCGTCAGACGGGCCTAAACAAAACCCAGATCTCAAATTGGCTCACCAATGCTCGCCGTAGACGCAAGGTCAAGCGCCCGAGATCAACGTCTCCCTATGTTCGCAACACTTGGACTGGCCCTATTGATATTCCCTGTCGCCGTACTATATCTACCTCTGAGAACAACACAGACAACATGAATCCCCTGGAGCGTTGGGTTGACTCACCTCCCGAGAACGAACCCGCCTCAGTCACCGCGATCGCTCGTGCTGTCGCCTCTAACTCACATGCTTCCTCAGGGCAGAACAGTCCACGCTCTTTCGCTTCCACCGATGACGGATCCAACCCTTCACTTTACAACGTCTCCTCGGCGAGCAGTGCTGGCACTTCCAGCGGTGCCTCTTTCGGTTCCATGACAAGGCAGCGTGGCCGCCGCCGAAGGAGACCCGTTACTAAGCGCAGGGAGAAAGCCTACTCGGCCGTGGCCCTCAAGAAGTTCCAGTGTACGTTCTGCACAGACACCTTCGGGACCAAGTACGACTGGCAGCGGCATGAGAAGTCTCTGCACCTCTCCCTGGAACGATGGATGTGTACCCCCACTGGCCCTAGGGTCCTGGATCCCCAGAGCAACCAGATCTGCTGTGCCTTCTGCGGCGAAGCTGAGCCCAGCGATGATCACGTCGAAAACCATAACCCCTTGGCCTGTATGGAGAGGAGACCTGAAGACAGGACATTCTATCGTAAGGACCACCTTAATCAGCACCTAAGGCTTATGCATAACGTCAAATTTCTTGATTGGAGCATGAAGTCCTGGAAGACCACTGGACCTGATATACGATCGCGCTGCGGATTTTGCGGCATCGCAATGTCTAGTTGGTCTATTCGAGTTGACCACCTGGCGGAACACTTCAGGAAGGGTGATACAATGGCTTCCTGGAGGGGAGATTGGGGCTTCGACCCCCCGGTGCTCAAGATGGTTGAGAACTTTATTCCTCCATGTATGCGCTCCCACCAAAACCTACAAATGATGGAATACTGACGTGAGGCATCTGTACAGATCTGATCGAGAATGATCGCCGCTCTCCGTTCCCTTATATCGCAACTGCCGCGAAAGCCGAGACGCCCGAGAGCTCGTATGAGTTGATGAATCCGGAGGCTCGACGCCGGGAGTTGAATGAAATAGCACGAAAGCATCCCTATGCTGAATTAATTGCAGGAAAAGCGGGAGCGTTCTTCTTGACCGATGTCAACTGTTACCGCCGCCTGAATCGCGAGTTAACTCGCTGGGTCACTTCCATCATGTCCCTCAACAATCCGAACTGTCATGTACCCACCGATGCCGAGATTCAGCATCAGGCTCGGTGCATAATCTTTGATGAGTTAGTGCCCATTCTCACTCCTTTTATGATCGATATCTGCTGACCACGTCCCAGCGATGACCCATGGAACCAGACAGCTGCTGACAACGCTGAGTGGCTGCTGCGATTCAAGCGTGATGTCGGTATCTTGCCTTCCGGGCCTGGCCTTCCGCTGGACATCAATTCCTGGAGCATCATCGACGGCGGCACAGGTTTCGCACCTCCATTCGCCTTCCCCAACAAGAAGATGCTGCACGCTACTTCATCCTCACCGGCCTCGTCCAGTGTAGCCACGACGTCTCACAGCCCCGAAAAGGTTGAAATATTCGTCGGGAATGATGAAGCGCCCTTCGAGACCAATCAGGCTTTGCTGGACGGGTATATCGAGACCTTTTCATCGCGCTACGATCGCCTTGCTACAGTGTTTTGCTCACGGGAGCTCGAAAACGGCCTTGTAGGCTTTGTCGAGGCAGAGATTGCGCGTGGCGCTGGTTTTCCCTCAGATGAGGCCCTCAAGTTGCGCGGCCGTGAGATTCTTGGCACAGAGAAGACATCTGCAGATGATCCAAGTCTTCTTGAAAAGTTCAAGGCGTGGATGTTCAGTCAATGGCAACAGGAGCAGACCATATCCTCGGATTTGCCACCTAATCCTGATATTGGCCTGACCAGCGCGGAGATAGATAGCATCCTTGCTGATGTAAACTTTGATATGACGTTGTGATGATTCTGGATATCACGAGGCGTACCGCTCCCTGGAAACTACTGGGTGGTCGCCGATATCAAACTTTGGCAAGAAACCTTCTTCATATTAGAGTTTTTAGGCACGACAGCATATGCCGGCGTGACTCACTCCGATGGAGAAAGGAATTGTTATAAGATGCTGTACACTGCGTCCTCCACGATTTTTCAACTTCTCTCTGAGACCACATCAGCCTGGCCCGTCGCGCTGCTCGACATCCAACCACGATGTCACCAGATGAATCAATCACCCTCATCAAGGCCAATCTGACTGAAGTCCTGAACCCCGAGATAATCGACAATGTGATCCTCAAAGAAGACAGACCTCTCCGGATCTACTGGGGAACCGCCCCAACAGGAAAACCACACTGCGGCTACTTCGTACCCATGGTCAAGATCGCCGAACTTCTCCACGCAGGGTGCCACGTCAAGATCCTCCTCGCCGACAAGCACGCGCACATGGACAGCCATGCACCGCTCGAAAGTAATCAAACACCGATGCGAATACTACAGACTCCTCATCAAAAGCTCGCTCAAAGCTATCGGCGTCGATGTCTCCAAGCTGGAGTTTGTAGTGGGAAGCTCATCCCAGGACAGCAAAGAGTACCAGGACGACCGATTTCGATTCTCGAATAATGTCGCCGTGTCACAGCTGATCAAGGCTGGTTCTGAAGTCGTAAAGCAAGGCAGGAATCCGACGCTCGGTAGCGTGGAGTACCCCATCTGGCAAAGCCTTGACGAAGAGTACCTCGGTGTTGACGCGGAACTGGGCGGTGTCGATCAACGCAAATTGTTTACCTTTGCTATCGACCAGATGCCAAAACTTGGTTACAGAGTGCGAGCACACCTGATGAACGCCATGATTCTAGGTCTAGGAGAGGCACAGAAGATGAGTTCAAGCGAGCCAAGCTCCAAGATAAATCTCCTGGATACCTCTGAAGAAGTCACCAAAAAGCTGAGAAAAGCTGTATGCACCCCGAGGCAGATCGAAGGAAATGGAGTCATTGCGTTTATAGAACATGTCATTTTCCGCGTTGAGTCACTAAAGACAGGCGGCAAGCCAAGATTCATGGTTGAAAGACGTGACGGCGAGACTCCAGCCTACGAGGATATCTCCAAGCTCAAAGAGGATTACGCCGGCGATGTTGTGACACCGCAGATGATCAAGCCCGCGCTAATCAAGACGCTCAACGATCTTCTGGATTCAATTCGGAAAGACTTTGAGGCTGATGCACACTGGCAACGTGTGTCTCAACTGGCCTACCCCCCTGAGGAGAAGTCGAAGAAAATAAAGACGGGGAAGGAAAATGGTAAAGTACACCATGAGCTGCCTATCCGAGTTCGAAACGGTTAAGACCAACTTAATTACATCTTGCATAATTTAGCAACTGTAGCAGTTTGGCCATTTACCACTTTCAAAGCCTCAAAACTATCGCCGGGTTGCAGACCGATGACATACATAAGCCACCTAGACCGGTCATTCAAATACCTAAACTACTGTTTAATAAACATAGGGGGGCTTGGAATTTGAAAGCTTGCTGACAGTGATGTTGATATACAAAGGCTTAAGCCTAGTAAAAGCTGCAAACCAACCCTTCTATATTAACATTTGACATCTTGATTGACTATATTACGGAAGCTCCAACGAGTCGCAACCAGACTCAGAAGCGTCCTTCACATCCTCTGCTTTGTTGAAAAGGCAATCAATGGACCAGATGGCGGTCTCGTTTTCAGCCAAAGCCCTATGGTAGCCAGCACCCATCTCAGCAACCCAATACAAGGCTCCGATCAGGATAATGATGGTAGCGATTGTGAGACCTGAGATTATGTTGACGGTGTCTTAGGCAATTCGTCAGCGGGAAGGGCTTACAAGCAAGACATGATTCAAACCTCCAAGATCGGTTGCAGCTGACAAAACTTGGGGTTCCAGTCCACTTGAGAAACATGCGAAACGCCAGTTCATTACCAAGATCACAAAGGATGAGATAGCTGCCAAATGCGCTGCGAGTCCGGCCTTCATTATCTTGAGACCGACATTGATTGTATCTCGCGCATCGCTACAAAGCCGACACAACCTCAAGCCATGCCCGCCAAACATGCCAAGCATATATCCCAGGTCTTGTGGCGAAAAGGTCATGTCATACCTTAATACTACTAGCCACGTTGTGTGCAATACGCTAAGGATTTCAAGCCCAGTGATTGATTGAGAGCGAACCTGCTATCAATCTGAGGAGTCGTGTTTCTAAATTCCGCGTGCCTGCGCACTCGAATTAACTTGCGCGCCGTCTAGTCCGTCCTACCGCACCACGACGTGCCATTCCATGCTCAAATCTTTAACCCCGCCTTCATGCCCATCAACCATGAACATCCGCTTTACTGTTGCCTTTTAGCCATTTGATCATTATAATCGATTCGAACTAGCCTTTAGAAGAAGACGCGTTAAAGAACAGTGCTTATTTCGTGACAGATATATTTTGCTGTCATGACGTCAGCATTATAGTCACCTTGTAGACACATCATAAGCTTTGACCATCAATCACGATGATGGTAGTATGAGAGACCAATACGTATGTCCTTATCAGTCACTTATGTGCGATTCTCACTCACGCGTCGAGACTGTAGTAAGGAAGGGTGCCAAGTATGGCGCTGTTTTTGATGTCGTCATGTTGGTCATCGTCCTGATCTCGCTCCCGCCACTGATACCTTTTATAAGTCCATCAAGCCAGTAAAATGTAAAACGCTCTCCCATTTTCATTGATCGCGTCTTGCATTTCAAGTTATGCGATTTACTTCCCGACTTGCTATCACCTGCATCTACATCAACAACATTAACTAACATGGCGGCTAAGAACCCTGATTCCCTCGTCGGCCAAGGGCCCTTCCACGCCCGCGTCAATCCAGCTCAACCTGCAGTAAACAAATGGGTGAGTAGCCGTATCCCACCAGTTATTTCATTTTCTCACCATTTCTAGCACAAGCCAGGTAACGAGCAAGGCAACGACGCCGCACCCGAGTACCACGCCGAGACCTTCCCACCAGGAACCGCACCAGCAGAGAATACATTCTACCCGAACCCCGAGAGCAACTACACAACCGAAGCCTTGAACATGCCTGCTCTGGACATGCCAGGCTCGACGTCAAAGGATATCTACAACTCTACTGACACTGTACACGGCAGACCATTGATCGGTCAAGAGAACCGTGAAATCAGAGGAGTCCATCCGAGAAAGAGAAAGAAGGAGCGCAGTGGTCTGGAGGGTGTCGGTGCCAGTACAGCATACTCTGTGTTTGACAAGGTTAGGGATACGGTTGCTGACAAGCCCAATGTCGAAAAGGGCCAAAGGGGGTATTCCGGGAGACGCGAGGGAGGGTTGGCTGCTGATGGAGCGGAGTCTCTGCCGCCTGTCAAGGCTGATGAGCGGGCTGTGCGTGAAGGTCCTCATAAAACTAGTGCCTAATGATAGGCCGGTAGTACTAGCACGTAATAAGATGCTCTCTTTCTGCATGGTGTCCTGTTTGAGTTATCTCGCCAGTTTAGCGCAGGTAGCTGATAGTACCTCCAATCTCGGTGTTGTTTCCTCTTTAGCCTTGTGGGTCATAACTTAAATTAGGATAGAGAACTCAGTGTCCCATTTGAGGATGGTGTATGTGAGAATAATCCACATCGAGTGTTCGAAGTTACACAATTTACCTCAAGTGCAGCGGGGACACGACCATCGAGACTAGCGGAATCGTTCGATAAGACTGTTTAGGCTCATTCGCCCATTTTGACTCTAGTTACTTCGTATGTAGTACCCTGAAAAATCAAGGATTAGCCGAAGCCATCACACCACAAGCAAACGACTTGATTTGCTGGATGCAGGTCATATCTCGCATTCAGCCGGCACAGTACGAGAGTGCTATGATTGATTGTAACCCTATATGATCCAGGGTCTGTATGTGTAGACGAAGCATCAAGACAACTCAAGATATCGTCATTTGACTATCACCCCCAAAAAGATTCCAAATCAGCATAAAGTTTCGAACAGACTTTAAGGGTATCAGACCATCCCATATACATGATGACTTTTTATTTTCATCATGGTCTGTAATGAGCGCGGGGTCATTCCCCGGCAGTCTTTAGTGCAACCACCTCCTCTATCAAAAGAGCACTCAATTAGGCAGTCATCTATCGCGTACAAGTAGATTGCGACTCTGCATTCGTAATAACTACAGCCCTCAACAAAAGATTATGACGCATTATGATGGTTCTGACAGCCTAGACACGTGAAAATGCTGGCCATCATGCGAAAACCTGTTCGAGGGAGCTTTGTGCATTGGTCAAGGTGTTTATATAATTTGCCTCAGAAACGAACGGCCAGACTTGGGGTATTCTATCAAAGATCAACAAACTTCGATTTTGCCAACATTCACACTGCCAAAATGAGTCAAGTTTCTGGAAAAGCGCCCGACAGGAAGTGGTGGAAGGAAGCTATTGTATACCAGGTCTGAACTACTTTTCCCTTGTCATTGCATGCGACTTATACGGCGACCAGATCTATCCCGCATCGTTTCTTGATACCGATTCTAATGGCGTTGGAAACATCAACGGGATCACAGCTAAGCTGGACTACCTCAAAGAATTGGGCGGTAAGAACTGACCTCCCACCTCCTATGCTCATGATCTGACGCGTGTGTGTTCACAGTGGACATTCTCTGGATTTCACCTGGCAAGTTCTATCCCATCCGTAGTGACGCGCTTCCAGTCTAACACCCACTCTAGTATACGAAAGTCCCCAGAAGGACATGGGATACGACATTGTACGACACCCATTCCCTCATGAAAATTGATGAAGCACCCACTGATCTTGTCGCAGTCGAATTACCGTGATATCCATCGCCCCTACGGCACAATGCAAGACGTGCACCACTTGATCGACGAGCTCAAGGCACGCGACATGAAGCTCATCATGGATCTGGTGGTCAACCACACATCGACCGAGGTAAGAGAGCCTTTCGAACTCTGTGTGCTGTTTAACGTGACTGATTTCACCTGACGCTATAGCATCCCTGGTTCATCGACTCAGCCTCGTCCGCAGTAAGCGCGCGACGAGACTGGTACATCTGGCGCAAGCCAAAGTACGACGAGCAGGGGAATCGGCAGCCACCGAATAACTGGTGCAGCCTCTTTGACGAGACTGAATCAGCCTGGACCTATGACTCCAAGACGGATGAGTATTATCTCTCCCTCTTTAGTCCGTTCCAGGCCGACCTTAACTGGGAGACCCCCTTCGTCAGAGAGGAAGTCTGCGACATCCTGCGCTTCTGGCTCGACAAGGGTGTCTCTGGTTTCCGTATGGACGTCATCAACCTCATCTCCAAGGACCAGAGATTCCCCGACGCTGAGATCCGCCACCCGGGCAGGAAGTACCAGCCGGGTGAATGCTACTTCGCCAACGGGGTCCGACTCATGGACTATCTCCAGGAGATGAAGACGGCCGTCTTCTCAAAGTACGACTCCCTCACAGTCGGCGAGATGCCGTACCTTGACGATGAACAGGAGAGACTCAAGATGGTCGAGGCTGAAGAAGGCGTGCTGAACATGATCTTCACCTTTGAGATGATTGGTCTCGACATCGTCCCCGAAAAAGGCCGCTTTAGTAATAAGGCGTGGAAGGTCTGCGAGCTCAAGGATATAGTAGCCAAGGCCTGCAAGCTCGTCAATCAAGATGGGTGGCACACGCTCTTCTGCGAGAATCATGACCAGCCGCGTTCCGTCACGCGTTTCTGCGACGACTCGGATGAGCATCGTGTCGCAGGCACCAAGCTCCTCTCCATCATGCAGACAAGCCTTCCTGGTACCCTGTATGTCTACCAGGGCGAAGAGCTGGGTATGCGAAACGTGCCCAAGTCCTGGGCACTCGAAGAGTACATAGACATTGAGTCTATTTCCTACATCAAGAAGTAAGTATAATAACTCTCATTACTTTTGCCATTTACTTACAGGATCTCCTTCATAGTGTCTGCGCTCAATTCCCAGAAGGGTCTCCCGAAAGGAAAGAAGCCAAGAACCTTCTGCGTCTCAAAGCGCGAGACAATGCTAGGACCCCTATGCAGTGGGACTCTACATCCAACGGCGGCTTCTGTCCCGCAGGAGTCAAGCCCTGGATGCGCGTAAACGACGACTACAGTGTCGTCAACGCGGCTCTACAGACTTCTGCAGGCCGGGCAAACGACCGCACCATGCTTGTGTCACCTTACCGGTTCTGGCAGCGAAGTATCCAGATACGCAAGAAGTACAAAGACTTGCTCGTGTACGGAGACCTTGAGATTATTGATGGCACACACGCCAACGTCTTTGCGTTCAAGAGGATCAGCAATGACAGACATACCATCACGATCCTTAACTTTAGCAAGGATGAGGTGAGTTTCACGTTTCCAGAAGGTGAGGGGGTCAGGGGTTGGGCTCTCGGGAGTTATGATGTTTTGTCATTGGAGAGGCCTAGGACGGGGGAGATACAGCTTTTGCCTTGGGAAGGCTTACTTGGTATTGCTTAAGGGATCTCTCATTTTGGAACAGAAGTATCAGATTGGTATCAATGGCTACGAGATTGGTTTGATAGTCAGTACAAAATGCCACGGACCGTTAGTATCATACATTGCCTTGTGATATCACACTCCATAGTGGTTAATGTTCTCAACTTGGCTCATAGAAAGCGACGATTGATAGGAGTCAACTTCAGGGTTCTGTTGTCTTCTATCGTGTTTCTTTAAGAAAGACTAGGTTGATTGAAGGCTTTACTCGTGTTATTGTTGAGTTAGTGTTCTAAATGAGTTGCTGCTTCCTTCAACCCTTGGGGTGCAGCGGCTTGATGGTTAAGTCATTTACACGTAAAGTTCGAATACCACTGCTGTGAAACATGCTTGCTGGCGTGTATTGGGGATTAACCAAGAGTAAAGATGCTGTGAAACGAACTTTGCAATGCCAATCCATTTCATGTTTAAATCTTCGACTCTGTCCTCATACCTATCAACCATGTCTCGATATCCGCCTCACTGTTGCCTTCCAACCATTTAATTGTTTCGTTCCGTACAGTGGTTGAAACCCTCTCATACTCCGACCGATCCTGCATGAGCTTGGTGATAACTTTAACCCATGGCGCTACATCCTGCTCGGGTATAGTGTATCGCCCCGACTCGTCTCGCTGCCCAGTGATAGGGGTCACAGGGATGATATAATCCAGCCCAAGCATCGACTCAGACAGCGCACCTGCATTCGATGACACAACTGGAATGCCCCGGAGGTGAGCTTCCACCACCACCATGCCCCAGGCCTCACACCATAGGGATGGAACGATAAGGACTTTGATATCGCACCAGAGATCCTTTTCTACCGCGCAGCACGGACGGACACTGCATATTGGTCAGATAATTTTCGATGTATAGAGTTAAATCAGGAATAGAGGCACTTACGTCATGTTAGACAAGTCTTCCATCTCCTTCACAGTCGTATCGTCGGCGCCCCAACTCATAAAAGTCAGAAACTCCAACTGCGGACACTTTCTTGCCAGGTCCACCAATATACTTGCTCCCTTGACCGGACAGGGATTAATCATACCAACAAACTTCCTGTCCCAGTTAAAGACCCGGTCTGGGATGGCATGATCTTTCCCGACCAGATATGTCCAGGGATGATGTATCAAGAAGCGTGTTTGTAACTGGCCGTGTTCAAGCGCATACTTGCGTATCGTCTCAGACACACTCCAGATCCCGTCGAGCTGTTGAAAAAGATCTGCTTCACGAGTTGTACTTGAATGGCCAGGCACGCCACCAGCAAAGGGACCAAAGGGCAGTTGCTCAGCTGTATGCACGACTGCTATGCGAGACATGGTTAAATGAGCCAGCTCTGGGGCGAGACTGGCCTTCATGGACAGACCATCGTTGGAAATAATGTGCGTCGGAGAAAAACGCCTGATCTCTTCTTGCAGGAAAGAGATGAAATCCATAAGCGGTCCTGGCGAAGTTCCATTCTAAGGAGACGGTAGTTAGCAATATGGGTTTCAAACCTTTAGTGAGAGGAATCTTTGATTACCTCGATATACGCGGCCGACATCCTAGCCAGTTGGTTTGATGAATCGAGCTTGCCACCAAACGCAGCGTCAAAGGCCTCGCTGTCCAGTGCCACCGTCTCAACCCCATCTTCCATACACAGCTCATGCACCTGCACATCTTGTCCAGGCTTATCGCTCTCCGACCTCATATGCAAGGTTCTAGTACGGAGTCGCGAATCAATCTTGTCTCTACGATCCATATAGCTGTCCACCTCACCACGGTAGGAGTAGCATAGCTGGCGGACACAGTGGCCTCTGGATGAGAGGTAGCGTAGTAGCGCATGATTGGCCTTGTAACCGCCTGAGGAGGAGAAAAGACCTTTGGCGGTCTGGACGAGAAAGACGCGCATGTTTGTTTTACTTGAGAGCTGTAGATGGCTGCAATGTGGTGTGAATGGTTTCGGTGTTAGAGATGGAATGAGGTTGGTGAATGTAAATATCCAATGACATCAATGAGGATTAACTAAAATCGGAAAAGGATTTTAGAAGAACAACTAGGGATTTTGTAGTGAATTAATAGGGCAAAGAGTCCGCAGTCGGAAGTTTAAACGTGTATACGTAGGGGTGCGTTAATTCGCCTTAGAGTTCTCATCACAGAGCCTTACATTAAACATTCACAGTGACGCAATTGCGGCCTCGCCCGCTGGCAAAACCTGCTGTCCCTGCCATTCAAGACTTTCATCCCGATCAATGGTATGATTATCATCTGTGACCAGTCAGTAAGATGTCCTGCATGATAATAAGATGATGACGCCTCAAGATCATTTGGTATTGGGGTGTTGAGCGTGTAGGCATCATAAGGTCTGCGCAAGGCGTCTTGGAAGAACATGGTCTAAATTGCATGCTGAGATATATGATTGGGAACCCATTTCGCTCTCTAGAAATAAGTTTCTTGCACGGCTCATATTAGCACCACTAGATGAGTGCTTCATTCAATGAGTATGGAGCATCTTACTTAGATATTTGTGAAAATTCAACCTTCCCACCTTCCCCAATCACTGCCATGATACTTAGGTATAAGCCTCAGTATAGGTCACACTATGCACATCATACCATCGATGATAGGACAGATTGGGTATTAAACTTCGAGCAAGGCGCGTGGTGTCAGCATCAGCTATCAGGTACATGAACTTAAAATATGCATTCGAGCTCTCGGAGACCTGTGGGTAGAACTCTTTTACTACTACGCTGAACTTTGTCGCGAACTCTGAAGCAGAGTACTGAAAGCAAAAGCAGATTTTGGCCCCGCATAATTGTTGGAAAACCATGCACAGAGAATTCATAAGTAAGACGGATGCATCGTCAACAAAAGACAGTCGTTTTTCTATGACACACGTAAGAATTACCACTAAAGAACCGGTGGTGATTAGAATACTGGCGGTTAGAATGTGAATAGATTCTCGCAATAAGCCCTGGCTGAAACTACACCACCAGATAGCAATAAAGACAAGTTTGGCGACGAGGACGAGAATCCCAGAGATCCACGACAGTGTCGCCAGTAGTATAATGGTAGAAAACATTCAGCTAATCCTTTAAGGATTCGGCATCTCAAGTTCAAGGCGTCCTTTTTACTACTGGGATTTTCCGCGAGGCTTTTGCCATTGGGACTGGTGTTCTGGCTGATCAATGGTATGAATTTGAGTGCGGTAATGCTATCTTATGTTGGATCGGCCTGGCCCTGGGTACGGTTGTATCTGGGTGCTTTGAGCTGAAGAGGGATTGACGTTGGTTTGTGTATGTTTTTCTTTGAGGATGGCTCGGCACAAAGGTCACGAGGTGCCAAGGGAGGATTCGAGACCAAGGCTGCTCCAGCTCTACAAGACTGCTCCGGCACGACCATGGGTCCTCCTTTTTGACACAATCTCTCTGCCGTGCTGCCCCTACTCCCGTATCATTGCTGCTCTGCAATGCATGCTCTTCAGCATCTATCCCATCGTGTTCCAGGACCTGAGAGGATAGAACCCCGCCGTGTCGTAGCTCCCGGTTCTCGGACAGGCCGTGGGCGCCGTCTTCGGCCTTCTGATGGTGTTTGATCGTACGAGGCGTCGCAAGGCAAAAGCAAATACGGGGAGGGAGATGGTTCCAGAGGACCACATGGTTCTAGCCATGATAGGCGGCGTTGACTTACCAATTTCCATGCTCTGGCAGTGTTGGAGCGCCCAGTACAAGTCCGTATACTGTTGCATTCTGACTATAAGACATCGGGACTGATTTTCCACTAGCTCCATTCACTGGGCCGTGCCGACAGCGGGTGGCATGGTCCTGGCGACATGCCTGATGCTGATCCACGTATGCTGCTTTAGTTACATAACTGACACCTACTCGGACTACGATGCTTCTGTCGTAGCTGCTAATACCGTTGCGAGGTGTATTAGCAGTACGGCATCTCCCCTCTTTACTAGGAAGATGTTTGCGGCCCTTGCGGCGGCGGAGGGCCGCCGATAGCGGGTGTGGCAGCGCCTCTTGCTGTCATTTCTTATTTTACCGTTATGGTCACACTATCCGCTCGCGTAGCAACTACGCTATTGCTTAAGTAGGCCACCCAAGGTTAGGAAAGATGAATTCACGTGTTTGGATGGCGAGAGCTATGTGTTGAGGGTCCTAATGCGACGTCATTTTGGCGACAGTCAGCGACATGTCAACTCAACTAGGTACAGCGTCTCAAGGTATGCATTAAATCTCGATCAAGCTTTTGATAGTTCAGCTCGTCGATCCAATAGATGCACAGACATAAACTCTCGACCATCACATTGTGACAAACCAAACCTTGTTCGTCGGAGCCGTGCAACTGATCCGCGATGCCACCGTTTGATGTCCAGGGGATCTTCGCTCACACCATCTCTCATATCAGATCGTAACACACCGTGGGGCCAGTCTCCACCCCCAAATGCTACCCTCCGTTGGAATATCCTTTCTCATTGGCTTTATGCATGATTGAGTTTGCCGATGGCTGGCCAGAACTTTTGGAGGCTCTACAGTACAGGGGCCGGAGCTGTTCCGTTATGGCTTATCTGGTTGGTCGGCGAAATGCCGCTCATACTGGTAACCGTTGAGTTCATTTGACTTTACGACCCTCGCTTGCGAGACACGTTGTTTATCACATTCCACAAACTATGATATGGCCTGAGTTACGGTGTTCTAGTAGATCTTTGTTTTGATACCTAATTCCGTATGATATGTAGATATTTTATGGAGATATATGCTTCTCAGCCCGCAGATCTTCAGCTCTAGTACTAATGAAAGGGACTTTTAGCATCCGCTTTTGGGTCGAAGAATATTACATGGTCAATTATATGCAGGCTAGCAGGGTAACGAATCCAGAGTATTACTGCGGGGTCATCAAATGACTACCGATAACTAGTATAGACAGGGTAGCTTTATGCGATAGGTCATCCAGGAGCGGGGTAAATATGCGGATTGAAGCCTTTACATGTGATGACGGTTGAATGACTTGCTTGGTATCCCTGCTCATTAAGTCCCTTGCAGTACCATCACTGCAACACACCATATTCACTACTCGGAAATCAGTCTTTCTGTTCTCAAGCCATGGTATTTAAAATAAATGCATGAGATAGCATGGCAAATTGTCTGTGTTGCTCTATTAAACGCCAGATAATCGCCCGCCTGGCTACAAACTTTTAGGTTAAATCGAGCGGCGGGCTGACAATTAAGACCGACGGGGATATTTAATGGATAGAGACGGAAATAAAATTGTCGGTATTTAAGGAAAGGATATACACAAGGTGAGTAAGAACCTGTCATATGCTTGCTTCTCTCTTGGACACAGTAAGACACCCCATCCTCCCGACCACAGTCTTTTATCTCGGTGTGTGTGCTTTTGTCCCAGATGCTGCGGCCCTCGTCCGTGTTCTTCGACCTACGTTCATTCAAGGCAGTTCCATCATGGTGTTCGGTCCCTAACAGATGTCTTTGTAGCAATGGCCATGCAGCGAGCTCCCACTACACATGAGGATCAACCGTACGACATGTCCGCGCTTGGCAACTTGGATGCTACGACTCAGTTCCTAGGAGATCAGTGGTATCTTGCATCCAATGACGGCAGTTGCCAGTATCTAGTCACAGAGACCGGAAATTACATACCCCGGCTTCTTGGGGACCCGACCTTGGTCCAATGGCCTGAACCTCTCTTATCTCCAGAGCTTACAACAACACAGCAGGATCCATCGTTGGCAATCACCACAAGCCCCGCTAGCAATATCGAGTGTCGCCCGGACTCCTTGATTCACCAACAGGCTTCACAATCTACAACCATCTCCAGTTCCCCCAGCGTTATCGAGTACCATGTTTCTCCATCAACGCAGTCCGACTCAAAGAAACGCCGTGTCAGCTCCAGCGTCGACAGTACGATGACGCTGTCACAGGGAGATCACACCACGAGTCCCAACACAGAAATCTCAGTCCAGGAGGCGGGCCCAAGCATGAAAAGGCGTGGCACTGCCCCGGCAGCCACCGCTGGGCCAGCCAAAGATCCCGCATACATCAAGAAGGTCAGGGAGAGGAACAAGCGCGCCGCGACCAAAGTCCGCCTGAAGCAACGAGAAACTGAAAAGAACCTCGCCTCTGCCGAAAAGGACCTGCAGGAGAAGAACCACAGGCTGACAGAGTGTGTCAAGGAGCTAAGCCACCAGGTCCACGACCTCAAGATGCAGCTCCTTCAGCATGGCACCTGTGACTGTGTCCTTATTCAGGAGTACATTGGCAAGGAAGCGAATCGCTATGTTCAAGAAACGAGTAACTAGAATTTTTCTTCGCGAGAAGTATACGAATAATGCTTGATCCTAAAAAACTGATGCGGTGGGATTCTTTTACCACATCTAAACTGTCTATAACATTATAAAGCCCTCTGCCGCTGAGATTCTACATTGCAGCACTTTCGGAGTTAGCGAAGACTGCCAGTATCTATTATTATTTTTGGGGTCTAGGATATTGAGAATGCAAGTAATGTTAGTATATGTAGCTAGTAATGTATAATATCATATGTAATGCGTTTTTGAGACTGGTTTGAGTTCGTAGACTTTGTGCTGTCAGTCCTGCCACCAACATGTCCAGACCCACGTGACGGATTGTTAAAGTTGAGAGCGAGATGTGTTATTTGCCATTGAGACTAGTGGCGGAGAGCTTAGATTAGCCGACAGAACTCAGACGGATTGTTTATGTAAATTAGGCCGCACTTAGCCAATACACCATAGTAGTGTCATCTTGACAGCTTCATACTCACGCCCGACAAACCTCTGACATCACATATGAGTCAGGTACGGAAGTGATTGACCACAGCAATCTCACTGCTTACATGCATGACATTCTATTTATCACTATCTTCAATGCGGCTAGACGCTGTAGTATCGCCACGGATATAGATCTCAGACTGACTGAACGCTGACATATATGGATCGACTAGCAGATATGACATGTTATGATCCGTTGGAGAGCTGTGTCGGAGCCGGAGTCCTCAGCTGCGCTAGTCTAAGCGAGAACTCAGGAACAAAGTGTCCGGGGTTGGTTGGGGTACGAAATAAGGAGTGCTGTACCAAGGCTGTACGCGTATATATGATGATGATACTATGTAATTGGAAGTGGTATTGGAACGGGATTTTGGACCGGTATCTGGGTGGCTATTACAATAAGCTGATGGAATGATGAAAAGGAATATGCATTTTGTGTAGATACGATTTATATGTGCATTGCATTAGGGTGATGAAAGGATGAATAGACTATGCAGTACGCACAACAACAACATCGTTGGAAATGTGATGTAGAGCACAAATCGCATGGCGAAATCCCCCTCTTGCCGAAAAGACCTCGAGAATAAAGCAAAATCACTCTACAAACAACAAACAACACCAACAATCAACCAACATGGCAGAAGTATCTAAGTATGCTCCAACAACACCCCTGCACGTTATCAATCTCTAATGTGTACCCCAAGACCAATCTACACAACATTCTACAAGCCCCATCCTAGCGAGAGGATGAAGGCAGCTACTTGGGCGGGCACAAAGTCCATTGAGCTGACCAGTGTTCCCAACCCCACCATCACTGCGCCCGCCGATGCCATCGTGCACGTCACCTACTGCACCATTTGCGGGTCAGATCTGCACATGTACAACGGCGATCTGAACAAGGTTATGGAGAAGGGCCTGATCATGGGCCACGAGGCTATCGGCATCGTTGAAGACGTCGGGCCGCAGGTCAAGACCCTTAGCGTAGGAGACAGAGTTATCATCCTCCCTGTCATTGCATGCGGGGACTGCTTCTACTGCCAGCGGAAGGAGTACTCGCTCTGTGATCGCACCAACCCCTCCAAGGAGCTGGAGCAGATGTACGGCCATCGCCTGTCGGGCATCTTTGGGTACTCCCTTATCACGGGAGGATACCCCGGAGATCAGGCAGAGTACTGCCGCGTGCCCAACGCTGACCTTACCTGCGTCAAGGCCCCCAAGGACATAGAAGCTGATAAGCTCGTTGGTCTCGCTGACGTGACTCCTACCGCCTGGCATGGCAACGAGCTGGCCGAGGTAGGCAAGGGAGATGTCGTCGGCGTCTGGGGCTGCGGCGCCGTTGGTCTCTCGATCCAGCGCCTGGCGAAGCTGCGTGGAGCCAGCAAGGTCTATGCCATTGACAAAGACGAGCACCGTCTTGGTATCGCCAAGTCGATGGGCATGATCCCCATCAACGTCAAGGAGCATTCTGATCCTGCTGACTACATCTTGTCCATTGAACCGCATGGTTTGGACCGCGGCATTGAGGCGAGTGGTTTCAGGAGCACTAATTCGACTACTCATGCTACTATGAGAGCTTTGGGAGTCGAGGGGGATAGCTCTGACACGGTGAGCGCGGCTATCAAAGCGACGCGTAAGGGAGGCAATGTCGCGTTGATCGGCGACTTTTTCTACAACACTAATAACTTCCCCATTGGAATGCTGATGGAAAAGGGCATTACCCTACGCGGAGGACAGCTCTACGCTCAGAAGGTAGCATCCCTAGCCTACGTGTTATGCAAGGGTACTAAATGTCTTGCAGTACTTCCCCCTTCTTCTAGACCTTGTCGTCGAAGGAAAATACGATCCCTCTTTCATGTTTACCCATCATGGTACAGTAGCCTCCTCGTGTCTGCGAATCGTCGTGATCTAATTCTTCTTCCTCTGCAGATAAGTTTGAGAACATCTCGAAGAACTATGATGCCTTCTTCAGTCACAAAACGCCTGGCGGCTTGAAGGTCTTACTCTCAACTGCCTTTGGGCGTGCTCAGGGCGCGGGTTCAGTTTGAACATGATGAATTCATAATTGGTCCTCTCGGGTCTTTTTAATGCGAAATCAGCTTGCATACACTCTTTACAGTAGCTTTTCATATTCCAGTCTTTACTGAATAGCACGGGTGTATGAATGCAGTCTTGTGTCTTGACTCATTGAGAGAAATAATTTGAGTGTTGTCTGCAGTCCCTACTGTAGCTGTTTATAATCTACTAGCTAAAGATATTAACTCTAAATGGCGAATGTGTAAATAGGCACTAAGGTTTAAGCATCGCTGATACAGCGGTCTAAAAAGAAATTTGAAACTTCCGCATACATGTCAACAAGTCTGCCGATACCGGCTTCATGCTGAGATCTTATATCACCTCCCGAGACTCAGAATGACTATCCATAGCCTACTTAATTTCTTCAAAAGTCTAGCTATAGTAATCCTGGGCCACTCTGCCACTTTGGAAAACTCGGTGTTACCATCCAACTGCAAGTCGATGGCCTTTACAAGTCTCCTGGACCAACCCTGAACATACCAAAACTGACGCTCAATGAGGCGCACCGGCTTTAAGAACAATTACTTTCTACTAGAGAAGTTGATTTCATAGAAGCTGGGCGGCAATCGTCGTGCGTTGGCTTGATTACCGACAATGGGTTAGTTGACATAACAGCATTGTCAGCGCGGGAGATATTGGGAGGAGCTCGTTTAACCAAGAGAAGCACTCCTACGTGAATCTCTCTCTCTAACATGCACAGAGTGATGTATGCGACTCTAACACTAGACCTTTTCTCCTCGGAGGATTGATTGATAGTTGAAGCTTATGACATCTCAACAACATATCAAGCCAACACAATGAAAAATCTCATGTAACACATGGAAATAAAATTACTACCGTTATACTACCTAGCATAATAATTACCAGGCCTCCAACAGGGGAAGCTTTTTCTCTGCGAGCCACTTATTGACCTCAACTACAGTGTTCTCCCAGAGTCCCTTAACCTGTCGATTGTCTTTAGCAACGGGATTGGGGTCCTCCACCTTTCCCACTGGGACTATAAACTTCCCCTTGTACTTCAACGCATCCTTCGTCACCTCCGTCGCCGTCGCTGCGAACAAAGAATTGGCAGCACCCTGCTCAGCAGTCAGAAAAGATGCACGAGCTATAGCCCTCACAAGAACATTGTTGATAGCAAGCACTCCCTCGGTGAGTACCTCCCCAGGATGCACAGCTATACAAGTAAGAGGCAGATTATGTTGCTCTAATCTTGCTTGGAGCTCTTTTGTGAACAGCGCCACGGCTGTCTTGGACACCGCGTACCGAATCATGTCGAAGCCAAACATGAATCGTCCTAGGTATCGCCAATGCCATGGGTATGACGGAACTGGTTCCTTGAAACATGTGGGAGAGTCGAAATTGAACTTGAAGGTGGCTGGTAGCATGCTAGTGCTCGCTGTAGAACTGAGGTTTATGATCCTGACGTCGGCGTTTGCATCCTTAGTAGCGGCTTTAAGGAGAGGCAGAAGTCTGTTGGTTAGGATGAAAGGTCCCATATGGCTGTACATATTAGGTATCAATTGAGATAATGAGTTGGGTTTTACATACTTGGCCACCATGTGTTGTTCGTATTTCCCGTCAACCAACATTGTCGAAGATGTTGATGCGGCCGCATTATTGACTTTGACATGGTCAGTTACTATCATGCAAATATATTGTATGAAACATACTCAGAATATGCAGTTTTGTCTCTTTCCGCTTCAGGTCTTCGACAGCACGAGTGATGCTGACAGGATCATACAGATCCATCACCAAATATTGAACATTCCTCTCATCGAAAACGGTATCTTGTCTGAGTTTGTCTATTGCTTGTCGTGCTCTCACTTCGCTTCGTGTGGTCAAGTACACCTTCGCTCCCTTCCGAGCAAGGAACCTCACTGTCTCAAGTCCAATTCCTGAGCTGTAGTTGTGTCAGTCATAGTATTAGACTCATGCTAAGAAGCTGATACATACCTGCCTCCAGTTACGACAGCGACTTTACCATTCAAATCTGGCATATCCGTCGAGGGGTTCCATTGCCGTGTCGCCATTGTGTGCAAGCTTTCCAACTGCCGATAGATTCGAGATGGTATGAAGTGAGAGGGCTAGAAGTATGACAAACCACTAGAAACTAACCTTCTGCAAAGTAAAGACATATTTAAACAGTCACCGGTGCTCTACGTATGCCAGGTGTTATAGTTTCTATATCTGACCCATTCACGCAATTCCATGTAGCCGCACACGCCCACTTGCAGTGCATCAAGTGCCGCACTAACAAAGCTTAACTTAGCATCTCCGACCCAAGTCCGCTAGCCTCCATCTCATCTCCACCGCACCTCCGCAACCAAACACCAACCTAGCCCCAGCATTATCCATTCCATCTCCAAATCATTCCAACACATCCACAATGGGTCGCAAAACCAAGCAAAAGTCATGCTTCGCGTGCGTTGAGACCAAGCGTCGCTGCGACAAGCGATATCCCTCCTGCTCACGCTGTCTCGATCGGGAGTCGGTGTGCACTTATCCTTCTTTGCCAAGACGACAAGCTCTTGACTTGATTGAGGCTGATGCTGCGCCAGACATGGGCTTCGGAGATATCTGGCCTCCTGCGGCTGATGCAAATAGCCTTGTGATGGCTGGACAAATGTCTGAGCCATGGCTTCTCGACCCAGTCCTCAGCGCTAGTCTCAGCTGCCCCTCGATACCGTCATGGACGCCCTCGTTATCAGATCCATCGTCGTTACCAGGTTCATCCTCAATTGGCGCATCTGAGACTTCGGGTCAGCTGGCGCATGCATCCCGGGACTTGGGCTGGTTTCTTGGACCGCAATCATGGACGATCGGTTATCACTACAACGCCCCAGACGTGATACCTCCAGCCTCTGTCTTCACTAATTTCATCCGCGGCCTACAAAATTGGCTATCTCGGTTTGTCAAGACGGGGCATAACCCGTTTATCCACCGACATCTGTATTCCGATTCCGGATATCCGCAGTGCATTCAAGACGCGTACTCAGCATGCGCTATCTCCAGCGCCGCCAGTAGCGAGAATGAAACTATCGTCAATGCAATCTCTGCTACTCACATAACAAACCTACTCAACGCTCAGCCCGCTAGAGGTGCTAGTATCATCTCCACTAGAGACCATCTAGCCCGCACTCAAGCTCTTCTCATTCACATCCTCCTTGCACTGTTCTCATCCTCAATTGAGCGTCGTGGAAGAGGTGAGAATCTCATCAGCCTTCTACATTCTTGGAAGAACCAGCTATGGGAGTCTGCTACAAACGATAGCACACTTGCCTCACCATTGCCGATCATGGCTACTTCTAGTGGAACAGCTGGTGGGGAAATCGACCCTGTCCCCGGCCTGTACCGGTCGTTCATCCTCTCCGAGTCTATCCGTCGTACCGGACTACTTTGTAACATGGCCACTGGTGTCTACGGTGGTCTGAAAGGCAGCAATATACAGTCATGCGGAGGCGACATGCACATTACAGCACAAGCCAATTTTTGGGAGGCTTCTTCGTCTGCAAGATGGGAGGCTGTCGCTCGAACCACCGATCCATTATATATTTATTCTTTAAAGGGTCAGATGCTGCTGGATCGTGGTGTCGGTGCTGCACAGGTTGATGAGTTTGCACGCCATCTGTTCACTATTATGTGGGGATTGGAAAAGGTTGAGACTTGGGCGGTGAGAACAGGAGACGAGATATCTGTTGTGTACTAGAATAAACCCCGACCTAATTGATTAAATGAGCGTCCGAGTCATCAAGTCCAGAAGGCCGTGTTTACGCTTCTCTAGAGACGGCCCCGAGGAATGTGGGCCGAGTCCTCACGGGTCTGGGAGCCCGGGTCGGATGTGAGGGTCTCCGCTCAGAACAAGGGCGCTGACAGATGCACTGCCTTGACTCGGATTCCGGCTGCGCTCTTCTCGGGGTTCTTAGACCGTAGCCACTGGGACCACTCCGATACATCTCCACTTATGTCCGCGCCAACTCCACGCCAGGTCCACTGTATGACTCTCTCCAACCAGCCATGAGATCTCGTAAAGTGATTTTCGGAATGTTTAGCATTGATCTGGCCTTAGCTCTGCGCGGAGCAAATGGACAGAAGTTCTGATTTCGTCATGCCTCGCGGAGGAAAGACGTGGAGGGGTCCGCGGAGTCGGAGAAAAGTGACTTCTAAGAAACCACAGCACTAAGGGTCTCGAGATCCATCAGTATAAAAATGTATTCTTGTCCGAGGATTGCATATTTTCTAACCCATCTATCATCTCATCATCAATTGTTCACTGTGAAGCAACCAGCCACCCAAAATGTCAGGCAAACAAGAGTCTCTACTTGAGTGGGTCACCAAGCTCAACGACACTCTCTTCATTCAACCCAACGACGATATCGCGATCAAGGCTATAGATGAACATGTTGATCCAAGCCTGATTACCAAGTAAGAGACCCCATTCAACGAACTTGAGCCAGAGTATCTAATCCAAGCTACATCAGAATCAATCACAACGTATACACCTACGACCAGTTCAAAGGAGGGCTTCTCTACGTCCGTGGCTCAACTACAGCTGTTCAAGACGAATTCTCCGAGATTCTCACGTGGGAGGATCCAGAGAAGGGAGATGGTGTTGTGGCTGTTTTGAGTAAATGGAGGACCAAGCATAAGGAAACAGGCGAGGAGACGAAGAAGACTAATGTTATTCTCTGGGAGGTCAAGCTCATTGGTGGGAAGAGGAAGCTTACCGGACAGACTGAAGTGGAGGCAATCTAGGTCAAATTGCTCTTCCATAGAAAGATACTGTCGATATGACCTGTGTAGCTTGCATTCAATGGATTTATCTGTTGGTCCCACGGGGACTCACTCTCAGCAGCTTATCGTAATAGAATCACACTCAATCACAACAAGAAATTCAAGTAGTGAATAAGTAATTATTAAGATATGCTGTACTTCGTGTCTGTAATACAGAGCATATCATACAGAAAAGAATTTTCAAGAGGCCTCAAGTAACTTTTCCACGTTTTGCCCCAACAGGCCTGCTATGCATGATACAGGCACGCGCAAATTGTTCAGTAAGCTGAGCACTTGTTACGACTGACGCAAGATCCAGACTAATAATTTGTATTAGTAACAGTCCTCAACGACATGATTGAAACTCACCTGGCTTCGAATAGTACCCTCCTTGCAGAAGCAGCCAGGAACGCATTGCTTGGTACATGGTCGGGGCTCGGGCTCATTGCACGTCAAGGGACAAGCCGTGCCGCATTCAATGAACTGTTCGCCCTGTAGATTTGTGTTAAATAGAGAAACAAATTCGAGGAGGTAGATGCTTACAGCCTTGCATTTTGGAGTAGTAGCGGCAGGAATGGCAATGGAGCCAGCGACGAAGAGGGCGATGAGGGAAATAGAATACTTCATTTTAAACGAATGGTAGATGGATTCTATGATATATGGATTGTTAGATGTAGGTGAGATTGTGAGTGAGGTTGTGAAGGTAAGGAGCAGAGAGTAACAAGCTCCGGAAGCTACGGGATCATAGGTCTTATATAGAGTTTATTCCTGTTACATTCACATGCCATCTGATCAATCTTTCTTGGTAACGGATGTTTAAAATTTTCATCAAAGTACACGCCGCAATAAGACATTCGATGTTCAAGGATCCACCAATGCCAAGATGGTCAAGAGACCTCGAGAAGTGAGGAATAATATAATGGCGTTGTAGGTAATTTAGCTAGTCGAGAATTCAAGATTCATTAATACCTCTAGATACTGTCTTGTCTCGAGGATAGCTTGGGGCTCTGGTTACAATATTCAATCCTCTGAAACAGCTAAGTTACAAGAATCAGTATATTTCTCTGTTGTCAACCTTTTAGCACAGCCATAACTAGATGTAACATCAAGAAAATATGGACTGACTGCACTGCCCCACTCCGCCCACTGAATAAGCCGGTAGTGGCCGCCCGGGCCGAGATGTTGATCATGCCGGCATTGAGCCTCTTAGGTAACATGCTTAATTTTCTCCGACACTACAGCTCGTGTTTCTGCAAGGGGAAAAATCTGCATCTCGAATGACTTGCTCATTTGATATCAAATGAACTTTTGCTCATGCAGTATACTCGATCAGGGAGTTCACGATAAGACAGACAGTCAAAGGTCAGTGGCGTGAAAGAAATTTTATTAGGGTCGAGAATTTTCATGGTCGGGAGCATTAGTACCGAGGGAAAACAGCTTGTAGCATTTCTCTGTAATATCTTATGACTTTAGCAATCATATGTCGTTACCATCTCGTGTTGGCAAACTCGAAACTCCAATATGCCATAAACTCCTTATACATTTTTGTTCTCGTCCTTGTAGCATAAGCCCAATTGATCTTGTTCAACACTTCTCCAGTGTCTTTGTTATTGACTCATAGGAGACACAAGGGTTCAAAGTCGCAAAGCGCTTTGTTGATAGGCACGACGTCGGTGGCCAATGTGATCAGATTGCCATCTTCAGATAGATCAACGAGATTCTGCGGAGATTGGTATTCCTGGTTGCATCGATCTCTGCTTCTAGAGACTGTGACTTGCGGCTTTGACTTGTCGTGTGCACGAGGCCACGTCTCATTTCGAGTCTTAGCCCACATCGCCTGCCTCTCTAGTTCGGTGTGCTGGGGGGCCGGAGGTCCGTACAACTCATCCCAGCTCTGCTTGGGCGGCTCCTCGTAACTAGGCTTGGGCAAGTCTGAAGCGCTCACCTTGCCACTGTGGAGCAGTTTGTACCCCATGTATCTAAACCACTCCAAGTCTCGCGTGAGGAGGCGCCCCTTGCCATGCAACTGCCAGTAAAACGGCCACGACTCATGCGTGGCCTTTGCGTCGCCAGACTTGTACAACTCAAAGATCGGCTCAAGAGCAGCAGCGAGCTTGACGTCAGGAGCCTTGATGATCTTGCTGTTGGGCCGGCCTGTCCCAGCGCTGTATTCGTGGAAGCGCTGGACCTGGCGGGCGAGGAGGCGGACCTTTTGGTCAACGGAGAGAGACATTTTGGAGGGGGTGAAGGTGAGGGTGAGGGAGAGTATTGGGTAGGGGAGGCAAAGATATGTTTGCTGTAGATGGAATGGAAGAGGATGATGATTTGTGAGGTAAATGAGTTTACTTGAGGTAGAAATGAGAAGTTTTTGTGAAGACTTGGAAGTAGAGTCTGCAAGATCTCGGGAAATGATGGTTAAAGGAAAGGAAATTCCAGGAGAAAGGAGCTGGGAAGTTGGCTATTTATAGGGAGAAGAGATCATTTTGACTTTTATTATTGAGATAACTTGCTCATTCTGAAGAAGCTAAACTTGTGAAGCTTTATGTCTTTCTGGCTTTGTTTCCGTATCGTCATGTGTCGAGTCGGAGTCTTATTGGGCATGCGCCCTAAGCTTTCTTGTCACGACGTCCAATACGGTTAACCTTCAGAAAAAGAATTTATGTTTAGAACCGCACTCTTGATTGATTACACAACACTGCATATTTCACTTCTGTAACCGAAGCCAAAATGGCTACCAATAAAGTTTCTAAAGGACTCACAGTTAGCCACAGTGCAGTTTCACTCTGTCGCTGCGCAACGTGGGTTCACGCATAAAAAGAAGTTATTCAGATCGAGCAACACCGAACTTGATGATTTTGGGTTGCTCAGCCACACGCTGCGCTGCCTATTCGTGAGCGTCTCAGCTAGGTTTGACTGCATGTGACTTTAGTATTGCGGTTTGAAACTGTATTTCAGAGCCCACGTGGATCGTCGAAAATTCAAAGGTCAGGTTCGCGAATCAGAAAAGATGAATTCCAAGTAAAGAGGTAATCTCAAGGTAGAACTAATACAACATAGAAAGGTAAGAATAACAAAGTAATTCACTGACTCATCACCCATCACCACCTAGCCACTCAGAACCTAGATCGAACACATCCCTTGCCACTCATCTTCCGTCCACTCCCACAAGTACACTTCTTATCCGCCCAGACAAGGTTCCCATTATTACAAACGCACTTTCTCGCATACCCATCCCAACTCGCCGCATCCCCACAATCAACACTGCACTGATTCTTCGACCAAACCTTGCCATCAGGACATCCACAAGTCTTCTCATCTGCATCAAAGATCTGACCCTTCTTATCGCAAACACACGTATCAGAACGAGAGTTATACGACGCGAAGTCTCCACAGTCGGTGATGCACTCCTTTCCACTCCAGATTTTACCGCCTGTACATCCGCAGCCGACGGTAGTAGGGTTAAATGTCTGGCCCTTTTTGGGGCAAACGCAGGTTTGAGACTTTTTGTGCCATGAAGCTGGTTTGCCACAGTCGATATGGCATTGTCCGTCGGACCAGACTAGCTTATCGGTACAAGAGCATGTTTTGGTCGCGCTGTCGAAATTCATGCCGCCCTTGTTGCACACGCAGCCTTTGGCGGCGTTACTCCAGCATGCGTCAGAGCCACAGTTCGAAGCGCACATCTTTCCATTCCAGCGTGTATCAGTAGGACACGTGCAAGTCTTGTCTTGATTAAACGTCTGACCGGCCTTTTTGCAGACACAAACATCCTCTTTATCGTAAGCGTGTGAGCCGCAGTCTTTCTTGCAACCCTTCTTCGTAGGTTTGTAGCCATATTTGCAGATGCACTTCTTATCGGATAGGACGGTGTTGGGCTTGCTGCAGATACAGTTGCCGTCGTTGTCGCGAGTTGAATCGCCGGAGCATTTGGGTGTGCATTTGTCTTTGACGGGTTCGTTACCGGGTTTGCAGGTGCAAGTGTTTTTAGAGTCTAACTCGGCGAGGTTGTCGTCGCAGATGCAGATGTCTTTGTCGTTGCGGGTGGAGCCTTTGGGACATTCTGGCTTACACTCGGCGTTGACAATTTCGTTACCTGCTGTGGTGCACTTGCAGGTACCGTCTTCCTGGCGACTGGAATCTTTAGGGCATTCGGGCTTGCATTCTCCTTTGACGATCTCGTATCCAGCGGTATCACATTTGCAGGTGTTATCTTGCTGGCGGGTAGATCCTTCAGGACACTCAGGTTTGCACTCGTCACCAACGATCTCATGACCGTCAGTAGTACATTTGCATGTTCCATCCTCTTGGCGAGTGCTGTCTTCGGGGCATCCGGGCTTACACTCTCCCTTAGCGAGTTCATAGCCGTCGGTGTCGCACTTACAGGTTTCGTCCTGTTGACGAGTTGATCCTTCAGGGCACTCAGGCTTACATTCCCCACCGACAATCTCGTAGCCATCGGACGTACACTTACAAGAATTATCCGCCTGAGGTTCCGAGTCTTTAGGGCATGCTTCTTTGCACTCGCCATTAACGATCTCAAAGCCCTCGGCGTCACACTTGCAGGTATCGTCGTCCTGACGGGTTGAAGCCCCAGGGCACTCTGGGACACAAGCACCCTTGACAATCTCATAGCCATCGGTGTCACAAACGCAGGATCCATCATCTTGACGCTTTGAGTCCTTGGGACATTCAGCTGTGCATGTGTCCTTCACGATCTCAAAACCATCTGCATTGCATTTGCAACCGCCATCCTCCTGGCGGCTTGAGTCTTTAGGACACTCTGGCACGCAAGTGCCCTTGACAATCTCATAGCGCTCATCGTTACACTTGCAGGTATCATCCTCTTGTCTGGTCGATTTATCAGGGCAAGTGGACGTACAGACATTCTTGATGATCTCGTAGTTATCCTTATTGCACTTGCAGGTGTCATCTTGTTGTCTTGTCGAGTCCTTAGGACAAACAGGTACGCAGGTGTTCTTAATGATCTCATTGTCCTCCGCGTCACACTTGCAGGTATCGTCCTCCTGCCTCGTGGAATCCTTAGGGCAGATGGGAACACAGACGTTCTTCACGATCTCTTGGTCGTCTGTGTCGCATTTGCACGTGTCATCCTGTTGTCTACTGGAATTCTTAGAACAGACAGGAACGCAAGTGCCCTTGATGATTTCCTGGCCATCTGCATCACATTTGCAGGTATCATCATTTTGACGGGTCGAGTCCTTCGGGCAAACAGGTACACAAGCATCCTTGATGATTTCTTGGGATTCATCATCGCACTTGCAGGTATCGTCGCTTTGTCGCCTTGAGTCTTTAGGGCAGACGGGGACACAGGAGCCCTTCACGATCTCTTGGCTATCTTCGGTGCATTTGCAGGTGTCATCAGACTGGCGAGTCGAATCTTTGGGGCAGGCAGGCACACATGAGCCTTTGACAAATTCCTTGCTGGAATCATCGCATTTGCACGAGTCATCGTTCTGGCGAGTTGTGCCCTTTGGGCAAACTGGTACGCAGGCTCCCTTCACGATCTCTTGCTTGCCGTCTGTGCATTTGCATGAGCCGTCAGTTTGACGGGTCGACCCAGTAGGGCATATAGGAACACAAACGCCCTTGACGAGTTCCTTGCTGCCGTCGTCACACTTGCAGGACCCATCAGTCTGGCGTGTAGTATATTTAGGACACTTATTCACACAAGAACCCTTACTGATCTCCTTGTTCGGATCGTTGCACTTGCAGCTGCCATCAGTCTGACGCGTAGAGTACTGAGGACATTTGTCGACGCAAACTCCATTGACCAAGTCCTTATCGGCCTGACATTTGCAGCTACCGTTGTCCTGACGAGTCGAGTACTGAGGGCACTTATCCACACAAGACCCTTTGAACACCTCCTTCTTGGGATCGTTACACTTGCATGAACCATCACCCTGTCGCGTAGTACCCCCAGGACACTTATCAACACACTTCCCCTGCACAGACTCCTTCCCAGACTTGCAGCTGCACTGCCCCGAAGAAGCAGACCAACTAGCCCCTTCGTCATCGCAGACACAAGACCAGCTGCCGTAACTACCAGCCTTGTACTTTGAACCAACGGGGCACTTGTTGACGAACTTTCTGTTCTTGAGGGTCTGTGCGTCAGGGCAGTCGCAGGAGTATTGCTTGTAGATCTGCCCTTCGTAGGGACACTGGCAGTACCCAGATGTTGAGCCTTTGGGTGGGGCCCAGGTGGCTTCACCGCAGTATTGGGTGTAAGTGCGTCTGTTTAGGGCGTTGGAGGTGCCATCGGGGGCAGCGGAGACGCTGGCGATGGTGATGAAAGCGAGGGCAAGGGCTTTGAACAACATTGTGAATTTAAAGGTCGGCCTTGTATGTTTCACAAGTGGCCAAAAGACGATGACAGGGATAAGACTCTGAGTGCTGGTGATTCCGAGTGAAGTTACTGGACTGACTTCTGTGTCTTTATAGAAGTTACGATAGGAGTTAAATTGGTATCATCACGATGGTACTGTGGAGGCTTAACATCTCCGAGCTGAGTCGGAACGCCCAAAACAATCTTGTGACAAGCTGCATGATGCTATTCCCCAAGAAGAATCATCGCCCATCATTTGACAATGTTCTTCACTGCTATCAAAGTCTAGATCCATCTTCAATGGAGAAGTTGAAGGGGCCGATGGTCCGGAGGCGTCAGTCAATCGATAGCTCACAGAGGCGGCGGAGCTGAGTTGCTGAGATGCATAGAGCTACGAGGTCTGGATCGGGACTTCTTTGTAGTCCTTGACAACCAACTGCCCGTCATCGAGGAGACAAGCGACATCCGAGAATCTGGGATGCATCCTTGAGCTTGGACTGAGCAATGGGGCTGAATCGCCTAGCCTCTGGCTGTCGTCTTTGCTGTTGAGATGAAGGATCCGGGTCCTCAGAACAAGCACAGTATACGGCTTTCCTTAGTCTACAGCCGATGGCCCAATCCAAGCCTCATCTCTCCATTGCTTCTCCTGAGGTGCTTGAATGAGATGGAGCTTAGTCGCATGTCCTTTGCTCCAGTGTTAGTGTCGAGGTCACTACAGAGCTACCGCCTTGATGGAAGACGGTACTCGGGACTGCCAACTCATTCATTCATCTACCGAACTTCAACCTGTTGGCTCTGTTTCTTAGTCCCCCGGTTCCTTGCACTAGCTCTCGAGCCAGGAACAGACCAATCAAGCCGTGATTGGTCGAAGGGAAATTTATCACTCCATCTCCATCTTGTGGCTAGACGCAGCTGAAAAGCATTGACAAGCAAACATGACGTCCTCCCCTCATAGAACCAGGATAGAATCAAGTACCTGACTTGGCCAGGTCATCGCCGTACCCTAGCGTTGTGTCAAGCTGGAGAGGGAGGCGTCAAGGGCGGAGGAGGATCAAAGAAGTGCCGCTATTCACGACGACGCCACAACGCTACTTTGAACGGTTTTGGGATCTGGGAACGCCACTTTGCATTGACAGAAATCAGAGAATGGCATGGTGGAAATTGGATCATGCAGGGACGTCTTTGATCTTTCTTATGCCTTTGTGCTATGCTCGTGCTAATTTCCACTTCTTCCCAGGCCGGGGATAGTTGGTCGCAATAACAAGCTTAGGTGCCCGTTCAATGCAGTAATGAACTCAATCAGATCGATCGACAGTGCACCAACCTGTCACCTTCAGCCTTCACTGCTTAGACCTCGGAGGGAAAAGTCCATGCGTCACTCGTAAACTGCATCTGTCTGGTAAAGCTTAGTGGCTGATCGTCCTTTCAACGGCCGCAACCCATCTCTGAATAAGCTAGAGATGCAGTTTGCCGATAGTCTCAGCCTTATAGCAGTCATACCAATGTTCAATTTCCACATTCAGACAACAATCCAATCTCCGGGGCATCGGCAATCCAGATCGGCGGGTGCCAGGATCGAGGACAGATCTGGTGGAAGGATCACGGTGGAGAGGTTGCTCGTGATCTTTTGATACTCCAAGATCCCGAATAACAACCTGGAGTTTTGCTATGATGCAGAATAATTTTCCTCCCTGGAAAGAGGCAGAAGAAGTTCTTTCAGTAATTCCACCCTCGGTATAGAGGGCTGATAGATTTCTTTAATTTACTAATGACTTGAATCTTTACAGCATCAAGCGTCGTCACGATAAAGCACAAATCTCATGGCTACTAGACTACCCTATAAAGAATGAACCTCCTGAAGCAGAAAAAAGGTTCTATAGTATTCTTACTTTCTATAAACGCGGCTGATAAAAGGAAAAGAATTAGAAGATAAGTACAGAAGACCAACTTTTACCATGTAAAATGCTTTTGATTGCGCTGCATCTGGATATTAAATATGCTCGGAACCACGATTCGGAGGTGGATATGAGCCTCCCGGTTCCGATATTACCCCGCGTCTCTCTAGTGTACCATGAACGAGGTTTAACGACTGACAATTAACCTTTTCTGGCTAAGATCTTCAATCTTATCTCTCTAGCCTGGGGTCTTAGGAGATAAGCATATTTTGTCAACATTTAGACACTATAGATGTCGTCTTTAAAGCTAACATCTCATTAGGGCCGAACAGTAATCTATTGATATCAACTGATAAGGAGCTGATAGTAAAGAGATATGACCTAGCTTGTGTTGAATCAATTACGAGACATAAACCCTATCGAGTACAAGATTGGGACTGCATAATCGCTCCTCTGGTGCTGCCGGGCTGGCTAGGTCTAAGTCGGTTAACATATTCTGGATTTCTCTCACTGCCGGGAGATCACGCGGAGAAAGCAATGGGCTCAATTCAGTTATGTCACTGTTTGCTCGAGTTTGTCACAATCGTACGTTCTGATCTCACTACTGGGATCGTGACGACACAAAGGTTCTTGGAAGGATAGAAGCTGCGGAGCAGAACGGTTACATCTAGGTACCCTGCTTTGTTCTAGACCATTCACTGGCTATATCAACGAGAATGCACATCGGTTAGCGTAGTGGCTTGCTTAAGCGTTTCTGCTATGATGTAACCGTATCACAGGAGAAATGCACAGAACGAAATAGCTTGATGCACTGTTGGACCCTCATCATGACTTGTTGTTCCCATCTCCCCGGTCCCGGTCTAGGGTGACATGTGGAGTTTGACTCTGCATACGGCGAATGGGATGTGACCTCAATACGGTGTAGCCAATCAGACAAGATAGACGTGCATATTCAAGACTCCACAGTGAAGATCACTTCTGTGGGGTTCGGAAGCCTCTCGGTAGCGAAGCTCGCTTCGGGAGGAGAATAAACCATTCAAGCTTAAGATAACACGATATAACAAACGGCATATTAGGGGCTCTACCAGTATCAACATGATAAGATCTGTATTCTCAACAAGGATGCCTCATAGATGACCAATCAAAACTCACAAAGTTGTAATTATCATGGTTGTCCCTCCGTTCCGAGTAGTTCCGCATTCCGCTTCACCCACCAAAAGCCCCTCCCGGATCATATACACGCAGGACCGGTCCCACGTGGTATCGTTTATTTCAATATGCACGCTCTCCATCTCCTGAAACGCCATTGTTTCCCACAGAAAACTCAAAAAAAACTAGCCTAACGATCCGGATGATAAGACTCCCGATGCGTGAATCATGAGTGGCCCGAATATATCGGTTATCTTTGTCTGTATCTGGCACCGGATTGCAACCTCGCCGAACCCGAACGCTCGCTTAACATGTGGCTTGAGGGGACTGAGATATGCACTGTAGCCTTGTAAGCATGAGCCTTATCATCTATCATATAGAACGTGGGGATTAGTTTCGACAACCCTTGTCGATATTCTGCGAGCTGAGGTTGAAGTGAAGGCACTACACTTGGTCGTGGAAATGCCAAGGGTCTTGGGAAGGGCTTTTTTGAGAAGTCTAGAAGTCGGATCATGTGTTATCTCCACGATAAACAGCGTGGGGATGTTCTCACCGACATGGTATAGGCATATCACACGAGTCACGATATATCTCTATGGATCTGTATATCTCTATATATATTGCCATGTCTATCCTCAATTGAGAAGAATCAACCCATCCTCGTCTGTCTATTTGCACTCAGACATACAGCTGACAAGATGCGTTTCTCAAACTTCTTTGTCTCAGCCTCTTTGGGGAATCTAGCTCTCGGCGCAGCTTTCTCCACCGGAAGACTCGAGAGTCGACAGCAAAGCCCTGGAGCTGATTGCTCTCTTAGCCAGACTGCCGCAAGTGCTCCTCACAAGAACTTCTGGGGCAGTCTGACTACCCAGGAGACTAAGGATGTGCTTGCTCTTCTGCATAGCAATGCAACAGGCTTCAACTTGACTGCTGCAGCGGATGCAGGAAGGTATGTTGTCGATCCTAGTGTCACTGGAAATGACTAACACCGTTCACAGCCGAGACAACAAGATGTAAGTCGTGTACTACACGACCTGATACCAGTGACTGACAACATTTGCAGCATGTCGGTTGAGCTCATGATGCCCAACAAGACGGACGTCCTCCCCTTCTTCTCCAAGAGCACCGGCAGCCCAGAGCGTTATGCCCTAGTTTCTATCATGTTTGGAGCAGTTGAAAGTGCATACGTTCAAGAGTTCAAGGTTTGGCCCCTGCCCATCACCAACGCCTCGTATGTCATGCCGTACACATTCACAAACACACGAGGTGATGGCAAGATCCCAGTTGTCAACCCCGACGCTGAGGACTATGCCAACTTCAATCTCGAGATCATGAAGGGCGCCGAGGATGTCACAAAGCGACTCTGGAATTTGGTGAGTTATGGTTTTGGATCGCCTATGTACAGGCAGCTGGCAGAGCAAAGACCGTCGAGGATGGACTTCAGATGCCCCTGGCTTTCGCAGCTCCCCTCACAATTACAGAGGACAAGGTCATCATGTGGCAGGGATTCAACGCACCCGTCACCAGCATCTACGACACAATCTCGCTGCTTCCTCTGGGTTTGTACATGAGGTCGGATATCACAGGCCGTGATCCCAGCAAGTGGAACGTGACAGGCTGGGTGTACAACAACATGTTCTACAAAGACCTCGATGCCTTCCGCAAGGTCATTGCCGAGCCTGATTTCAAGCCCTTGGGAGCCAATCTGGATCAGCCTTGGGCGCATACTAACAAGCACGGTGATGCTCTCCCTCTGGATGACAGTCCTCCACCCGCGTCTGTTCAGTCTGGCAAGGAGAGGTTTACTGTTGATGCGGAGGAGAGCTATGTTACTTGGAGTGAGTTCATACCTGGGTATCACTGGGATACCTTGCTGACAGACTGTGTTAGTGGATTTCGCTTTCTATGTTAGTATTACACGCGACAATGGCTTGCGACTTTACGACATTCGATACAAGGGCAAGAGGATCATGTATGAGGTATATATTCTCATCTCAAGCTTCGCGCGACTTTGGCTAATTCTGTTTAGCTTGGACTCGATGAGGCTATCGCCCATTATGCGTAAGTTACCCAAGGAGCTCTCTTTACGAGCTATTGCTAACATCACCACAGCGGCATTGATCCCGTACAGTCTGGAACCTGGTAAGTGATATCCAATCTTTTACAACTCTCACTATTCTAATATCCACCTCTTAGTTACTTCGACAGCATGAATGGCTTCGGTCCCACCATGATCTCTCTCGTCAAGGGTAAGACCCAATTTGACCCTGAAACAGTTCGTGGCTAACATGACTAGGCTACGACTGTCCTGCATACTCACACTACGTCAATGTCACCCAGACCACAGGCGAGACTACGTACACCCAGAAAGACGGCCTCTGTAAGTTACCACCCACCATCATCCACACAAGCTAACAGACCGAGGCATGTTCGAGATCGACAAGGGCTTCCCCATCCAACGCCACTCCTGGGCCGGCCACACCACCGTGACAAAGAACATCGCCTTCAACATCCGCGCCATCTACACCATTGGAAACTACGATTACATGACAACCTACCAATTCCACCTCGACGGCTCCATCGAGATCGACGTCCGTGCATCGGGCTACATCTCATCTGCATTCTACGCTGAGAATGAGGACTACGGCTTCAAGATCCACGATAGTCTTTCTGGGTCTCTGCATGATCACGTTATCACCTTCAAGGCTGATTTTGATATCTTGGGTGAGAAGAATTCGCTGCAGAAGGTTGCTATTGAGCCTACGGCTGAGAAGTAAGTTTCTGAATGCTTGGGAGGTACGGGTTACTGATTGTTGCGATAGGTATAAGTGGTCGGAGGGTGAGACGCGGAACACTATGAAGGCTGTTAAGAGCTTCATCAAGACTGAGGTTGATGGCAAGATTAACTGGTCTCCTAACGGTGGAGCGATGTATGCCGTTGTCAACAAGGACGAGAAGAATCCTTACGGTGAAAACCCAGGATACAGAATTGTACCCGGTAAGTTACTCTGATGACTGCTACGATTTGGCCACACCACTGACAATTCATAGCATCTGGCGTGGCATACCTCACCGTCCAAAACTCCAGCATCACCGGGAAGGCAGCCCACCACACAACACATCATCTCTACGTCACCCGCCAGAAAGACAACGAGACATACGCCGCTGGAGCTTACAACTCTCTCACCCCCGATGACCCGCAGGTCGACTTTGACAAGTACTTCAACGGCGAGTCCCTCGACCAGGAAGACATGTAAGTTACCTCACCCCTTGAATCATGAACTAAAGCTGATGTAAACAGCGTCGTTTGGTTCAACCTCGGAATGCACCATATGCCTCACACCGGCGATCTCCCCAGCACAGTCTTCTCAACCGCTCACTCGTCCATGTTGATTGAACCGATGAACTATCTCCTCGGTGATCCGTCGCAGGCTAGTTCGCAGCAGGTTCTCATCAAGACTTCGGACGGGAAGCCTGAGATTACGCGATACGGTGCTAAAGAAGCAACTTGCCCTGTTGACCTGGTATGTCCTTAATCTTCTCTTCTCCTGGTGCAGTGCTAATTGGTTTACTTCAGGCTCAGCTTAACCCCGATTTGTCGAATTACTCCAACAGTGTCAGTGTCCTGAAGTATCCCTTCGATAGCTCGAAGCCGGATCGTTGGTAGGGAGCGTTGAGCCTGGAGAGGTCGGCTTCTTGAACAGGACTTGGTGCATCGCAGCGGTTTGGTGCTACCGATACTTCCACGCGGTGGATGAGAGTGATACTCTATTTAGCGCATAGCTGGTTATACCAAGACCCTTCCAGACGCAATATAAGATGAGGTTATAAATATCCTTGCGATAAACCTCTTATCTCTACTTATTCGCTCAATTGAAGCTAGTTCATCGCCAAGATGCAACCTTATCAACAGTATACTCAATGAGGACAAGATCTGCTCTGTCAATGTCGCATCACTCCAATTTATGTAATAGAAATAAACGGTAGTATTGATCCGACATACCCGTGAGGTAAATACCTATCAGCATCCTAGTATAATCGGCATCTATTTGACCGACTCTCTCTCTGTCCTATAAGAATTCGGCTTCCATCTCGCAACTTCACGTATTCCCTTTCAGCCCATTGCGGTCTTTGATACATATTTATTGCCCATCATGCGGTTTCTCGCGTTGCTGAGCCTCTCCGCCTCAGTGATGGCAGAGCTTCTCCGCCCCAATGGTATATCCTTGAACCTAAACGGGACAAACTATTTCTTATCGCCATCGCCACAGGCGACTTTACCAAAAAGCCTCATTCCAGCCACCATCGCTACAGATTTTTTGGCATTTGTGCCCATTACCATCGTTGGCAACAATACCGCTCAGAAGGATCTCCCCAAGGTATTCGAGAGCTGGGCGCAAAAGGACGACGTTTGGCAACCTACCTTCTCTGAATTGGTAGTGCTTTTGAAGTCACCTCGTTGTAAATCAACTACGACTACCTTCAACGGCATCAAATCAGCTGTTTCGTGCTGGCAGAAAGCTCCCGAAATCCCCTCAGGACCCTATTTCTTAGATCCATACACAGGAAGCCTGCATCAAGTGTATCGGCTCTACGATGACTTCTCCGGTAGCTTTCTAGAGTCGATTCTCCAATCCCCAGACGGAACCTTTCAGACTCTCTCAGCGCACGCACCAAGCAGCGGTTCTCTCACGATAGGAGTTCCGTCTCGCTTATACTTTACTCGCACAAAGGAGAAGCCATTGGCAGGCGTTCGAGTGGGAGTCAAGGACCTTTACGACCTGAAGGGCGTGAAAAGCTCGCGCGGCAACCGTGCTTGGTACAACCTCTATCCCGCAGCCAACAAAACAGCACCAGCGATACAGAATCTTATCGACGCAGGAGCCGTGATTGTCGGGACACAGAAGCTCTCCCAGTTTGCGAATGGGGAGAATCCAACTGCAGATTGGGTCTCATACCTTGCGCCGTTCAACCCACGCGGAGATGGTTACCAAGGGCCATCTTCGTCCTCATCGGGCGCGGGTGCGTCTGTAGCATCGTATCCTTGGCTGGACCTTGCTGTTGGGAGTGACACTGGAGGTTCTATCCGCGGACCTGCTGGAGTCTCGGGTGTTTTCGGCAATAGACCTACTCATGGCCTTGTGACTTTGGACAACGTGATGCCGCTTTCACCTAAGATGGACACAGCGGGTTTCCTGACTCGCGATCCCGAAATCTGGGGAGCTGCACAGGCTGCTATGTATAAGAAGAATTACACTACCTTTTCGAAGGACAAAGCGAGATATCCGCGTACGGTTTACACGGCGGGGTTTCCAGCGAACGATACACCGGCGGGCGCAATACTGCACCAGTTTGCCAGTGATCTCGCTGACTTTCTTGCCACTAATATCACTGAGTATAACATCAGCCAGCACTGGGATTCAGCTGGGCCAAACTCTATTCGAAACACTCCCTTGACGGAATTGCTGAACGTAACCTATGCCGTTCTCATCACCAAGCAGCAGATTGCTTTAGTCAAAGAGCCATTCTTCAAAGACTATGCCGGTATGTAAAACATGCAAATCTGGATATTATGAACTAACTTTCATGACTATTCACAGCCGCTCATAATGGCCGTACGCCCTACGTAGATCCAGCGCCCAGCGCGCGATGGGCATGGGGAGAAAGCCAACCCGACTCCATCCTTGACGACGCGATCCATAATAAAACCATTTTCATGGACTGGTTCAACCACAACGTCCTTCCAAAAGACAAAGACTCCGAGAGATGCTCCTCCAGTATCTTGCTGTACACCCAGGGCTCAGGGATCTTCAGCCGCCGCGATGTCTACCTAGATCCTCCGAGTGTTCCATTCGGATGGTCATTGAGCAGGATTTCCATCTTTAGCGAAGCACCGGATAGTGTCTATCCGATTGGAGAAGTGTCGCAATTTAGTGAAATCACCGGTCGCAACGAGAGCTTGCCTGTTAGTGTTAATATTATGGTGGCGAGAGGGTGCGATGGGCTCGTACCAAGACTGGCTCAGGATCTTGTTGGGCTTGGCTTATTGAAGATTCCAAAGACTGGCGGAAGCATGTCAGGTGGATCAATTTTGTTTTAAATCTCAGCCTCTTCTAGGGAAACAGATAAATTATGATGGCATTTGGTTCATGCCAATATTAGGAGTAAGCTTAATTTGTGCTAATTTTGGTCTATGGCTCCACCTCCACAGTCACATATTTAACAGTGCCTGGTAGCATTCCATCTCAGAAACAATTAGGAGGAGGGTACTCGCAATTCATCTCATTTCCGCTTCACCTAGATCATGTAGGCATTGTGGTCACTACACACGTCACTCTGCAATAATGCAATGTCAGAAAACTCCCAGCAGTGGATGGTCTTGGGGGTTAACTTACTCCTACTCTGTCGGGGCATACATGTGATCTCCACGTATCATAGACCCCATCGCTCTCAATACATCCCCAGTCGCAATTGCACCCAGATGGATTGCATAACGTTCCGCTGATATCGTAGTTACTGACGTTCATGCACCCCGCGGCGCGTGCATCTCTTCGCGCATCGGTTCGATTGTGACAACTGCCAATTTCTTCTTGAATGTGCAAGTAACGAGCAGAGACTGAGACTGCATAGAAAGCCACAGCGAAGACCGTTAATTTCATCGCGATGAAAATGAGGAGGGGGAATGGAAAAAAGCTTGTATGTTAAAGGTGAGAAATGGCGTTCTTGGCGAGACGGCCATCTTTTCGAATAAGCTGGGCATGAACAGAACTTAAGGTGAGGGACTCCAAGACATGTCTAATGCCCAATGGAGCTTTTACTGACAATATGTCGCGTCATGATTGATACCGCATTCCAAGCAGAAGGCGGAGATTTCTCAAGGGAGGATGGACATTCTTCAAGATGGATATGTCAAATTGTGCATCTTCATCTAAGCAACTCATATCAATTATCGCCAATCTAATTCAATGACATAAAAGAAGTCAAGTCCTATATGGATAATTAAAAAGAAAATAGGACAAATGCCAAAAGAAATAATCAGCTGTGTCAATCGACCACGCCAGGAGTCGAACCTGGAATCTCTAGAGGGATCAGTTGCTGAAGACCGAAATCTAGCGCCTTAGCCATTAGGCCACGCGGCCTGATCTTATTGGATGACATTCCTACTCCAAAGCTAGCCCTATGGACGCATTTTTCAACGGCCCTATTGGCGGGAGATTGACTACTGGCCCTGTATTCCCACTATATATACCTGACGATTTGCAATAGGGCTGTGGATTATCTTGTGGTCCTCTTGTATGTTCAGAGTACTGGAAGTGTCCGTCATAGCCGTCTCAAGAAGTACAGCGAAATGCCTATATCCACCACTGCCCCGTCTATTCTAAAAGACATCGGCAAAATACGAGAGAAACAGCTGTGCCCGATACGAGTAACATATAAGCCTGAGCTGGACGCATGTGTTGCTTTGGATCTTTCGACTTCAGTCTATACGGCATCCTACCTGAAGTTTCCTTACCAGACATCACTTCATTGCTCAACATACACCGACAATGCAGATCAATTTAGCCAGTGTTTTCCTCTTCCTTGCTACTGGCTTCCACGCAGTAGAAGCTAGTAAATGCCTGTACTCGCATCCTCGCAAGTGTTCTGATGGTTGCCCCAATGGAGGTTGTACTGGCAAAGGTTTGGGCGACAACGTCTGCTATTACGACTGTTAAAAAGCCATTATGAGTACATAAGTCACCTCTGTTTGACGTGTACTAAAGTTTCGTCTTTAAAGATAGTTGTTAAGAATCGACTTGTTACGTTCGCGATTAATAGCCAGTTATATGAGGTCCGACAGGGGCGATTTCGTTTTAGGAAGAGATAACAGCAAGGACATACTTTAAGATGATGGTTTAAACGGGCGGCTCTCCATTATAGTTTGGCACCATCACACGGCGAAACTGAGCTATAGTCCTCGCTCCATGTACGCTTCACTTCATGCACAAGACGAGGTATAAGCAATAGTGATGATATCATACACAATTCAGATTTTCAATTTATATCCAACACATCTATCTTACATCCGACCATCACAAAGAGGAGGCTTTCCAATTGGGACGCTTCTCTCCAGCTCACCCGCAACTTAGACAACCTCAGGGTTCTCCTGCTCACCCTTCTTGTCATCCAGAGGCTTGTCAAGACCAAGGCGCTGACGAGTGGTGTAGGTAGCAATAGACCCATTAGCATCAGCCTCAGTGATGAGCTCCTTGCGACGAGTGTCGACAAGAAGGCGAATCAGGTCAGGGCGCATGTAATGACCAGCAAAGTCAGCGAGAACCTTGGTGAGGTGAGTCTCATTGAGATCAATGTCAACAAAGAGAAGACCATCAAAGTCCTTCTCAGGCTTGACGACCAAGCTTCCATCAGGGCGATAGATACGAGCATGGCCATTGTAAACAGAAGGATCAGTCTCTGGCTCAACACCCTCAGGAGTGTTGATCTTGAGGCCCTCAACAGACAAGCGCTGGAAAGGTGCGAGGGTCCAAGTACCTGTCTCAATAGCATACTCGGGAGTGACCAAGTCAGAAGCAGGATCAGCATAGTTGGTCGCAGGATCAGGAGCAATTTGACGCTCCTTTCCAGGGTAGACAGGCCAAGCAGCAATGTGAACCTGCTCACCAGCAGAAACGTTGAGAGACTTGAGGAAGGGGTTCATGTTCTCCCAGCAGTTGAGCTGTCCAACACGACCAATGTCAGTCTCGCTAACGGACATGAAGGTATCGCCGGATCCATCGCCGTAGACGAGCTTCTCAACGTGAGTGGGCTTGATCTTGCGACGGTGGTTGATGACGGAACCGTCAGGGCCGATGAGGACTTGGGCGAGGTAGAGAGTTGCGTGGTCGATCTCGGAGAAGCCGAGGGAGACGTAGATTTGGTTATCGCGGGCTGCGCGACGAATGCGGCGCATCTCCTCAGAGTCGACGGCCATGGAGTTCTCACGGTAGCGCTTTAGCATGGGGAGGGATTGGAGGTAGGTGACCTTCCACATCCAGTAAGGATATCCAGGGATCCCTGGTGGTGTTAGTATTGAGGTTGAGGGGAGGGAGGGAGGACTTACAAACTTCGGGGAAGGCGACGAGCTTACATCCAGCTTGGCCGGCCT
This sequence comes from Fusarium pseudocircinatum, assembly GCA_013396035.1. NCBI lineage: Eukaryota > Fungi > Ascomycota > Sordariomycetes > Hypocreales > Nectriaceae > Fusarium > Fusarium pseudocircinatum. The sequence goes on from JAAOAS010000128.1 coordinate 186,286, forward strand.
CGTTGATGAAGTCGATGGTCTTGCGAACACCGCCCTCAAGATCGAACCACTGGATATTGTTAGTGATGTTTAAAGTGTTGGAGTGTTGGGACTCACTCCAGGCTCGGAGGTGACAGCAGCGGCCTTGTACTTGGTGATAGCCATGATGAAGTTGTTTAAGATGGTTGCTGATGAGATTGGTGTTTGTGATGAAGTTCTGAGATGATGAGTGAGATCAAAGTCGAGCGCGACACCATCATATTTATACAAGAATGAACATCAGTACAAGTATACAAAGCACCGACTGTTATCTCATCAGCGTTACAGTCCGAGTCACCGAGCTCTCCCGTATCTGCACGACCTTCATGATATCTGCACCATGATGTATATCGTTTCACATACAGCACCCATGCATACCAGACCTTTCAGCCAATAGAATCAAAACAACAAGATCTACCGCCCATGGAGAATTGCCGGAGAGGCTTTACCGAAAATGTCCGTGGCGGCGTAATCGTCTGATAGTCCACTCTTTTAGAGGACGGATGCCGCTGCGGCGTGGTGCGGCCCGCAGATTGATAAAGCGTGCGGCGACGCGGCGGTCGCCGCGTAGTTATTTCTGGGGGAAGGTGGCGAAGAATGGATATCGTGAAAGGTCATGGTTTCATGGATGCATTGATTTACACAATATAAACATTGTTCCGCTGATCCCGAGGCGATTGCTACTCCGATAATGCCCGTGTATTATTGGGGCGGATGATTGTTAGGATTGGGAATTGTACGAGGAGATCAATTGCACGTGCTTCATTGAACTTCAAAGGACCTTGTTGGGATACATTGAGCTGACCACAGTGTCGCATTGTTCTGGAGGTTGCTTGATAGAGCCGCTGATGCTGACCATGGTGTAACTTGCCACTTCGGATTTCTCAGTAATCATGAACCACGATCTTATCTACCGGCTCAAAAGCACTGCAACAGATGTTAAAATCAACCATAGCTTTAGTATATGTTGTATGCTGCCAATCCTTCTCTTCCGTGGCGATTCTTATTGAGGAATTGCTTATGTTTGCATGATAATCGCAATGATCAAGATAGCAAGGACAACTGCCTGACTTGACCGTCAGTTCACCCTGTACCATGCAGAAGGAACAATGCGGAGAACGTGGTGGGAAGAAACGGCAACTAGGCTAGTTAGAAATCTCAAGGTCTTGTTGTTTGGTCGATGCATCAATTTACGCAATACCAATGTTGATCCGCTAGTCCTGAGGAGATTCCTACCCTGACAATGCTTACAGAAGTGTGTAATATAAGTAGCAATCTCTTGATATCCTTATGTATTTTAATTCTTAAGGCCTGAAAAAAGTAAATACCATAGCTACACGATGTTAGCTGAGTAAAACCATCATCCGCTCTCCTAAATAATATGCTGATATGCACCATCAGATCAGGGTTGAAGTATGTTGGAGCTTAGGCATTGATTAAGCTCCAGTAACAAGTAAGAAATAGAATTGTATGCTCCCAGCACTGCATAGTTGGGTCAAGTCATGAAACAGGTTTCGATAGCTTGTTTTTGCAGTTTTAAATAAGTAGTAAAAGTCATCAAGGTAATCATCCAATGCTACCATGCCAGTTTAGGTTTCTCTGCTTGTCATGAAATAGCACATCTATGCGTCATTCTCACATTGACATCTGACCGCAGGCATGTAAATAACAATTAAAAATTCGCAATTTCAAGCTGTGCTGTACTCAAATGCTTAACAACGTGGCGCATTCTGTCACGGGTGATTTGGCCAAATACAGCATATTGAGATCATCTGAGCAAAACACCTTTGTCCATTTGTCGACCAGCTGATTAGACGGCGGTTCAGCTTCGCAGTTGTGGCATTCACCATGACCATTAATAAACCCAGGTGCACATCGGCCAGACCGCTATACGGCTACTATTGCGCAGCCTGCTTTGATAAGTCCGCTTCGGTCCTATTGTTGGCGGAATATCTTTCAAGCCCCGCTGTCAACACGCGTTCAACCTCTTTATTTAATTGATCAGGCGCCCATGCTTGATTTGCTTCCGCAACTGTGGAAAGGGCATGTTTCTGATTGGTCGATATTCAAAAGTGGCTGCGTGGCCCGCTTAGTCCCATGCCAATCAATCCTCTCCTATTGGACAGTCGTGCTACTGTGTGCAGCCTATTGTAAAGACACAGTTGTGCTGTGTCTCGTCTTGAGAATTTGGTTCCGAAACCAGGCTCCCTGGAAAACACCTACTCAGTTATAAAGAAATAAATCCAGTTGGAGAGATGATTAGTTCATGCGTCGACCATGAATATGTCAAATTTTGTTCTTTTTGTAAAGCGGCTCAAGGCCTTCTTTAAAATGTTTCTCTGCAGTTGTTGCCCTTTATCTATGCCAATTCGGCAACCAAAGCCCTCCACTCAAAACCAGAGCAACAATGTGATGGCACAGTCAAACGTTGGCAAGTTACCGGAAACCCTGAAATGCCGCCACCTAAATCGCCCCTCGACCCTCTCTGGAGCCACCAGAGGAGTCAAACGGACCAGAGCTAACCAATGCCGATCTTATGTCGGCAGCCAACGCAATACACCACTACACGGCTGTGTCGCACCCAAATCCCCATATGGGGCCAAATATGAAACAACATCTTCAAGCGATCAGTCTGAAGGCGAAAGCATCGATTTCTGGGAACAGAGCCAGTTCCTGACTGATGTGCTTGAGGATAAGAGACACAAGATAAAGACACTAGCACTCGAGCTCTTTGAGGCGTGGAGAGCCGAGGCAAAATACATTGCACCGCCGGAGGATAGACTGCCCCCTCGAAAAAGGTGCAAAACATCATCAGGGCGGTTAATCTATACACAAACAGAAGATGAAGATGACATCAGCGATGAGGAGCTGGTAGTGGTTTCTCAACCCTCTCGCACAAAATCGTTCCTTCATCTTGCCTGCCCCTTTACGATCTACGCGCCAGACGAATATCAAAGGTGTCTGCTCAAGGATGATCTACAATCTATTGAAGATCTAAAAGAACACCTTTTTCGATGCCATTCACGCCCAATTCACTGCTTGATCTGTTACAGGGCATTCGATACGCTGATCCAGCGTGACGACCACGTATTAAGCGAAACGTGCCAGAAGCGCGATGCAGGTCCCTTGTATGGTCTCAATGAGAGCCAGAAGGCAAAGTTGATTCGAAGAGATTCTTGGCATTTCGGTGAGAGGAGACGTTGGTATCGTATTTGGTCTGTCGTTTTCCCTGGATCAAAGAACCCGCCCTCTCCGTATCTGGATCGAGGCTTGGGTTTGAGTATCTCCATGATGCGGGATTTCTGGGAGCTGTATGGGTCTCAATGTGTTTCTGATTGTCTTGAGCACGAGGAGTTGACAGATGACCAGGGCGACAGTGTTGAGCGTGTTTTGTACGAACTAGCACTCGAGGACTTACTGGGTGAGATGGTACAAGAGGACGATAATCTTGTCTGTGTGAATGAAGGGTAGACCGACATAGAGAGCTCTGTCAAGGAGGTGTATATTGGGCTATTTATTTCGCAACAAGCCTGAAATATATTAGCATGCCTTTATGAAATCCACCATGCATCGTGGGCTCTTGAGACTCATCAACAAGATGTTCCTATAGTGTTGTTTTCCACCTTCTACGCATCTTGCAATTCTAGATTTGAATTAGCTGAGTAGCTCGAGCAACTTACCGACATCTGATTGTTGGATTGAACAGAGCTTGTACATGACCCTTTTGCTGACAGTGCTATCATCAAACCCAGCGACAAAGCAACCATCGCTGCTCCGAGGGACGTTGCCTAGGGCTCCGAAAGGGAAGCTGGGAAGAGCTTCAATTGGGTCAATTGAAGAGGAAGGACCCTATAGCTTAAATGGCACCAATAGTCGAAGGAAGTAAATGACTGACCAGTGGTGGCGCTCATCATAGAGATGCGGAGCTGCAAGGCACTCCCAATCACCATATTCATGCAAGTTGGCATATAATAGTAGATTTGATTAATAAAAAATATTCTCATCAGAACTAAGCCAAAGTTCATACTGAACTTTAAATACAAATCTATCCACGCTGGAACTCTAGTGTAAAAGCAGACCGTTCTACCCATTAAAACTCCGTATAATTTTGCCATGCGGCCATACAACCATCAACTCATAAGGCGTCAGTTCCGAGTTGGCAATCAACCATTATATGACTAGATCACAAACCATACCTCCGATTAGGGTCTTGATAACCATTATTGCTCCACCATGGAAAGCCATTATCATTCAAGCCATTGTTCGAGGTGAAACCATTGCCTTCAAGAGAAGGGAAGCCAGGCAAATCAGCACCACTTTGGTTGGGCACATTGAACCCAGTGCCACCGAAGCCGATGTCATAAAGGGAAGAGTTGTATGTCGCTTGAGATGCTGGCGAGGTCTCTGATGCTGCATGTCCAGGCGCTGAGCGAAAAGGCACAGGAGGGCCTGTTTCAATACCCGCCGCTGGAGGTGACATCTGAAGGGTATGCTGAGACGGCAGAGTGAGGGCTGTGGCATCATCGAAAGGAGCACCAAAGTGAGACTTCTGTGTCCGGGCGTTGCTTTGGGGGCCTGGTGCGGGAACGTTCTGGGAAACGACGCGAGGAGTGGGAGCAAAGGGTGCGATGGCAGAAGGATTTTGGTACAGGTGATGCGATGGTGGGTAGATTTGGGGAGCGGCAGGAAAGGCAGAGGGGTCAAAAGCAGTGGAAGTGACAGCGTAATTGACTGGCTGCTGTGATATCTGCTGCTGGGACACTTGCCGTCGGAGCATCTGCCTCTGTTGGACCTCCAAAGGGGTATCTGTGTTTCTCTGCTGTTCGGCCCCAAAAGACTCTGGGTAAAGGTCATTCAAGACCTGGTTGACGATCGAGTCAACCTCCTCGTCAGTGAAAAAGAAGTGAGAAGGGCAATCATTGAGAGCTCGGCGGATGATCTCTCCGCCCTTCGAGCGAGGAACAAGTGTCTCAGCTTCAACCTCTGGTAGAACAGTCACCGCCTCTTGACCAGGAAGAGCAAAATATGGTGATTTTGGGACAGGTTTATTTGGAAAGCATATCTTCCACATAGCGTTCCACTTGGGAATGTCGCCAGACGCCTTGGTTCGCGCAGCATTAAGCTGAACAAACTCCGCAGGTAGCAGCATCCCGGTATGTTCAATTGTCGCTGGCTGAGATGTTTGACATGGCAAATGCTGTCGAAGATTGGCTTCAGCGCTAGTGCTGAAGAATTCCATGCGACATTTTGGGCAGTAGACAGCAACTTCTTCCTCAGCTTCGGCATTGCGTACGATTTCAACGTTGTCTGCAGGTTCAGCGTCGTCGGCGTTGGCAGTCTTCTGCTTGACGTCCTTTAGCACATGACATCGCCCAATGTGTTGGGAGACATCGCTAGGGCGCTTCAGCCGGACTTTGGTACAGCAATCGTAGCGGACCGGATCGAACTTTTGGAAGGGACATGCGAAAGGGGGCTTGTTCTGGGAATCACCGTGCGGGAGCGGGACAGGGTACCTGTGGCCGTCTGGTGGTAGCTTCCCACCATTTCCCCCGCCGTTTTTCTTCCTACCTCCGCCTCCACCTCCGGCGTCTCGGGATCCTTGACCTTGCTTCTGTTTCTTCTCTTCACGGCTTCCTTGACCGGGGTTGTTTGCATGACGTTTCTGGCTAGATCCATGGGTTTTTTGGCCATCATTGCTATCTAGGTCCAAGTCCAGTTTGAGCCTCTGTGCAATTCGGTCCAGGAACCTCAAAATAGCTGGTCCAGAGTCGACTGTCACCACTTGCTGGTCTCCGTCAATGCTAGGGTAGCCGGTGTCGCTGTAAACCCCCAGGCCATCACCAGAGCTGCCGCTGCTGTCCGATGGAGTCGTTGAGCTTCTTTTCGAAGCTAGAGGAGTCTCTGGGTCATGCGGGAACTTTTGCTTGAAGAGATGCAATAGCCGTTTGGGTAACCCCTTGTGCGAGGCGGGTGACGCAAGGGGTTCCCGTCGGGAGGGTTTGTGGCGGCGGAACTTTGCATAAAATGTGGTATCCATGATACGACGAACGATTGGTTTCAAACAGAATGAAAGTGACTTTAAAGTTCAATATGCTTTGTGTATGTGAAACTCGATACAAAAAGAAGATGAAATACGTATGTCGACTGGATGGGGCCAAAGGCTTTGTTAACAAAACGAACCGAATGGCGCGCTGACATCTAGAAGGAAAACATCTCAACAGGAAAGCCAGGTTTCGGGTACTTAAACAAGGCGATTGTCTGCCTCCTACACAATTGAGTGGTTGCGACAAGGCTGTTTTGTCGCTCGCTCAATAAATCAGGCTCTGCAATCCACGTTCGCGCAGTTCGCCTGCGCGGGTGGTGTGGGAGCCACACAGCAGTTTGCAGACATTCCCTTGACCTGACAGGGAAGCGATAATTAAGCTGATGACTAGTAACTCGAAGATTCCTGAGGTCTGCAAAGATAAAAAAAAATGCTATGGTGATGCACGCGCTGATACCTCAGCAATAACCTCACAAGCAAATGCCGGGCATCAGCATTGAAGCAACGGCGAGAACATAAGATCCATAGCTGGACTTCAGAGGGACCATTCCGTTAGGCGTTTCTCCTACACAAATGCGTAGGCCTCTACGCATTTGTGGAAGCTGAAGACCCCCTGCAGAACCCTATCATCCTCATTCGCTGAGTTTCCTCCCTGGTGGACCAACCAGCAGCTCTGTAGGCCGCCACTTACAGTCTTGGTTTCAGTCAAACCTCTGGGGGTCTGCGTTGGTTCGCAATGGCGCAGTCCAGTCAAGTCCAGTATGGCTGTGCTGTTTATCGAGTTTGCTCGCTTGTGCGAAGTGCGATTCCACGGTCGTGAGCAGTACTGTAGCTAGCCACGATTGTGAGGATGCGATGGACGCAGTCGTGAAAGATAGAGCGTCAAGCATATTATATATTCCGCTTTCAAGGTCTTGCAATCGAGTAACTTACAAGACTAAGTATCTATCTACACCACCACATATATCACAATGCCCATTTCGATTGACACTTCAAAGAGGTTGGTTCATTGTCCGCAATTCAGAGACTGTATGTTAAAGCTTTCGTGTCTGCAGCATTTCAAACCAATTGCACACGAGTCAGCCGTACAATGAGCGTATACAAGACTGGCTGTTGGACCCAGGTCTTGACCTTCAGGGCAGACTGCTGACGGGCCGCAGCACAGCACAGCCACAAAGTCCTGCAACATCCAAACAGAAGCCAACAAAGTCAAAACTCAAGGCACATACTTAGGTATATTGCGATTTGCATGCAATTAAAACTATTATGATAATCTCTCTTTTTCATTGTATTTTACTCTAGTAGATAATTGAAATTAAATATCGGTGCTAAGTAACAGAAAGTCGCGCTTATGTTGTTAAATTTTCATTGTTGGAAAGGTTGGGCTCTACGCTGTAGCCGTAACTGCTTGACTTATCTCCTTAGCCAAGTTCTGTTAAGGAGTAGTCAAGAAATGGAATGAAGTTACTGAGGTCTTGGTAGCTCTCATCATACGTTTGCCTACAAATTTTAGACCCCTTATGGAGCCAGGTCTCGGCTATCTGCAAATTACATCTTATTGTATTTCGTACCCCCTCCGTGGGTCTATCTGGATACAGGACCTACCAGGACACCCTCGTCCGCCCTGTGACGTTGATTCCTGACTTTCAACCCATCCTGCTGCCTCGTTTTCGACTTCCAGTTTTTTCGACTTTCGAAAACATAACACCTTCTATCAAGGCTGAGGCATTGCCATACTCAAGCTTTTCGTTCATACACATACTAGCATTTAGTGAATCTAATAGGGATCAGCAAATGAATCTTCACCGCAAAGCTGGAAGTTTTGAGCCTGATGTGCTAAATATCTTCTCCAATGGGTATTCTAATGTTGGCAATGGGGCTGCTCCACCGGTTAAGAATAAAAGCTCGAGCTGGAATGACAAATCGACGGCTTCCTTGTCGGTACATCGGCAGCCCCGAGGGCGATCGACGATGCCATTGGCATCGAGTTCGCAAGCCCAAGAATATGTGTCTGGCACGGCATTACAGTCAAAGCTATCAAGTAAGATATATCGATGTACCTCTCGCAATACCAGAAGGCTAATGCTTGCTCCACGTCATCAAGAGTCTTCGCGGGTAGGTAAGACAGATCTCTCTAATTCCGAACTTCCAAGCTCTCAAGTATATTGTGGTGATCTTCATCGGGTCTCTTCAGTGGACAGCATGCTGTCCCTGCGGCCTCAAGCGTTCTCAAACATGTCGAACCTGGACATCTTTTTTGATACACAAACAGATCCTTCTCCGTTCCCATCTACCGAATGTCAGATGCAATCATTTGATGGGCTGATTAAACAAGAATCCCCTAAATCAGATGGGAAGAATGTATCAAATTCTTCGAAGAGGCCTGCTGGGGATAGTAGAGCACCTCAGAAGAAGAGTCGCGCTACTAGAATATCGGAAAAGATCGCTGAAGCCGATGGGGACTGTAGTCAGGATGAAGAAAGCAACGACGTCAACAAATGTGCCGAGTCATTTGCGTGCCCCTTTTACAGAAGACACCCAGAACGTTATTTTGACTGTATCAGCCTCAAAATGCCTCGCATATCAGATGTCAAGCAGCACCTAAAGAGGCGCCATATGGCGAATTACTTTTGTCCGAGGTGTCTCAAGGGATTCTCAGCGCTAAAGCCCTTCCAAGAACACGTTCTGCAGCAGGACTGCTCAATGGACCTCTCTGAAATCACTGATGGCGTCTCACCCGCTACGCAAGACGCCCTCAAGGTCCGTTTTGAGAGGAGCTTGTCGCCAAGAGGTCAATGGTACAAAATACGGAAGATCTTATTCGGAGATATCGATGATGACCAGAATCCGTACCACGAAGGCGTTTTCAAAGAGATTACAGGAATAATAAGGGGTATTTGGACAGAAGAGGGACAGAATATCATTTCCGATGTGCAGAAAACTAGGGATATACCGGAGGATTGCGCTGATCAGCTAGGCCCGGTGGTATTGGAACTCCTGGGCCGAGTAGAGATTCGATTCGAACAAAAGGCTTTGGAAGGGAACTCAAAGGAGCGCTCTAACAATGTCGAAAGAATCTTGGAGAAACCCGCAGATACAAAACTAGGGCCTACTCACGATCCGTCTCCAGACATTCAGACCAGTATTTCTCCTCACGATACTACATTGCCATCTTCCAATTCGGGAATGGCATGCGCCTTTTCTGAACGCTTCGGGTCAGTCAAGAGAATGTGCGGCCTTTCTATGCCCTCTGGATCACAGGATCAACAGGTTGAAATACCATATCCTGATTTCACTACAAGAGACTTGCCGTTCTCAAGTGATGGAGACAATTGGCTAAACATCGAGCCACACAATGATATTTTCAAGGAACTTTTTGAGCCGGTCCATCTCGAAGGTATGGGAGATTGGACGAACGTCGTGGACCTTACGCAAGACGATGAGATACTGGGACTGGAGGATTAGTAGGTCATGTTTCTTCTTAAGTCGGCCCCCTACTCGTCCTCATATATTCGGCCTTTCATATGGCAATGACTGGGGCAGTTCAATCATTACGACCAGAAGGGCTACCGTATCGGGGATTGGGCGGTGTTTTTGCAATTGACGAAGATGGGAGTTTCCGACCAAACGGACCTTGCCTTGAGCGAACACGGGTATCTTTTAACGAGATGATGGAAAGGGTTGGTGTCAGAATATATGCGCGTCATACAAGTCTCAAGAGGAAGAGTCGGATTTGGAGTATATGGAACTCCTGAAACACATATTTATGGTTATGAGACTTCTGAAAGAGAAGGTTCCAGCAAACAGATCAACCCCTCATTATATCTGCATCTTAACAATTTGAAATGGTCATGAGGCAGCATAGCAGCTTAAGTTCAACGATTGTGTTTACTGTCTGATTTCTGATATACTATTAATCTGCATGTTTAGCTATAAGGAAAAATTAAGTCATTTCTATTAAAATAAAAGAATATTTATGCCACATTCAAATGATTGATATTTTCTAACCATACCTTGAAATGACAGCCAGATGTCGCGAGACGAAGTTCGTTATGGACAGAAAGAGGGATTTCAAATATTCAATTCATGTCTATATGCAAAGCAAACAAGCCTCCACGTCTTTCTAAACGAGACCCGATCCAAACACCACCAGAGTAGCCAACTGCTGTAACTACTCCGTCAAGTCACCGGGAGTAGGCTCAGTGCTGATCCCCTGCAGAACACTCTTATCAGCACTCTTCCCCTCTGCCGTCTTAACAACCTCCAATAACTCCACAATCCTCGGTGACCAACCCCCATTAACCTTGCCCTCCAGAATCTGCGCCGACGAAGCCTCTGCTCCATAAAACTCCGCATTAACATCTCTCTTCTCCTTGATGACCGTCCCATCAACAGTCAAACCACCATAAATACCACGCGACTTGGTATACGTCCACACAGGCTTAACGTCTCCCACGTTGATGTTTCCACCGAGCGGTCCAGCTGCAAGAGCAACGGCGCCCCCAAGATTGACTTCAGATTTCTTGTAAGCGTCGACTGCGTCTTGGGTGTTGAGGACACAGATACAGTCGTACACGTCTATGCCGTAGACGAGACCGACACTACCGCTGCGAACGGAGAATGCAGAAGGTGAAGACCATGAGCCGTCGGGAAGACGTGCGATCACAATGCCTGAGCCGCCGGCGCCGGCGAAGTACATCCCTGCGCGGAAGCCGGTGAAGATTGCGAGGCCTTTGGCGTTTCTGATGACGTTGGAAGGGATTTTGTTCTTGTCTGTTGTTTGTTAGATGGTGAAGGTGAGAAGAGACGGTTGATGGTACGTACCGACGAAGCTCTTGAGGATACGAGCGCTCTTTTCGCACTCCTCACGAAGGTCAGCAGTCTTGAAGAGGCCCATTTTGTTGGTTTGCGATCGTGTTGGCGGTTGATTGAGAATTTGAGATGGTCAGATGCTTGTTGATAAGTAGATAGATGGTAAGTGTTCAATGCAATGTCTTGAAAATGCTTATGAGATGAGAGTTGTCGATTGAAAGTGATGTTATCGCGAGTCTTTATACAAAAACATCTTGGTTCTTACATCGCGCCTACAAGCACAATGAATTTGCAATGTTAGGCAAGTCTACGTATACCACAACGCCCTCAGCATAGCCTCAGTTGGCGATACCTTCTTTACGGCCTCACGATCATCTCAATTGACAAATAATCCCAATTGACCAATCACACGCTCCGGAGTATGTCAGCAGCGTATCGCAGCGTATTCAGCGTACATCGTAAACCTGACCAATAAGCACCCAAGCTCAATGAGGCTTTGCACTACTTCAACGATTGGACCGGGGAGAAAATAGCTTAGATCTTTTAGCTCAGTGCTAAAATCACGGGACGCGCGGCGAGAGTCATGATGGAGGGTAGACCCTGTTTTGCTAAGAGACTTTTGAGTCTGGTTGCCTAGAATCCTGCAACGTCTTGACTAGAGTAGCTGGATTTATTGATTGTTGGGATGATTGTGGCTTGAAGCGTTCGGCGAAGGTTTCGGATGGTACGTTTACTTCGGCGGGGTCGGAATGTCCCGTGAGAAATCGCCTCTACCGAGACCTAACTCCGTTATCTACATCAAGAGTCATGGCTCAAAACTTGTCAGCATCAAAATTGCTCATCAACTGCATCATGTCGAGACATCGAGAGACATAATTAGGGAGCAGGTATGAAGATCAATAAGCCTTTGGCCATTCATTACACATTAAAAAAATCTATATAAATATTCTATTGGGTATATCCCTCGCGTGTATCAATCCTCTAACATATATGTCTTGTCTAAACACCGCTATAATTCCGCTGATGCAAATGCTTGGTCGAGCTGGCCTCGCTAACAGCACGATCATTATGCTCCTCAGCAGTAAATTCACTATCATCATCCTGCTGTTGCCCCTGATGCACAATCTGCGTGACGACAGTCTTCTTGATACCCTCAATCTTCTCACGCTCCTTGAGCTCATACTCATCCTCCTCACCAAGCTCAATATGTGTTCGGTGATGAGCGCTCGCAAGAGTCTGACCAAATCGTGTGCCGTGAGGTCGCGATGTTCCAGTCGTTCGTGAGCGTGAGGAGTAGTCGTGGCCGTTGCGTTGGTCGTTGTTACCAGCGCGAACGACCTTGCCGATAAGATCGGCCATGTTCATCTCGATGTGTAGCTTAAGAAGGTACACGAGGGGATGGAACTGAATGTAGCTGGAGAAAGTCAGTATAGGTAAACCTGGGGCGGGTGATGGACTTACACGAAGCCATTGGGCAGAGACATCATGCAGATGAGGAGTACATCCAAAGCAATGGAGATAGCGCACAGAAACATGTTCATCTGATACAGACGAGTATACTTCTGCAGACCATTTGCAACAAGTCGCTGCTTCACGACATAGATGAAATAGAAGTTGAGAATAGCATCCATGATGGCGAAAATGACCTTCTCGCATCGATCCCAGATGTTGTTCAAGTGGATATAGGTCTCGCTAATCTGTAGTCGAGCGGGGACCCAGATACAGAACACACTGATGTTGACAGCGAGCAGGATAAGGAAGCAGAGCCATTTGAGCTTGGTACCGTTGGATCGAACAACCATCAATAGCGAAACTCGGTTGATGATGATTTGGATAAGACACTGGACCTGTGTAGACCACCAGACAACTACACCCGTTAGCAAATACTCCCCTCTTCACGGGTATCGCGGGGTCTTACTGATGAAGAAGAAGAACTGCATGCTCGGCTCAATATCACCCCGAAGGTAGAACCAACACATAACACCCAAGATAAAACTCGAGATGATCTCCGCCCAAATCAACGCAATGTAACTGGTGACCCTCTTCCTTCGATTCCACGCTGATCTCGTCTGTCGAATAGCCTTTGCGATGTTAAAGAGCGTGATGCCGAGCGACAAGCCCCAGGCGATGGAGGCGATGTTCATGTCGGTCTCATTGGGAAGATCGTCGACATAGGTGTCTGGGACGAGGAAGCCTCTTCCTGTCATCTTGACGTCAGGCCTGCAGTCGAATAAGAAAAAGGAAGGTTATACAGCTGATAATGCAACAGCTGAAAAAGGAATGTGGAAAGAGGAAACAAATGTGAGCAGGCTCCTCGCTTGGATTTAAGAAACAGGCTTGCAGAATCTGCAGCAGATGCAGTAGTCTCGGTAGTAACTAACTAAAGCCCCTGTTTTTAGTCCTCCAGCTAGAGGTACTGCCGATCACCATTGGAGGCTGAAGTGGCTTGCGTTGGGACCTAACGGCGTGAGGAGCTAGTTACGTGCCGAACACGGCGTGGGACAGAATAATCGACGAGCAAAGCTGGTTTCATCGCAGTGTGTTGTGAGTGGTTGAAAAGGTGTCGCTCATTTCTGTCGCCCCGAGACCAGGTTGGGGAGCTAGACTGGGAGACCAGATGAGATGGACAAACAGCTAGGAAAGTATGTTCATGGATGGCCCCTGAATCATGGCAAGCATGGAAATAGAAGATCAATGCTAGCATGGCTTTGTTCGAAACATGGCGTGCCAAGAATGTTTGCATAAGCAATAAGACGTAGTGTCTTTATTTCGTGAAGATATCAGTGAGACATTGCTGTACCCCAGATGATGAAAGACTCTCGCTTCTATGCAGTCTAAGCGTCAAAAAAGCATATCACCACAGTTTCAGGCCCAAATCCTTGTTCATGTCGTATGTAAATTCAGATATTCGTAAATCGGCCGCCTTGTTTATCGCATTGGGCTCCAATCCCCTGAACCTCGTCGGTGTAAAATTGACCGAGTCATTGGGTTCCCCGCTAAGCTTACTCCAACTCACAGCTGCTGCAGATCACGGGAAATCGTGGATCCTTTGGCCCCCTTACTTGTAGATTGGGCCTTTTTCTAGTGTCTTGGTATTATCTTTTCAGTCATTTGTGATCAAGATGCTCGCGATGTCCCGCTGTAGATCTCCCACCGTCTGTTCGCCCAACGGTTGATTCAGCCAAGCATTCCAGAGGATCAAAGCACCCAAATTAAATGCTCAGAATAGAACGTACCTTTTTACTCACGGGCATTTTGTATGAACGCTATGATTTTATGAGACGACGCTAACACGCTGGCGCCTTGATACCCAGCATTTGTTTAGTAATTGAATATGTTTGCCTTGTTTTTTTCCAGCGCGAGTCAACAGCCCCCTGTGGTTTTGTGAGATTGGTTTTCTAACTGGAACAAGTATTGTTAGGCATAGTTTCGGTTTGGATCTCGGCGGAGGAAATGCCGAGGATGCCGGGTAGTGAGAACGGTGAACTTGGCACGATCCGAAGAATCGCGGCGTCTAGAGATTATCGCGAGTCAAAGCTGTGAGGTTGATCAACAGTACGACTTGGATAAATTGATGCTCTTGATAACGTGGAGAGATTGCGTGCTTTAGTAAGATCGCATGTGTCGCCTTGAGTCTTCTTTATGCGAGATGTCTACAGCCTTCTGCCTCTGTAGCAATCTGGTTCTGTTTGGCATTGGAGCATAAGACAGTCAACAGAACGTAATGCAAACGTGTATTCAGCACCATCGAGTCAGATACTGTCGACACCAGAATTGACGCCGAGAAAACGACATTATTCGTCGTACAGAGTGGCGCTCCTGGTGTTGAGTCGCCCTCAATCTAATCTTGCGGGCGCGATGAGAATGGATCCCTCATGACTCGTCGATGCCGATGGACTCTAACCCCGGTAGTCTAGTGCAGTGGCTGATAAAATTTCCTTCACTCAGCCTCCAAAACACACCAAGCCCAACCCTGAAAAACTGTCACAAAAACGTGGCATCCTCAATTAAAACCGCTATTCTCCTATGCTTCCATAGGGCTGGCTTCACGACCTTCTCCCTTGAGACAAAAACGTGGCAGACATTCCCATCTCGTGGCGTTTCTCATCAACAGAGTTCACGCTAAGCTTTAGATACATTAGTTTCCACCGGGGAGATGCAAAACTCCGCTTGCTCCGCTAGTCTCTTTTCTTTTTTTTCGCCTCCCGAGGAAGTAAATCTCGCAGGAGACCCTTGTTGCGCTTTGACTTCCGTAGTGCCCCGGACTTTTACTTTTGTGCATCTTGGGACCCGATGCTCGGGAACGTGTGTTACCGGAGGGGGATCAGCGATATAGGAGGGCCTGGTTGTGTTACATCGCGAATCGTCGGGAGATGGGCATTTGATCGGCATGTGACTTTGCACGCGTGACATTGGGTATCTTTGTAGTCTGGCTGGTTGCAGATACCTAGTACGCTGTTAGATAGTCGCGGAACTAATGCCCCGGCATGACTAGAAAAGTGTACCTCCGAGGACCAGTGACATACAATATATAGTCTAGAGATAGTCCTCCCCTCTTTTCAGAGTAGATCTCGCGGCCCAGAATCTTCACTATCAATCCCTGAATCCACTGATCGACTGCTCAGGTACCAAGATTTCGGTACAACTGCTCGAACCGTCTATCTGGTCCAGAGCAGGGTTCTAGCCTCGGCGTATAGCACGCACTAGCGATTGGATCCTTTGGTAGCAAATCATAGGTCGAAGGATCTTGTGTTGTGGATTCTGCGAGATTGATGTCGTGGGTCTGTGATTTCGAATTCCCCATGTGTTTGATTGATGGGAGATTCAGGGTTCAGGCTATCGTATTCTGAAGTTATGTTGTATCGGGAGATGTCGCGCCGAGAAGTATGGATACGTTGTCTGAGATTATCGAGAGATAGTGTAGCATATATTGGCATGGGTCTGCTTAGGTGACCCAGTATGCTGGTTCGTAATCTCAATTGAAGAATACCCGATTGCATCTTGACGCTGCTACAGACAATCTCGGACTTGGAGCCGAATAGGTTTGACGTCTTTCAGTTCATTTCATAGATGCTGGGACATCCCCTCCAACCAAGGTTTGTCTCTTATCTTATCTTATCGCTTATCTTCAGTATCTCTACAACTTCTACTGCGTACCCAGGCTCAATCTCAAATGTGCATAGCGAGTATCATAGTTTCTCCGCGTGCGTAAGATGGGATACATGATCAGTCGGATATTCAAACCGCTCACTCCAGTTGTCTGGACTGCTTGCTCTGGTAAAATCAAGTGTTTTCGATGCTGGGAGATTTTTTATCCGTATCGTTGAACCAGTGGGGCAAAAACCAAATCATTGTTAAGATTTTATGTTTGCGACATATGTTTCGCTCTTTCCAATACCCGATAGCCCTGTAATCGTCTTATGCTTATTTTCTATACTTGTAATATGGTAGGCAATTCAGAAATCTCCGTGGCTGGCTCCACTTGTAGCAAAGGGCATGCTCTTTCTAGGGTAGCCATATACTCTGAGCGCTGGTGGCGGGATGCTGAAAGAGGCCAGCAAGTTTACTGTCTAAAACAATCCATATCTACAGTGAGATGCCTACTCATATACCTAGAGCCTCTGAAAAATTGCCTCCGGATACGTAGAATGCTGATCTTTCTCTTTAGTTAAAGGTACAGCTTTCGGAAGCCCGTTTTGTCCCTTCAGCGTCCTTACAAACCCCATCAGCCGCTGCCCACAAAACATCCACTCAAGTTTCGGAAAGATATTGGCGTATTCTTCTGCTTGATCAAGCATACGGTTTCGATGCATCCTCTCCCGTCTCGTCATGGGTTCCATCTGGATATCAATTTCTTCCCTATCAAGCTCGGGCCTGGCGTTTGCTTCCTCCGCAGACTTGGGTGATATGCGACAGAGGTAGTACAATCCCGAAGGGAGGACACCCTCAAAGGAGGGATATGTGTCGTGGAATAATGCCAGCTTGGTGAGTCTTTGGAGCGGGCTGAGGTGGTGACGGAGCTTGTCATGGTCTACTTCCCAGTAGTATTGCAATTCGCTGGGTCTTCCAGCACTCAGACTCAATTGTTCGAGAGAAACAAGTCGCGCGATCATTTGGAGGGACTTGTCGGGGATTATATTTGTCCCACATTCTAGATGCAACGACCGGAGGTTACCAAAATCAAGGCTGTTGAGTGTAGGGAGAATGATATCATTCAAATACTTGTTTCCTCCTTGGCTCTCCCGGAGATACAGTTTGTGCAGTCCCGTGTGCCTCGAGATGAACTTTGCAACGCGCCTACAAGCTGGCATATTTGTTGGTGGATGAGAAACCGCAGATTCTTCAAGATCTCGTAAAGGCTCGCAATTAGAGATCGAGGGATTAGTTAGTACTGTTTCGTCCAACTCAAGAGACTTGAGAGGCGCCCCGAGAAAAGACGAAATAGCGACGCTATCGAGATTGATACATTGGAGCCTCAAGTATTTTAGGCGAGGAAATGCCACGGCTGTCTCTCCGATCGAGACAAGGACGTCATCATCCTTGATGTCTTCCGAATCACTCCATGTCAGGGACTCGAGGGTAGACGAGCAGAGATGAAACAAGGTTGAGAAAAACCTCGTTATCGCATGCATTCGCACCTCGCCCTTCAATTTACTCTCGCTCCATCCGTACTGTACCAAACCAACGTCGAGCTTGAGCGACCGGAGCGGCCAAGTCGAGGGCGTTAAAAGTGGCGTCAAATACCACTCGTCATCAATCAATTGCCCGTTCAGCTCGATGTGCCGCGCCGAGCATCGCGCTATCTTTTCGAATAAGCTCTTGTCCAGAGAATCCTCATCCTTCCATATGAGGGTTTCAAGATTGGGCATTGATGAGATAGCCTCAACTACAGCTTCTCGCACGTCCCTAAAAGCCTGATCCCTAAAAGCATCATCGGAAAGAGCATGTCGGTGTTCGTCGGTAAGTGACTCAGAATATTCACGAGACAATGCCCAAGCAAGCTGTCCATGATGACGACAGATAGTTCTCCGATCCTGAGCAAACGTGACCCTACGAACACAAGCACTAACACCCGGTTTGAGCACCTGAGAAGACTTGTCATCTGCTAGTGCGGAAGCACGCCGCTTTTCCTGGGCGCTGTGCTTGAAGTTAATAGCGGCTAATTGACGGCGGCGCGCAAGTTGCTGACAATCACTGTTGACCAGCGCAAGAGATCTCAGCGATTTCTTAGCATCCCTTAGAAGGTCGGCGATGGCAGCGAGGATCTCGGCGGGCAATTGGAGAAGCTTGCAGGTGGATGCTCTGGGTCGACCTTGCATGACTGTACTGAGATGAGGGGATCGACGTTGGTTGCTTTCGTTGCCGAAGTTGTCGACGCCAGGCAGGCCGACCTTGCTCATCGTGAGACTGATGACGTCGTGGTCGTAGTCTAAGTTTATGGCGACTGATGCTGGAGATGAGGAAGTGTAGGGTTGGACAGCGTGGAACAAATTTATCTGGGCGAGTCTGCTTTCTATATAGAAAACATCCGTTTGTGCATTGAGGGCACTTGTTGAGTTGGGTATCTATCGAGGTGTACGGCTGCGTTTGTATGATGTGCTGACTTTGTATTAAGTTTGTTGTGTTTTCTGGCGTAGACTATGACGCCTTATCTCGTCGTATGTTGAGGAGGGGAAAGAAAGTCTATTCGCAACACTCGCGAGATGTCTAGATATGGTATCACTCTTCTTGTGATACGTCGTCACCCAATGTTTATGTCATTCAACACGGTGCAGATCAGCTTACACTATCAAGGTCTAGAATGTTAAGAGTGTCCAATAGAGCAGGGTGAAGGCTAAGTCGTCTCGAGATGCTTGAAGGTTGCGATACATTAGTTCGATGTTGTACACTTATGATTCGAGACGATTGAACAAAAACTAACTGGTTTATGCATCAAGTCACTATCGACAATCTTGGTTCTTCTTGGTTGAATCAAGGGCTTTGAGTGAAAAGCACTGGAGTAGGCTATAGCCATTTTGGTGTCTCTTCCACTGCCGACTCTCGGCAATTAAGTGAGCTGTGTAGACCTCGATCAACCCAACTAAGATAAAAGAGCCTATAGACATGACAGCGGTATGGCTAAAAAGGATAAAAGTCTTAACTCTCACTCTCCCACTGCCGGTGACTAAGCTAAAGCGGTTGGATTACCGGGAGTGTTGGTTGCCAAACTTTAGTCTTTTTAGAATTGACGTAGATGTTATGATAGGAAAGGTAGCTGAGGGAGGGGGTTGATCTCGGTTAATGGAAGACACAGAATCTGACATTTTAGTTAGTAAATCATATAGTTTTAACAGCGTGAATTAGCACGTTCTTGGAGAGCAAGCTGTGCGGAATTGCCGATAAGGGAAAGTCCTGGATTGATTTGTGTATTAGGGGTTAATTATTAACCTAAATATTTACTTAGTCTAACTACCTATTTTAATACGAAATAAATCTATATTAGATTAGTTAATAGTGTGATTATAACTTACTGCAATATATATTTAATGTATTACCTATCCTTAAGAACTTTAGGAAATTCTTACTTTAATTTGACTTGCTGGTCATGTCTGCTGACAGCCAAGCCGGCTGACTGGCCGTTGAGTGGATTGATGTCGGCTTGGCGCCAATTGGATACATCAGAGTCAGGCTGATTACCCACAGAACAGGCTAAGCGAGATGAACCGTACCACATCGGCGCATCTGACACTGGGCAGATGACGGATATAACTCGCATTGTTCCTGCATCCATCGCAAGTTCACCCCGTACTCTACCTACAATATGAGCCAAAATGCTGGGCTTCAATCGAATAGTGCAGCTGCACATAATCTTCCTCTGTCTGCTATCTCTATGTCTCGCGAAAGATGACGAAAACTATGACAACTCGACTAACTACCGTCCTCGCAATGTCACAGGCCTCGGCGACTTCTACCAATGGGTTGGATCGTGAGTCTCTCTGCGGTAAAATAGCATGGTGACTCGACTAAACGATTCTCTCAATAGGTACTATAACGCGACAGCAGAGGTCGAGCTGAAACCTATCTTCGGTGATGTCTGGAATGAGACCATTTTCGGCCCCAACTACACGGATAATCTATGCCCTGAACTAAAGAACTCGACCCAAATCACCAAATACGACGCCATTCTGAGCATCCTCGAGAAAGGCAAATGGAACGCTGGAAGTAACGCTGTTATTTTCTGGCTGACGCTCATCCCAAAATCCTCAGCGGGGTTCAACGTATCCTCTCTTGGTGCCGATTTTACATATGCATCTCAACCGGGGGGACTTCAATTTCCCCTATATTCTGTCCAGTCAGTTACCTACCACTCAAAGATCTTTTGCTCCAGCTTCTAACTTGATACAGTCCGAGCCCAGATGGATATTGGCGGCCCAAAGAGGGCAAGGGCCCTGACATCTTCAACTTCACCACCACGCAGACCAAATCGGGAGCTTACAACATCAGCGCTCCACTTGAGCGAAACATCCCGGAATCGTACTCATCAGCTCTAAACCTTACCATGCCAGTGTGCAACACCACTGAGCTAAGCGGTGACTACAGAGTTAACATTGAAGAGTTCCGATCTTGGGAAGAAGAGGACTGGGATGACTTTCGATGGCCCGACACCAGCATGTTGTTCGACGACAAGACAGCCAACTTGACCATAGACGCTGTATTTTCTGCAAGGCCGTATGTGTGGCCTAATGCGACAAGTCAGTGGTCAGCGCCTACAACAGGTAGTCCTGCTGTACATGGCTTTATACAGATTCGCGTGTCTGGGGTTATTGATGCGTATCACTCGGATTCGCTTAGTCTTGAGGATGAGACTCCTGTTTGGTTGCGTACCGTGGGTTTTGGGAATGATTCATCGAATATTGGGTATGACAGTGGAGCTATCAAGCTCTCGACTGGGTTTATTATCTCGATGACGGTTGCTGCTTTAACTATCGTGGCGCTTTTATAAAAGAGTTTCAGCGATGCATCTAATCAATAAATATGGAGTTCTAATTAGGCAGCTGATCGTAACTTGAAGTCAAAAGAGACAGAGCCTACGATAACACCCATCGTGTTCGTTCTCTTGAAGTGGTGCCACTTCTCCAAAGCCTTCCTTGTGTCCGACGTCCCAATGTTGAGTTGTTCCAATACTTCAACCACCACGGCGTACAAGATATCGAGGTTTCCATCATCAACTTTGACAGAAATTCCCAACGACCCACGTGCCCCCAAACTTCTCGTCTGCTCAGATTCACGTATCCCAACTCCATAGCATCCATCAGCACCAACTTTACCGATCAATTGCCCTTTGCACACCTTCATCAAGTCTGTGCAGAAACGTCCTTCTCCTGCTACGAATTCCGGATAGCTAGACATCGCACTGAAGATCCGGGCAAGATTTCCCGTCCGCGGGGAAGGTGAAGCCTCTTGCTCGGCAGAATCTGCACCAGCGGCGAAGACAGCGTAGGTATGTGCTAAGTAGAACAGGGGAAATGCAGGAGCGGGAAGATTACAGCCATCGATGGCCCATTGAACAAGACTAGGCTCGGGGCAAAGCTCCTCAACGACCTTTTTGACCCGGACTTGCATCGGATGGTCTGGACTGTGGTAATCTGTTACACTGGCACCTAGAGCCAGAGCGCCAGCCACCATGCCAGCGTGTTTGCCAGAGCAGTTATTGTAGATACCCCCCGTAACGTCCAACCCCTTCTGTGCCCAGTCTTGGTTGACAGCAGGGTTAAGCGAAGCGTGTCCACCGCAACGGTAGTCACTTTCTTGCGCTTTGGCCTTGACCAACATGCTCCTAGCACGGTCGACATGTCTTGCTTCGGCATTGTGCGACGCACACATGAGGGCAAGGTCGATTTCATCAAAGCCTGCACCTTGGAAACCGCCCGTCTCGACGACGGCGAGAGCTTGTGCAGGCTTAATTGCTGACCGGGCTAGAGTGAGCCTTGCGGGGTTGCCAACAGCGTAGAGGATGTTGCCATGAGAGTCTGTCACTGCGACGTGGACGCGGTGGATGTTCTCAACGATGCCGCCTCTGTCGGTGATAACGCAGTTGTTCTCAGCGTACTTCGTTTGTGTCATTTTGCCTGTATCGCAGGGGAGGAATTTTTTTTTGAGCAACGGAGTTTGATGAATATTGTATTGGAAGTGAATGAGAAGGGAGGCTTGACAACCATTGGAATAAGGAAGTGTTTGACGATTTATATAACTTATAAGTGGTTTTCCAACCGTTGTCGCGATCCCTGTCTTTTTCCATGCCCATTGTTTGTCCAGAGAAGCCAACTCCGAAAGGGACTTGAGTCTTAACTGTTGTGCGCCTATTTTCAACTCCTCTGCGTTAGTCTACAAGTAGTCACCATTATTGACCCGCTAACTCAGACTATGGGATTGGTCAGTCTGCCCCCTGACCATTCTCCGTACCCATAACTAGGCTGACTCATCGTTGTTACACTTGTCTTCGATATTCCGTACCCACTCAATTTGTTCGCTTCCAGTAAATAACAACATGTACCCTATGCCTGCGAATACACAGCAAACATGACATCTACTCAGGAACCACTGACGCGACACGCCTGCGAGCCATGCAGGCGCAGAAAGATGAAATGTGATGGCGAAAGACCTGCATGTTCCTATTGCCTACGTCTGACGCTCTCGTGTTCTTACTTGCCAAGGGCAAAAACCAAGTCATCGTGAGTTCAAGACATGCCATAGTATACAAAGTGAGTTGACTCGCAAGTGGTGCCAAGTCTAAGAGAACAAGAGCGCATAAGCGAGCGGCAGAAGAGCTCGCTCAAACCATAAGACCCAACGAGCACCCTGCTGCGCTACATGTTTCCCTACTACCACCGCAAAAGATCCCTCAGTATGAGCCTGGAGACCGAAAGTTCTCACTTGAAAGGTTGGTAACTTTGCGCTTTCCAGCACTGACCACTTGTACATTAAAGTAGTTACAACACATAGCTAACATAAAGTATGTGCTTCAGACCTCAACCAACCCAGGATGCCCTTAAACACTTTGCCAAAGTCTACGAAACCAAGATTCACCTTCAACCTTTGCCACTTTTCAGATTAGATAAGCTCCAAGAACAACTACTTAACGGCCATGACTTCCTGCTTTGGAGCTTTATGGCTCTCACTCTGATGTTATCAACCCATCCCTTCTTCGATGGGCAAAGACCATTTGCACGAGAATTCTACACTAGAAAGGCGGAAGAGGCCGTGAGTGCTTTGGCTTCTGAGGGGGATACATCACCAGAAGTCACACAGTCCCTTTGCCTCATCGCTTTGAAACATCTAAACAGTAAGAAGCGTGTATTCAACTGAAGTTCAAGAGCTCATCGGGATTCTAGATCAACAACTCGCACGAGCCTGGATGACTATTGGTACCGCAGCGCGACTACAGGCCTTACGAGTCCTCTCATTTGACAACCCCGCTTCTTCAACAGATGACGCGGTATCTAGACCTCACTGGAGTGTTTTCATGCTAGAACGACTTTTTATTCCTACGATACCAGATGCTTTCGGACCCGGAGTTCCCGAATTTCCCATTAGCGCTGCAAAGCCCCTTGCACCTCAATCGACACCCTTGACCGCCATACCAGACCGCGCACAAGCACAACCCAGAACCATACTGAGCAGTGACCCCGGTATTATTGGCGTTCACATGCGTCTTGTGTCGATCTGGGGAAAGCTTCGATTTTACTTACATGGTCTACGGCGAGGTGTCACCGAAAAACCTTGGTCACCAGACTCAACGCACACAAAACTTAATATCGAGATGATAGAGCACGAAGCTCTAATTGATTCGAGCTATTTTCTATCCAAGGCTCTCCTGCCAAGTCGAACGAAAGAGGAAATAGCTTTACATCGCGAATATTGGGATCCATTTATGGCGAGCCAAATAATCTGGCATGCCATCCACACCGTGTTAAATCACCCGTTTGTCCACTTGTTCTTACTCAGATCCCCCAGGGACGTTCCCCCATCGTGTCTGTTTCTTCAGCAAAGGATTGATATGGCGCTATTTCACACAGGGTCCCTATTTCGGATTCTCCAGTCGTTTATGGATCTGATGGACATAGTCGATCCGATGGTAGCTGACTTTGTAGCTGCGGCTGCGACAGTGTCGTGGTTCTTTCAGTTCTCAACGGATCCAAAAATCTCGCGAAGGGCTCGTGAAGAATTAGATAAATGCGACGCGTTTCTAAGCCAGGTTGCTGTAACTTGGCCTCACGTCAACCAAAAGGTACGCTAGATATCTGTCATTCGGATCTTAGATGAGTGTTAACATATGGTTTAGCTTGAGACGTTGAGGAAACTCGAGGCACTGGCCAACGAAAACCGCCGACAGTACTCAGATGAAGGTACAAACATCAGGTTCCAATCCGCATGGCTATGGGATCTATTGAACCCCAAGATTCAGTCAACTCAGATTGGCTCCTCACACTCAGGGCTAGGGACCGAGAAACATCCAGATTCTGAGATGTATCTTAAAAGCCATTTTGTCATGCCTTTGCACGACGACCAGGACTCTAATCAGATGAGAGATCCAATGGCATCTGGTCAAGATAGTATGGATTCTTTGTTCACTATGCCTGGAGATCTGGATTTGTTCAATATCGAGTTGCTGTCACACGACTTTTTCTAAAATGGACTATGGGATCAAGGCTACTGAAATAGCTACCTTGAACTTTTTTAACCGCTGTGCTCCAAAAGATAAGCCCCCGGAATGATCTGAATAGTGCAGCCTGTAGAGGCTGTTTTGTAGAATTGACTATTGTATTTGTCTTCATACTCGATGGCCCACGCGTATGAATAGCAGGAACATGGTCTATTGTCTACCCTGCTCCAGTGAATTATTCAACCAACTCTACATCGTAAGCTGCGGCTTTATGTCTTCCAGACGACTCAGATATCGTGAAACCCCTGGCCATTTTACCTCCCACCAAAAGCATCTTGATCTCACTTGGGTGGACCCAGTTCATAATCAGCATGACGGCTAACATAGGAACTGCGTCAAAGAGGTAAATGAAGATCTCATGGCTAATAATGTAACCATCAAAGCCTTGGATGAACTCAATGACTCGCACCAACGACCGTATAAAAATGAGAATGCTGGTGATGTACAGCGCCATGAGGTGACGCAGATATGGCGGCTTAACGCTGATGACTTTCTGGGTTGGATTGCGGCGAAGACGTAAGTGGAACATGGCGGCAGTGATGACGAAACAGCCAAAGAAGACGATCTGCACAAACAGCCCGACCACAATCAGCTTTTCACCAAGGCTTCGAGAATTGGTGTCGTCAGAGCCCATCATACCGCCTCCAGCACCCTGCATAAAGAATGAAAGGACGTCGCCTATGACGAATATTCGAGTCAACCAGCGTCTTCGTACATATAAATAGTCGTCGCCATCAACGAGATCCACGATGCGGCCGAGTTCCATATAGATCGAGGCGGCGAAAAGCGCGGGTGCGACTAGGAGGAAGATGCTTTGCACGACGTAGGCTCCCAAGGTGACGGGTACTGTTCTGGCTATGTAACCGATGACTTCAACTGTAGGATGCTGGGTTAGTTTCTGTCAGCCATTGAGCCAATTTGCTCCTGACTTACAAATACCACCTAAGGAGAAGGCGAGAAAGAACCAAGTGCGCGTCTGGATCATCTGGAAGAAATGAAGGGTCGTGGTTGCGGTGAAGAGGATGATGAAAATGACAGCAGCTGCCAGAGAAGGGCTATAATGATAATATGACATGGTGGAGGTTCTGGATAAAGGTTGATGTAGGAGTATTATATGGAATTTGCCCATAAAAGACTTGAAAGTGTTGAGACGGTGTAGGTAAAAATATAATCAAGATGGGGGGCTTGCAATTATATCAGTTTTTCAACCGGAGGGTTGGAATTACCTTAGGATACGAGGAAACCGAGACACTGATGTCTCTTGCAGGCCAACTAACTAAACGAGGAGTCTGCTCCAATCTCAGAACACAGACCCAGATAAGCTATACGCAAATCATTATGGAGTTCGTACTCTATACCCGATTCGGTTTAGATCACGAAACTGTCAAAATTTCCAAGGGGCCAGGGGGGCTTATCCGATTGAGGCTGAGCTTCGCAACCATGGAATACTCCGACAGTCCGAATTGGCAGGGAAACATGATTATGCGTAGCCTCTGAAAAGTTTGAACAACTTTGCTGATACTTTTCCTCCTTGATGCAGTCTTGATGTAACATTCTTTGTTACTAGTTCCGTCTCAAGTTGGAAGCCCAAGCCACTTTACCTAAAGCTCCACTCAGTCATTTGGGCAGACCTCGCAAAACTCGGATTCACTATCGTCACTCACCAAGCTCAAACACCACTAAATTCGCCCCTGAAAATGCCGTTGAGACTTGGACACACAAAGTCACGTCACGGCTGCGCTCGCTGTAAGCAACGTCGCGTCAAGGTATGCATATTCCGGCTCCTCCGGGTCTTGTGCTGATTGGGCTGACCGGTCAGTGTGATGAATTGGCCCCTTGCCAGAATTGCAAGCGAAGAAGGGAGGATTGTAGCCTTTTTCTTGAACAATACTCTAGATCTTCATCTACACGACAGGTAAGATATGAAGCTAAGCTCCTGATATATAGTACTCACATTATTTACTCACATATGTTATCACAGCAGATAGAGCATCCTTCACCAATTTCAGAACGACCAGGCCTCTTCTCTCTCCTCGTCACGGAGACAACCTTATCACTTCAATCCCATGAGACAACATATGGCGAGGACCTCTTTTTGATGGCCCATTTTATTTCATCTACAGCTCGATCTATATCTCCCCGGAATGACATCCTTCAATTGTGGCAGACCGTTGTCCCAGAGGATACCATTACCTGCTCATTTCTGCGGCATGGCATGCTTGCTCTCTCAGCCATGCATCTAGCCAGCCTACGGCCTCTCAAGCAAGAATACTATAAGCAGATTTACCAGCAACATCTGAACAAAGCTATCCCTGATTATCGCTGGGCTATTCAGAACCTAAAGCTTGAAGAAAGCGGTCAGGTTTTTGCGATGGCCACTTTGATCATTATTTTCGCACTAGCCACGGTCTCAGACAGCGCACCTCGCCAAGGAGATACTTCAGAAGGGATTGAATCATCAGTCGCTGATATTATATCTATATTTACCACGGTCAAAGGTATAACAACCATGATGGCGGATGATACACCTATTCGCCGGGGTGTTATCAACAGCCCATACGCAGTCTGCACAACCGGTTATGAGATTCCAGAAGCCCAAACCGCTGAAATGCCTATCGCTGTGCAACTCAGATACCAAAACTTGAGCACTACTTGCCTGTACACCTTACTATCGGGTAAGGAGTCAGAAATCGAGGCCTGCAGAAACGCTCTTGATCTCCTCTATAGAACCCACCAAGAGCTTATCTTCATACTGTCAAGAAAAGGCTATGATCTGAGTGTCGATGTCGATCCATCTTATTTGGTACGATGGATCGCAAGAGTCAGCGCCGAGTTTATGACGATACTGCGACAGAATAACACAGCAGCCCTGATAATAGTGGCAGAGTTCTTTACGCTTATGGCACTGTTGGACAGTACCTGGTTTGCAAAGAACATCTCGGTGAATGCGCTGAATGCGATTAGAAAGATTATCAAACCACCGGATCTCTGTTGGCTAAGAACTGTGGTTCCAGAAGATAGAGAAGCAATCTTAGGACGTGGAAAAGTGTGAAGAGCGATCCATAGACCCAAATAGTGGACTGTTGAGTTGAATGAACGCTTTAGTAGTCACATACAGGTAAGTCTAAAGAGAGTGTCCCGATGCTGCGAGTATTATCGCCGGAAAAGGGAAGTACTAAGTTGTCCATGCTGTTCAACCCCAGCTGATTCATGTGCCTGGCTGCAGCTCAAATATACCACAAATGAGAATAACTCTTTGAATGTCAGCTCTACGGCGTCACTCGCTAGAGAGGGCTGTGCACTTACGCCTAAATAACCGCTTATTATCATGCTAATACTGCCCCTATTGATCAGTCCAATGTTCAGAGTGAGGCTCCTCGCAATATTGAGGCTGTTCCTCATCTTCCTGCATCGAATAATAATGACCGGGACGTCGATCCTGGTACAAGCTAAGTTCTATCAGCTGATACAAGCTCTTAGCCGCAGTTCTCGACTGGTAAGATCTGAGCATAACACCGGCCGTTTTTGCCGGCTCAAACGGCCTTAGTATTAATCTCCTTCACAGCCACAGTAGGAGCAATCTGTAAGTAATAATGATAGATAAGATTTATATCACGTTCTGGGCAAGCCTAATGCTGATGCTTCATCGACACTATCGATTCTAGATGACACAATGCCTACTGACCTGATCGACCTTCGCACTGGTCTGATTTTGAGCGATTAGTTAAGCTTATTCCGTTTCAACCTGCTCCAAAATTAACGGCTTTGGCCGTGAAAACCCACGAAATTGGGTGCGGGGATGTCAGCAGGTCAGCAGAGGCCAGCCAATTACCGGCACTTAGCCAACAAGTGCTGCCTAATGGGCTTACGGGCACTTGCTTAATCTTCTTTCACGCATCTTAACTCTCAAGTATGCCTTTCTTGTAATACAAGAGTCTTCCGTTCTATTCTCAGAGGTGTCTTGAGTTGCTGAACCGAGCATCCTTCTCAACCTTGAACGCGGACATGGCGACCAACCCGCACCTTGTGCCCGAGGCAAATGCCATGGCGCGGATTCCAAAACCGGCGACCCTCAATGACTTTGGGCACATTGTTCTTCAGTACTTGGCGAAGTATACACACGGTCGTAACGCGTCAAGTTGGCGGGCTATGACTAGTGTTACCGCTCGTATGTCATACACGATAAACCTGTAAGTCGATGCTCCTTCTTTTTGTTCTGCTTCTCCCAACAACTATACTGATTACTACAGCATCGTAAACCATTTACTTGCTATGGATGAAGGTGACCCTATGAAAGTTGCAGAGTGGAGTTGTAACTTTGAACTCGAAACCTTCCATAAATCAGTTTCACAGGTGCAATCACTTGTCTCTTACTGCCATGACTCTTGTGCTGATTCGAGACATAGCAAGTCTATCACCAAGAGATGAGCCAGAAAATAGGCGAATTCACCAACCGACGAAAGGGCAACGAGCCAACAAGCGAATTACTCAGAGACAGATACGGTCTATCAGTAGTGCATTACCCCCCACGGCCGAAAGTACCAGCAGATGTCAAGGGGCTTTTGCGTGGTAAGCCGGTTTTTCGCTGCCAGGAACCAGAGTGCGCGCTTTCGCTCATTACGTACACCACGGAAAAAGCGATGCAACAACATACCAACAAGGAACATACAAAGCCGAGAGAAGTTCCTCTTGAATCTGCTCAACAGAACCTCGCTTTGACCGTCGGAGCAGAGCTTCATGAAAGGGAACTGACTACCGGAGCTGCTGCAAATCCCTTGATGCCTTTTTCAAATACGTCAAGCACCTCAGTTCCATACGCTGTCGCACAAAACCGCATTCAAGGCGATAAAGCGAATCGTTCTGGTCTTTCTACAGACCTTGGAAAGCGAAACCAGGCACAACAGGTCACAACCCGGGGCGTTCGTGACGGGCGAATCAGTCGTCACTCAGCGACAAGCAAGCGGCCTGTGCGAGAAATACGTGCCAAATTATCCTCTAAAGAATTTGAAGGATAGATATTTGCTAAAGTAGTTCTATGGAACAATTGGTGGTATGCTTTGGTCTCAATGTGATTAAGTATGGGGACTGGACCTTGAACGTTAGATGTCAAAGTTTTGATCGAGTAGCCATAATTTGGATAGTGGTCTAGGGATGATATGCTTTATAGACTTGTATCGAAGCAAGGATGCACTGTATCAGCCCAAACACAGCCGTCAGTCCCAACACAACTATCGCAACCCAGAAGTTATGCCACTGCACTCCATTACGTCGGTCATACCACCACTGAGAGAAGGAATCTGGCGTTGAATGATCGAACTCTTCCTTTAGAATTAGTAGACGATCTCGCCAGAAACAAAAGTTGGAGAGATATCTGCTCTCTCCACTGGGAGTCCCGCACCAAGCTAGTTGAGGATCTATCACTCGGCCTAAGTGCGTACAGAGTCTCTCTGACCAGACTTGTTTCTTCCGGTTGGACCTTAGCGCTGCCCAGTGGTCGGATTGTGGGAATAGATTTGCCAAAATTCCTGAGAGTTTCTTCCGCTAACCCTTTGGGAAGAACGGGGGTTTGCGAGTGTATGCTTCGCAAGATTAGATCATGCGTCAATGTTGGCGATATACTGACTAATGCCACTGCGATTCGAGGAAAGCAATGTGATGAAAGATGTATACTTGCGAGTTGTTGTTGGTCAAGCGTGATTGGTCTGCAAGGTTGTCGATGAACTCAATCTTGATCCCGGCAACGTTCTCAAGACTCCCGGCAGATAAGTCTGGTGTCATTGTCATTCCACTGCAGATCTGTTGACTTGGGATGGGGAACACTTTTCCAGTCAGACTGTCCAGATAGTCCTTGTCCCATAGCGGCAACGGCCGAGGTCCAGTCTGGTGCAAAAACCCGGAGTCCTTTTCTAAGCTGCCCACTTCAATCATCAAGATAAGTCGAATCACGAGATCCAAGGCATCTTCGCAGGTCCCTGTTCACAGATCATGTACATATGTAATAGATGGCTTGGTCCCGCTGTTTATGCATTCGGATCTGGGCAGCCACCTTACCATCGTATGCCCCGAAGTCGAGTTTAAGTCTATAAGAGTATGGGGATCGACTACATTATTACAATGACCTGGTAATAAACTATAGATATACTACCAAGAGTCCTCTTGCTTAAAAGGGCTCTACATTTAATACTTATTTAAATAGTAGCAAGATATATTACAATACTTAATTAAGACAAAATAGATACAGATCAGTATACTCCATTCTGGCTTACAAAAGAACACCAGAGCCCAATAAATATAGTTTTGCCATTTGTACAATAACCATTAACGCTCTTCATTTAAGTAGCTTCCTCATCTTCCTCGCCTCCTTTCGCAAGAGCGTGGTCTTCTCGACACATGGCACAAACTCCAATATGAAAGAGATAGCCGGCATCCCGCCTTTGATACGGAGGATTTTGGCGCTCTTGATCTTCTTGCGTCTGAATAGTGTAGGGTGATCGGGAAGTCGGCGTGCCACTCCTCTATTCTTATATATATTAGTAGGAAGTAACTCTATATTCTGCCGCCGTGGATTTCTGGAAGAGGACCAGTCACTGTCCTCAATTTTGAGTTTTACACTTCCAAAATCCACTTTACCAGCATGAGTCATCATGGCAATCTGAAATCTATAAATTATAATCAGTCGCCGCCTTTCAAATATCCCCACCATCTCCCCTGATGCCGGTCATACTTTAACGATGGATCTTGAAGCTGGAAAAGACATGACACCAAGACAATCACCGCCAGATGAGCATTACAAGGCAACATATGAAACTCGACATGGCTACATCCCGATTTTAAACCCCACAGTAGAGCTTTTACCCCACGAGATCCTGCACCATCTCCGCGGTTGGCTGGAACAAAACCATCGATTGGCCATATACCGCCGGGATAACAACTCGTTCGACATCAAGGAAATTCCAAACCTTGACAAGCGCGAGGCCCTAGAGTTCATGAATAAGACAGTTCTCATTTACGTCCTGAACGGTGGTGGTATTGGAGGACTATGGGAGCCAGTTCTACACAACTATCTCTATCGGCGATGGTTTCAACCATACCTCTCGGATATCGATCATGGCGAATATATTGCAATAGTAATGAAGCCCTTTGATCAGCCTCCGGCGTCCAATGATGATGCCGCCGTCAGACATGTATTGGACATTCATTCTATGATCAATCGTCGGCTCGACTCCACCAAACTCGAAACACCGCCATTTTATACAACTCGTCCCCTTTTCAGGGCATTCTTTATAGCCATCCCAGACCGGAACTGGGGTGGCTGCGCTGCCATAGAACATATCGCGTCTTTGAGATTCCTAATTGTCCTCACTGGGGAGACAAAAGAGCTCAGCGCACCTATTTCTTTCGCCTCTATTGTAGACAAGTCAGAGGCCAGGACTTTAAATGGTCTTGAAACCGTTGAAACCGACCTCGAGACAGCTGTTGACTTTGTAATGGACCTTGAACATCGGGAAGAAGATGTTTTTGGTCTTCAACCTGATCCAGTCGCTGCATCGGGAGGTACGCTTCCCTTTACTCAGGAGCCGCTTTATGAGTGGGAGCAGTACATGGCGGAGAGACTGGGGTGGAAAGGCGGAAAGATTGTTGGGCCGAGTTCGCGGTGGGTAGACATGAACATGTATATAGCTTGGACTGGGCTTGGAGCGCGGGTTGATGCGGTCATGATGAATAACCAGGTGAGGGTCATGTGGGTGTGGCATCGGCGAAATTGTAGGTGTGAGAAGAAGGAGTGGGTGTTTGTTGATAAAGATACATCTCAGGATAAAAGCAGAGTCACCAGGGAGTAGAAGATATACAGAGAATCTGAATATTTATAGAATGAAACCTCTTATTACCCTGATTGTAACTTACGCGTCCTGGCAGCTGATATCTGGAGTATGCCTTTTATCTCGTATAGGCATTGGTGGGTTCAGCACTCTTGATATAAGTATTGGTTAGATTTCCATGTAAAACCTGTCAGCAACAGAGCAAGTGCTGGCCTGGAATCTGATAACAGCGATGAATATCACAGACCATTTGAGCGTGTCAAAGGTCTACGAAACGAGCTAAGAGTGCTCGACAGAAGTCTCTGGGAGAAAGCATCGGCGACCGGCGGGCTGCGGTGTTTTTAGCAGGATTTTGCCGGGTACCACGGGCGGCGCTTCCTTAACCAGTTAGCTCAGATTCGTAGGGTTTCTAAATCGAATGGACAACTACACCATAGAAGGAAGTCCAATTCAAGGAACAAATGTAGACCATGCAGCCGTCAAGAGTATTTAGGGCAGGATTTTCTTAAATGCAAAAGACTTATTTTATTTTTATCAAGATTAAAAGTTCAACTCTCGGTAAGTCACAACGCTGATGTTTTCATTACGTACTAAAAAGCTGCATTAGGGATAATATCGCCTTCTCCAGCGGGGACTGTCTACATATAAGCATGCTCTTGGCGATGGCGATATGCTTGGCAACTCGATTAAGCTCATAAACACAAATAGTGAGCAGACTGTAGCTAATTTCGAAGCTCGTCCTTGGCTTCTATTGGCCTGGATGTTAAAAACTAAGACGTAATTTTTTTCTTTCGCTCCGGAGATCCACTGCATCCACTGGCTCCACCAGGAGAAACAAGCTTCAGCGGGATCCTCTTTCTTCTTGCCTTAACTTTTATCTTTAAACCTCTTTTGTTTCTTCATGTTAAAATCCTAGTATATTTACCCGATAAAACAGCTAAAATGTCATCCACACCAAGAGAAATGGATCGATCAAGTGGAGATAAAGAGGCAGCTTTCTGGTCTGCACAAGAGGATGGTTCTGAGGCGAAGCCTTATAGCAGCACAGCCATCGCCCAACAAGAAGCTGCTCGACAAAAGGATATTGAGTTTCGCCAGAGGTTTGGTGATGCTGGTCCCCTCGGTCTCTCTGGGTTTGCCTTCGCGACGTTCTTAACAGCCTTGGTCAACCTCAATGTCCACGGCGTGACTATTCCCAATATTGTCATTGGACCAGCTCTGGCTTATGGGGGCCTTGCGCAATTGCTTTCTGGCATGTGGTGAGTAGTTGCTTACTTGAAGCAGCACGTTTAACAGCAGATTCTCATGCTTTGATTAGGGATATCGCGAATGGCAATACAGTCAGCGCCACTATTGCCTGCTCATATGGCTGTTTCTGGATCTCTTTTGCCATCAGTATGATCCCCAGTTTCAACGTCAGGGACGCTTACCCCAGCCTTGCCGACTACAACCACGCCAACGGACTATTTCTTATGGTGCGCCGCTGCTACATTTCCCCACTGACCTACTCCCCAAACTCACAATCTGTAGGGATTCTTCATC
This sequence comes from Fusarium pseudocircinatum, assembly GCA_013396035.1. Taxonomy (NCBI): domain Eukaryota; kingdom Fungi; phylum Ascomycota; class Sordariomycetes; order Hypocreales; family Nectriaceae; genus Fusarium; species Fusarium pseudocircinatum. The sequence continues at coordinate 220,223 of JAAOAS010000128.1, forward strand.
TTCTCTGTGGCCATAACTCTATGCTCGATGAAGTCGAATGTCTTTTCTCTGACGCTCTGCCTTCTTGTCAATTGCACCTGGCTCTTTCTCGGGGTGGCGAACCTCTGGACTGAAGAATCGGGCGCTCCTAATAACGTGCTTCTCAAGTGCGGCGGTGTGAGTGGCTTGTTAGTGTCGTTCACGGCGTGGTATCTTATGTACGAAGGTTTGGCAAATAGACAGAATAGGTAAGTCTACTTTTGAGTGTGTAAGAGTTGCACTGACATGTCGGCTTAGTTTTGTTCTGCCACCAAATCCTGATCTTCCGTGGAATCCAAGCCGAAGACCCCATGGCTCTCATATAAACTAGCCATTGATTTCAAGATTAGCAAATAAAATAGTAGTCAGTTCCGTATGTGCAGCAAGGCCCTGGCATTGTCTGGTATTCTGCTCCCTTGTGCAGGAAACTGTAGTGTGAGACAGGCTGCATACCCAAGGCTATAATCACCGAACCCGGTGTCCCTACCGGTAAAATACTTAACCACCAAGTCGAAAAAGAACCCACGCTAAAAGATACAAATGACAGGACTGTACGTCAGTTAGCACTTACGCTACGAATCTCAGCAGCAAGGTTCCGCTGGTTTAAATCAACTGCCAATCTCATATAAGCTACACTCACAACCAAGAGCGATTTCACTCGGCAAAGGAAGGATCATCAAATGCGTCATCAAGAGTCATCATTAGAATCAAATAACAGGCCTTCGAACACGGAAAGCTTGCGAAATGACAGGGCCTACTGAAAATGCCGGACTGTCGAATACCGACCTTGCAAATCACATACATCTAGTTAAGCATCAGTACCTGGACCTGGACAAGCATGACTTAGAAGCGAAACTCACTATACGTAAGAACCTCAAAGGAGAAAATGTTTAATTTCTAATCCAAGTAATACAAAGGCTTAGGTAGAATTAATATATTTTATCATGACTTTAGAGTAGATTATTTGAAGAACCTGGCTCAACATCAGAAAAGCAAGGTAGCTATGCAGCAACAGATCAAGTGTCGATTACCCTCTAAAGTGAGATCCCAATGAGAAGAAACAGTCGCTGATAAGCTGATCTTCGATCGTGCACTCTAATTGGCTCGACTGACTGCTCGAGTGGGCTAGCATCGGATTTCAAGCCAATGGATGAGGCTCGATTAGCAGAGAGTCCGCTTAGTCTTATCCCAAAGCGGAAAGCAGCGCGTCGAGGCTCGGATTCGCATTGATCTGGCGGGAATAGTATCAGAATTCGTGAGAGTAAGCAGCATATGCTCACGAAATCGACTTTGCTGACTTTCGTCATTGACTATGGAATCTGTAGTATATAAGACTCAGAGGAGCCAGAAAATTGTCCGGGTAAGAAACCATCAATCTTCTACATTCAATCTTATCTTGATCCAAATTTAGTCATTTTTTCGACAATGGAACACTCAAACAAAGCCGCCTACCTTCTCAGCCCCAATAGTCCCCTGATCGAGGTCAAATCTGCACCCGTTCCACAACCTGGACCAAATGAACTGCTCGTCAAAACAGAGGCCGTTGCCATCAACCCAGTTGATGCCGTCAAACAGTCCATGGGGAACATGATGTTTGAGTGGCTCACATATCCTCTCATTCTCGGTTACGATGTCGCCGGCAAAGTTGTCAAAGTTGGAGCTGACGTAACTCATTTCAAAGAGGGCGATAGGATCGTGGGACTGGCAGTCGGTATGGATAAGCGCGGACGGAGACCTGATGAGGGCGCTTTCCAACAATTTGTCGTGATCAGAGAGCATTTGGCTACTAAAGTCCCTACTGGTATGAAGAGCGCTGATGCGAGCGTCTTGCCTCTGACTGCCGTCACGGCTGCCTGTGCGTTGTTCCAGGATGATCAGCTGGGCCTTCAGTCTCCTCGAACCAAAGCGCATCGCAAACACACTGGTGAGACAGTCCTGATTTGGGGAGCTGGCACGAGTGTCGGGAGGAATGCTGTACAACTTGCTGTCGCAGCTGGCTACGATGTCATCGCCACAGCATCACCCAAAAGCTGGGATACAATTCGCGGTCTCGGCGCATCTGTAGTGTTCGACTATCGCAGCCCGTCAGTCATGGACGATATCGTTGCAAGTCTAAAGAACAAGAGGTGTTCAGGTGGCGTAGCCATTGGTCAAGGATCTCTCGCAAAATGCGTCGACATCATCAAAACGATTCCCGGCGCTGCAAGGAAAGTTGCCCAAGTCACCCTTGATATGCCCGCCTCGCCACCAATAACCAAGTTATCCATGGTTCCATTCGTCGCAAAGTATCTATGGATGTCTTCAACAAGTAGACTCAAGGTCCTGAGCAGCGGAGTCCGAAGCAAGTTCGTTTTTGGGACAGATATAATCGAGTGGGATGTCGAGGGAAAGATTGCCCTCTACCTGAGTGAATCAATGAAGCTTGGGGAGTATACTCTGCCTTCGGAAGCTCGCGTTGTCGGCACTGGTCTGGAGGCAATTTCTGAGGGACTGGATAAGGTGCGGAACGAGACGTTTGGGAAGAAGATTGTAGTTGTATTAGAATGAGGCAGCTGTGTTTCTCTCGTGTATCTGCTATTTAAAAAGACACAACCCACAGGCATGAGTTAGGGAATTTAATCACGCCGCAACCACTGCTCTTGCTTTATGCCAGAAGAAAGCAAATGATAAGTGAATTAAGGAGAAAAGTCAAAGTATTTAAAGAATTAAACTTATCGTATAACCTTGACTTAGAGGAATTCAAAACTAGGTCTTAGGTTGTATTCGTAAAACTTCCTCTACTTAACGGTAACATGTTTCGACTCTCAAGCTTAATGAGACACGAGAAACAACTACTCAACTCCTTCTTATCCACGGAGTTTCCATGGAGTTCACAGGAAAACAATCTTCCAGCTCCAGGACCGGAACCTCTCCTAACAAGGCAATCGGCTGCGATCACCGTTTCAGGGTCCTTGCATACGTTATGGGGATCTCCATCCGCGTCACTCGGCAAATGGGCCTTATGTTACTCTCTGAATGGTCCTAATCTATTGGCCCTGTGGATCTGCCGAGGCTAAATTGCGAGTTTCGATACGATAAAGAAACGATCTGCACTGCAACGCACTGACATTACAGTCGTTTCGGCAGTGGAATTGACCACGCAATGCCCCTTATTATGCTCGACATTCGTTCGCCATGATAGCCCGAGAGCCCGAGGACCGGAATTCGGTTCTTCAGTGGAGTCCGTGATAGGGATGCACTTATTCCCCGAGGACTCGGCATTCACATAAGAGCTTTGAAGCTAGCTGCAAGTCTGCACGCCACCAGCGAAGTCTACCAGATCTATTAACTGCTTAGTTTGCAATATGAAAGAAAAGTCTGACCTCACAGTCTTAATTGCGGGAGGCGGTATATCCGGCCTTTCCCTCGCCAATATGCTAGAGAAGGCTGGCATACGCTACATCTTGTTGGAATCCCACGACGAAATCGCACCGCAAGTTGGCGCAAGCATTGGTCTCCAATCAAGCGGACTTCGAATCCTTGATCAACTTGGTTGCGCTGATGAGCTCATGTCATTAGTCGACATTCCACTGAATAATACCTACATACGTTACCCCGATGGTTCAGTGATCAGGCATCATAGCGATGTCCAAGATGAGTTAATTAAGAGGTAAGTCAGAGAAAGTGCCCGAGAAAGAATTATTCTGATTTGGCACGCAATAGACACGGATATCCCACTATCTTTATCGACAGGCAGATGTTGATGAAGGTTCTATACAACAAGCTCGAATCAAAAGCCTCAGTACATCCTGGTCAGAAAGTGGTTTCAGTTCTGGAGCTAGATAACGGCATTCAAGTCACAACAGACAAAGGTAAGGTTTTCGAGGGAGATATTCTCGTCGGGGCCGATGGAATCCACAGTACCGTCCGAAAGGAAATGTGGCGCATTGCGTCGCCAGGATACTTTCCTTCTGACGAGTGGTCAAGCGTACCGTGCTATTACAAGTGTATCTTCGGCATCTCACGGCCTATTGAAGAGCTTACGCAAGGTAGCCACTACGTCTACAACGACAACTTTTCGTACCTCGTTTTGGTTGGACCTGGAGGAAAGTTCTACTGGTTTCTGTTCGTCAAATTGCCTGTTACTTTGTACGGCCATAGTATCCCGAGGTATACAAAGATCGATGAGGAGAAATTGGCTGCACAACACGCGTCCGATCAGATCACTCCCGATGTTACCTTTGGTCAACTATATGGAGCTAGAACAAGCTCTGCCTTAACGCCACTCCACGAGCATGTATTCGAGAAGTGGCATTACAAACGCATCATCACCATCGGGGATGCAGCTCACAAGGTATACAGTCTCTTCCAGCATCTGTCTCTTCATGCTAATCGTGACCACCTAGTTTGAGCCATTGACAGGTCACGGCGGTAATTCTGCCATTGAGACTGCCGCATCTCTTGTGAACCACCTAACCTCAGACGAGTGTCCAGACTGGAGCAATGCACAAATCGAAGCTGTCTTTTCAGCCGTCCAAGAGGAGCGTTTCCAGAGAGTTCAATGGCTCGTGAACGATGCGCACAAGACACAGCAAATGCAGGCCATGGAAACACCTTTTCTCGCAACTATTGGTCCAATCTTGGCTCGTCTATCAAGCACACAATTTGTACTTCAACTTGGCGCTCGCAAAGTCGTTGGTGCAACACGAATCAATAGCATCCCTGTACCTCAACGAGAACACACAATCCCATTCAACGATGAGCTACCGTCTCAGCCTCTTTCTTGGAGCTGGCTTCCTACAGGCTTAGGAGCGATAAGTCAGGCTGCGATATTCCGGCTCGCGTTGCAGATTCTTGGGCCATTACAGATCCCTACCAGTTTTGGCGGCGAGCCTCTGGTCAAGCATTACACGGGGCTTGTAACCTTGGATAAGATTTTGGCACAGTTGAGTGCTGTTTTTGGAGTTCCTCTTGCTTCTGGGAACGTGGCAGCGAATCTACAGTGGATTTCTTTCACCCCGCTGCTGCTGTCAACTACGCTTGACTGGACTTTGGAGAGTTATCGAGTTGGTTCAAAGGGTCTCCTCACTTCTTTGTAAGTCATGAAAAAACAAGTATCGACAGTCGAGCTGACCGAAGTGTGATTTAGTTCGTCGATCTTTAGCACCATTTACCAAATAAAGGCGGTCGGACGCATCGCACCTCTGTATCACCTGATATCAGTATGCGAAGGTGTTTTCAGGGGCTCTGTCTGTCGAACAATCGACCGTTCGATTGACAAGGAAGTCGTCGGATCTTTCGTGCCTGGTATTACCCTTGGATATATCATACCCACTGCGCTAATGGTCTGGCCTTTCAAGAACAAGGCAACTTGGCAGAAGTTTACTGCCATTTGGCAACCATTCCCCGTTTACGTTGGCATCATTACTGCCGGTGCCACGGCAATCCTACGTATACATCGATCCAAAAACGTGGTGACTAAGGATCAGCCAAAGACCTTGAAAGAGAGGCCAAGCCACAGGAAACGAAGGGCCGAAACTCACTCCTTGTTGAGATCTGTATACATGGCGGGAACCGCAGCTACAGCACTTGTACACTTCTATACACTTTACCGCACAGCATCAAGTCCAAACCTCAGCTTTTCTGGTGTTTTCGGCAGTATCAGATATTTGGTGTCTGGTGCGTCTCCATCTGATCCATCAGACAAGATTCATATATTCCTACAGCGCGACATGTTCTTGAACGCAGTTTCTGTTCTTGCCAGTAGCGTTTACCGAACTTTTGATCTGAGACGCTTAGGCTACATCACTAACAAAGAAGCTTTGACGACTTCTTTAGCAGTGTTGGTTGCGCAACCTGTGCTTGGACCGGCTGCAACTCACATTGCGTTTCTTGGATGGAGAGAGGAGATGTTTATGAGGATCGATAGACGGATCAGTACATGCAACTAAAGGATGGAGCCCACTGTACCTATAACAATTAAGATCATGAGCCTCTGAGTATCTACAATTCGGCGCAAGGTTGGGAAGTAGCAGGTGTCTTGAGTTTGCAGCCTCTCCTAGCTGCAATGTATTTCTATTCATATATCATGTACGTGTTCATATCCACTATAGAACTTCCTATTCCATTCTTTGTTGACACTCTTATCTCTTGCCCTTATGCATCGATCAAGTAGTGAAGGGGTTGAACTCAACACCGAGACGGTCAGCTTCAGCCTTGAGCTTCTTGTTCTTCCTAGTCAAGTGCCACTTAATAATAGAAGCAAGTGTGATGCCAAGACTGGCAAAGACAATCTGCAAGATCATAGCCATAGTGTATCGAGGTTGATCTCTGTCAGGGAAGAAGTAGGGTGAAATAACGTTGCCCAGATGACCAAAGATGTTGACGATAGCGCCACCAGCAGCACGCTTCTCAGGAGTCTGGCCAAGGGTTGAGACAGCCCAGGTGTATTGCAAGGTGTTGGCAGAGAAACAACCAGCGGTATACAAGAAGGTCATGGCGTATCGAACTGCAGCGTTTCCAGTAGCGACGGTAACGATGAAACCGATGACGGAGAAGGAGAGGGGGATGATGATGTGAAGACCTCGATCCTTTCTGCGATCGGAGTCCCATGACACGTAGAAAGTGCACAGGGTACCGAAGACGTAGGGAGGAGCAGTCATGAGAAGCGAGGTAACGTTTTCACCAAAGCCTATTGATGTTAGAAAGGTTTAAGTGATGAATAGAGGATGCAACATACCAAGACCTCTGACAATGGTGGGGAAGAAGTTGTTGAAGCCATACGACGAAGTGATAAAGATGTTCATAAACAAGAACATGTAAAGCTTGAGATCGGTAACAGCAAGTTTGAGTCCATGCATGACCGTAGACTTCTCCGAGAACTCAACTCGATCGTCGAGAATTCGCGCAGCAGCAAGCTTTCGCATATCCTCGGTCATGTACCTAGTAGCACCACCAGTAGGGGAGTCAGGGTAATTAGGCAGCACGAAGAAGGCAGTGATGGCGAAGAAACCACTGGCAGCGCCTTCAATGATGAAGAGCCACTTCCAGCCAGCTAGGCCCATGGGGCCATCGAGACCGGCAAAGACACCAGCGGCGATGAGGCCGGAGAAGGCTTGGGCGAGGACCAGACCGGAGTATAGAAGGGCGACGCGGAGGGCGAATTCTCGACGGGTGTACCAGCAGGACATGAGGAAGACAGCCTGGGAGATGTTAGTTGGTGATTAGGGGATTAGTGTTGGATGGGGGGGAACATACACCTGGGAAGAGAGGAGCCTCGACGATACCGAGGACGAACTGGACGCCCCAAAGACCACCAGCGCTCGTGCAAAGCACAGTCAAGGCTGAGATGGCAGACCAAATGAATGCAGCGACAGGCAAAAAGATAGAAGGTCGAACACGCGTAATCAACATGTTGGACGGCAGCTGAGCAAGCATGTATCCAACAGTCAAAACCGCCACAGCAGTCTACCAAGTTAGCACCATCCATCACTCCTCGCCATCTCGCAAAACATACCTGATAATCTCCCTCTCCAAGATTAAGATCCTGATTAAACGTGTTCAAACGCGCCTGCGCAATGTTTGTTCTGTTCAGGTAGTTGAACATGTACAAGATCCAAAGCTGAGGCAGCATCCACATGTCCAACTTTCTCACAATCTTCTTCTCCAGCTCCGCTGTATTCGGCATGCCTAGACGCGCAACATGGTTGATGTCTGCAAACGCCTCTGTGACTTTCTCCTGTGCGATGGAGGGCGCGTCGTTGAGGTTCGACACGGTCTCTTTGTGGTCGTCACCACCAACAGTTGGTTTCTCGTCAGACATGATGGAAGCACCTCAACGAAATAACACAGAAGGAGTAAGAGGAGGACAGAGAGAAAAGTCTGTCTACGGAGCACTGAAAGTTTGTTGAGACCGCCCTGTTTTTATACCCAGCTCGAAACTTGCTGATCCAAAACTCAAACTCCACAGAAAAGAGAAAACTCCACTGAAAAAGAAAAACAGGGTGCTGCGTCAAGACTGCGGGGAAGCGATGACGGTGGAAATCATTTTCTTGTAATAGAAGGTGCTAAGAGGCTTGGCTTGTGTAAACTCCCACGGCCAAGAGAAAAAGCCAAGACGAGAAGCTAAGTTAGTAACGGTTATACTGTGGGGGTGAGGGTTGATGTGATGTTACTGTCGGCGGAGGACAGGGACAGATAGGGTTAAATTTTGGAGTAATTCTCGCGTAAGGAGGCTCAAAAGCGACGGGAATATTCATGATGGAAATATTCTGTATGTTATCTCAGCCTCAACTCCTCATACTGACTTGTAGAGACACCGAGTGCATCTGAGATATTCCTCCGACGTGTTAAGTTGGGGATGGCATGACTTGTTTCTCAGCTCTTCTTGGCGAGTGATTTTCCTTCCCTTCCCCAGGTCTTGGTCGGTGACCACTTCAACTGCCGATTTTCTCACCCAGCCAAGACTCATCTGGGGTTTCTGGTCTGTAAGCGAAATCCCCTCACTCCACAATCAGTCGTTCCATCTCCGCGCCAACCTTGGGGTTCAGAAATGCCTCTTTTATCTTGGCGGCCACGGGGAAAACCCGGGATGCTTAGGAGAAGCTTTTGAGAAGACATGGGATTGGGGTCTTGGCTGTAGCCTGGAGAGGAGTCTCATGAATCAGATTCCTTGCTGGAGTAACAGCGCGTGGGGTAGAACTCCACATGACTCGGGGAATCTGAGGGGAATTTGAGGTTATTTTTACTTGCGTTATGCTTAAATCTCGGTGAGGGTGAAATAGGCGAAGGAATGCCAAGGTGAAGTCTCGGTGAAATTATAAGACCCGAGGATTGACGATTAAGACGTGTCATATCACAACAATCCTCTAGGTTGAGTACGCGGATTCTATAGCCAATGCTATACTGTCCCACATTTCTCCAAGGCGCTTAGCATCAGGGATTTTCTCCCCGCAACTGACTCCGTGATCTAGCGTGCGGAACTTGACACCTCCGCTGGAGCATTCACAATAAACAGGACATTCCTTGTTGGTCCAAGAAATGTGCTCAGATGGGGAGATTTACGGTTATCGTAGACGACATATCGAATTATTCTTGGCTTTACTCTTGGCTACATAAAAGAGAAGGAAAAAATCGGAGCCGCAAATGGCCAAGATATTTTATGTTGTTCTAGAATAGGGTAACCTTGTTGTGATGCATGGTTCAAGTGGCGGGGAGACGGGGAGATCCACTTGTACACGGAGACAAGTCCGAGTCTTGGGGTCGCATGAATGAGGGGATGATTATGGTTAAAGTATTTAAGCAACGAGTTCCCCGACAAAATCTTGGGTGTGACAGTCTCTTCACTGTTGGTTCTTCATTTACTCATTTTGGAAGAGTCATGCATACAATTACATCACATGATAATCCATCGTCAAACACGACAAGCCACAGATAATTAGTTCAACCCTTCATACAACATTAATTCTCTTATGTACTAAAACATGCCGATCCCCCAGCTTTTCAGACGATCCCCTCCCCAGACTCTTCGTCATCCCTAATAAGTATTCTTGGTAGCCAAGCCCCAGAAGTAAGCCACCCACGCGCCAAGAATAAGCACAATGACGGCAGAGAAGTTGATAACACCCAACTTCTTATGCTTCTCTGCATGACCCTCACTCTCAAACTCCCGCTTCTTCTCGTTGATAATGTGTCCGTTCGCAACTCTCTTCTTGCGACTCCACTGAAGCTGTCCGATAAAGTCTGTCGCGAAACCCAAAGCAATCATGATACCTGCGACGACGACAGAGCCAGCTGCTAGTGTTACGTAGAGAATAGTGACGTTGTCGTATTTATTCTCATCGCGGTCTTGCAGAACGCCTGCGATGAGGCTGACGATGATGGTCATGCTGTTGTTGATGGCGATCTTGATGGCGTAGCCTGAGCCAAAGACTTCTTGGTACCACATGCTTGTGCGGATGCTGTCGATGATGACTGTTGGGCCGAAGGAGCTGGCGACTGCGAATATTCCGAAGCTAGCTGCTGTGCCGGAAACTGTAGGGCCCCAGGCAACGAGACACATAGACAGAAGCATGCCTAGTCCACAGACCAGCATGATAGTGAGACGCTGTCCGAGCATGTCGACAAAGATGCCGACTAGGGGAACGAAGAAGAAGCCGAGATACTGTGACATGGAAGAGTACCAACCTGCCTTGACAGCTGAGATCTTGAACCGCTGCTCCGCCAGCTCAGTGCTGTTTGTAGAAAACACATTTGCCGTTGAAGTCTGGAACAGCGAGAACAAGCAGACCAGCCAAAACGACCAAGGCAGAGTGAGCATCTTTCCAATCTCAAACTTCTTATTATTCTCCGTCAACTTCTCCCCCGTCGCCGGATCCCTCGTGCCCGCATATCTCTTCTCACACCAGCGCGTAAACCACCAAAAGAACAGCGTCGCAACGTTTGTGAACAAGTTCATAAACACAGCCATCCAGTACGCCCAGCTGAAATTACCGAGATTGTCAGCGATGACGTTGGCGGTGGCTTTTCCGACGAAGGATCCGATCTTGCCGATGCCCAGCTCAAAGGCGAGCGTGGACGCGAAGCCGGAGGAGGGCGGGAACCAGGAGGAGAAGATCTTGTATTGGGCGACTTGTGTTGCTACGTCGCCGAGGGCTTGGATGACGATGCCGCCGATCATGAATTTGTAGGAGCGGACTTGGGTTGCGGCTGCGACGAGGATGGCGCCGACGGAGAAGACGGCGTTGCCCCAGAGCATGGTGCCTGGAGATACCTGTCAGCGGGAGGATGTAGATTGAGGGATGAGTGTACGTACTAGCTCCGCCATATCGATCTGTGAGAATACCACTGACGAGGATAAGAGCGGTCTTGATAAAGTTCTCACTTGTATCAAGAACAGCATACTGGGTATTCGTAATGTGAAGTTCCTGTCTAGGTTAGTCAAGTTCTTCATCAAGAGATGGCCAGCCTACCTTCTTGAGGGTACTCTTCAAAGCACCAGTGACGCCACTACTCCAATGACCCCCAAAGCCAATCATACTAACGATGACGACAGACAAGATCTTCATGCTCAGGGGCACAGGCTTCTTGCCATGGTCATCGCTCCCACTGTCTGAGTGGTCAGACACGGGAGAGATGGTCTCTGTCTCGAGCTCTTTAGACTCCATGATGCTCTGATGACGAAAGAAGATGAGATGAGATGAGATGAGATGGAAAAGATTATCAGATAAAACAGCAACGGCTGTCAGGTCTTTATCAGATCAATCTCAGTGGGGTCACCCTCCAATGTTTATATTTTCTTGGACAAGGTTTTATTTTCTCACGTTCGCAAGCTTGGGGAGGGTTAGCGGCCCACTTGGCGTGTCACTCACGCGAGCTGAGTCTGGACCCTCGCATTGTCCGAGAACCATTGAACGTTAAAAACTCTTATAGAACGATTCTAAAGGAGATGTTCATAACAAGGGGCGCATCCCCGGAAATATGTTTACTACTTTATCACCAAAATCTCACGCTCATGACTCTCCAAAAGCAATTCTCATTTTTAAAACCTCGCGAGTTTGGATTTGATAACGCGTTCCCCGGTAGCTCAGAAGCCCCCTAAATTTTACCGTGTCTTCGGTACATGGGTGCATATCACTACCGTAAGGAGCTAGACCCCCCGAAACCGCCTGACATCGGAGCGAGAAGGTTTATCACTGTGAGACACCAAGACCCGCAGAGCCCTCCATTTCTCATCCTCCCACTTCTCACTGTGAAAAACCAAGATCATCGCTCTGCAGCTGATCTGATTGATAACAAACACTAAAAATGGCCTGCTTATGCGGGTGCATCAATCAACTGATTGATAACTTTGATCCGAAAACGGCCGCCGGCCTCGCCTCATCCCTGAACAAGCACCTCGAGGCCATCCGCAGCATCCTCGCTAGGAATAAATCCCTCGCCAAGGAGGTGCGCTACCAGATCATCCCCAGCAACCAGCGCACAGCAAAGATTTTATCGCTACATTCTATCGATCTTGTCAAGATTGAGAGGTTGCATAGCGTGTTTAGAGATGACGTCAAGGGGTTTTGGGTAGCGCCTGGTGATGCGTTTCACCAGGAGTTACGAAGGCGGATCTCGTGTATTACGATATTTCTGAGATCGAAAGTGGATGATAATGCGTGGGCGTCGCATGATGTCGCGAGTCTTATACAGGGACGCACGTTGTCCGAGTTGAGATATGCGGGTAGTAAGTATATCAAGATCGCCAGGCGCCTGGGAGGGATTGGGTCGATCCTCTGGCTGCCGCTAGAAATACCGGCATCGACGTAAGTTCTCGACCGTGAACCAATCGGCTGAGCTGACGAGATCAGATACGAGCGTTACCTAAACATGGATGACGCAGAGGCTTTTGATCACATCCAGAACCTAGGCGCCGACGCACCGGACCTGAACCTTTTCGTGCAGCGCCTCATCACGGCTCAACTTGACGGTTGGTAACTACGCTTATATCCACGCGAGGTCCGTGCTAACACGTGCTAGATCCCTCGCTTGCTTTGTCACATCGAAATTTGCTCCTAGAGTATGGAGACTGCATATCACCCTCCGAACAGGGCCTTCTTCTGCTACATGCTCTTGGCGGAAATGACATTCCGCTCGATTTGCTCAAATGCGCCAAGATTCCCATGAGACGATGGACCAATGAAGGAGAGATACAGAGCATAACAGCCTCCGACTTCGGGTTCAACGCTGAAATAATCGGGTTACTTTCTAGCGATGAGCGTCTTGCGGAATTAGGTCAACGACCGGAAGTTACGCAGCAGGCGTTGGAAGATGGCACGATTATCTGGTCTTTATCGCCCGAGGCGCAGAAAGAGCTCTCTCATCGATTGACGCCGCAGACAACGGAAGATTGGGCGACGACTGCGCTCAGGTTGCTCTGCTTTGCGTGTCCTCCTTGCTACGAAGGCAAAGTCAATTGGTACGCCCAGTACGATCCGTCCCAGCCATAGCTTGATTGATACTTGAAGCTTATGACGTCTTAACATCGTTGGCTAACATTCCTAGGGCACTGCCGCTCAAAAAAGCGATATGGAATCTTCTTGACAAAGCGACGAATCAGAAACGACTGCCCTCATCACTTCGCACGTGCGTCATCGAAGCTCTCCTCTTCTTCTGCGAACGCGACCTCTTCACAATTCGCTATGCAGCCGTTGAACGAGCAAAATCCCTCCTTCGTAAAAACATGTCATTTTATTACCAAGCTTCAGTTACTCTCTTTGATAGTATAATATCGCGCATAGATGGGAACTTTCAGCGGTCGGAAGCTCTAATCGTTGACTTTTTGGCAGCGGATCATGAAGGGAATACACGATCTGATAATGCGCTACGGGGAAGATTGCACATTTCTAATATTGAGAACAAGATACATCGGTATGATCCCGGGGTTGCATCTACGATATATAACTGGGAGGGAATTCATCCCCTTTCGACGTTTGAGATTGAAGTTACGAGGAGACTTCAAGGCGTGGCGGCAAAGTTCTTCCATTCAATCGGAGATTTCAAGACCACTCGAGCGTCGTTGGAACAGCATCTGTGGCTCAACTCGACGATGCCGATAAGACCGAATACTAGGTTACTTATTGTTACAAGACTAGCTGAGATTCACTGCGAGTTGCACGAGTACGAAAAAGCACTCGAGATCATACAGGTCGAGCTCGATGGCATGACTGCACGCAAAGGCCGTCCGTTCCGAAGATTATCCATGGCCAGAGCAGAAGGCTACATCGGTCTCAACCGCTTAGACGACGCAACCACCGTTCTTAACGAGCTCATCAGCGTTGAACCGCCTGAACTAGATGACCTAAACGATCAAGTCCTCCGCGTCCGGCGTCTAATCCTCTCAGCGCGCATCCACCACGAAGGCAACAGCTTTTCCGAAGCGCTACAGCACTGGCAGCTCACGGGTCAAATGATCGATAGTCTATCGATCTTCAAGTCACGACATGGCTGGACGCTCGCTATCGCGCATTTATCCATGGCGCATGCGCATATTGCGCTTGGGAACGAGGAACTTGCACGACAGGCGTGGAATGCTGGAGTGGAGATTGCGACGAGGGAGAGGTTTGAGTATGTGTTTCCCGTGCTGGCGACGACGTGGCTGCATAAGATTGTGGGGGAGATTCATGAGATCAAGGGATGGCCGTTGAGGGTGATGTTGCCGGGCGGGAAGTCGGATTTGACGTGGCTGTGATGTTATGATTCGTGTACATAATGGGACTTTATATTTTTGATGTCAGGCATGATAGAATTTTGCAAAAACAGAGCATTTCGAACTTGCGAACTACAAAAGCGAAGAGTGAGTGGCGCAGGGAAGATTTTAGGTATTTAGGTGCGGAGTTCAGAGTGGTATAGATTTTAGGAGATATACCACTGCACCACTCACCCTTCGTTGGGGTTATAGAGACTGATTTTGGTATGCAAGGGTATCGAGGCCAGAATAGAGGGGCAACTTCCGACTCTACACTGTTCGCAAGACCTGTGCCTGAGAGTTTGTGATTCCCACACAGAAGTTAGGAAAACCAATCATTAAAAGCTCTGCCTAAAGTTCAAACCTTTCAGCAGTCGTTTTAATAATTTCTACCTAAACTATATGTAGATGCTGAGATAGCCATCATAGCTTTAGCCTTTAGCTGGCGGAGCTGAATGACTTATAACTGGGAAGAGATGCAGGGTTACGTAAGGATAATATATAGATAGATATTATAAGTAGGGTGGTGTTAATCTAATTTCTGTATAATGGCACAAGATTACAGCTGTAGATCTTAATATAAATGTTGTATCTAGTTTATAACTTAAAAACTATTTTAAAGTATTAATATAGATGCTAATATTATGAAAACTAAAAACATGATTTACTTATTTACTGTCACCGGTGTTAAACTCGTTCTAGACTAGTAACTCGCGTGTATTGTCAGTTGAGGTTTATAATAAAACCCTAGCCTTTGCAACAATTTTAAGTGATCTGAGGTCATCCGATATAACCTCTGTTACGCTATTGTGATTCTCCTTGAAATTACTTGCGATATCCTCTTGTACCTCGTCCAACTGCTCTTCGACGGAGAATATGGCTGGGAACATGCATACTTTTATTCTCCTGCTACCCACCGCAAGGTCCCTAGCATTGGATATATCATGTTGCATGAGTTCCAAGTCGAATGGACTCCCTGGTTGGAAGAAACGGTACTGAAACCGATTCACAGATAGCGCTAGCTCTAATTTAATATTTAAAGCCTGAGATAGATTGCTCTCTAGCACCACCACTATAGCTTCCTCTTCGTCAGAAAGGTTGACTGGTGAGCGCTCGGCTATGTCGTGACTTGCGGAGGGCATGAAGCATTTTAGGCTCGACAGCATCAGAGTGCAGAGACAACTACTCTTATCTGAAATAAGCTCTTCTTTGACAGAGGAATTGGCAAGTAGCGATTGTGTCGCGGCAAGGTCGAGTGTTCGCAAAATTTTGGTTCCAGCTACGAAAGAGATTAGTCAAAGCCATTTGGAGGAGGATATTCTGACCTGATGTTGCAATAAGACTTCTATACTGCTGAAAGAGCGGTGAGTCAATGCACAGAATGTCTGGGAAAGCAGGCTCAAAGACAGCCTTGAATATTCCTACTGCCAATAGGCAAGCCAATAGCTTATTCTTTGTAATCTTGGTGTTCTGGGCATGTGCGAGCAGCCCGCCCATATCTTCCCCGCTGAGTCGTCTAGCCCAGCTATGTGATAATTCTGAAAACTCAGATGATTGCCCAGGAAGGCTGTCGTCCGGGCTCAGGTCACATATCGACGCACCGGTGTCGTCAAGGTTGAGATAAAGGTCATTGCACTCTTGTTTGAAGGATGTACCAGCAAATGCAACATTGTCAGTTTCCAGCGCTTTGAAACACTTCGACAGGTGGTCCCGAGCACCTGCCTGTCGTTGGAGGTTGAAGATAGTTGTTCTCAAAGTCGCTTGGTCAGATCCTGTCGCTCTAATTCTTTGACGCCCGAGCAGATCGTCAAGTTCATATTGGAGTTTAGATACCTGGCCAATCAACGAGACTACACGTCCCTTCTGCTTGAGGAGCTCTGCTTCGGCCTTTCGTAAGTTTGCCAACTCAGATGAAGTCGGAGGCGCTTGTGCCCTATCAGACATTGTGCTCTGTCGGGAGTCTGGAATATCAGCTCTTGTAAGCTCATCTTCGCTCTCGTAGGCTTCACGACCCGCTCGTGTTGTCTCCAAGCGCGTTTGTGATCTCGTCTATGACAGAAGCGTTATCATCATTATAGAAAATAATGGATTGAATGACTCACCCTGAGTTTCGGCTTTTTCTGCAACTTTTTGGGTACGATGTTATGTGGAGGAGATGGCGCATACGCATCTCTCGACCCAGTGGCTCGAGTAACTGAAAGTGTACGCGATCTTTCAGGAAAGGCCGTAGATCCACTGCGCAGGCGACGACTCCAGGTTTGATCGTCCGCTGGAGGATCGAGCTTGGAAGAAATTTCTAGAAACTCGTGCAGCTCTTGACCTTTGAACTCTGTAAGACCGGCTGTTCCAAGGGAAAATAGGTCATCAAAGTTGGCGCATGTTCCATAAGTCGTCCATTCCCTCTTCAGCTTGTCGTGAATTCGTCGTGAAGTGAATTCTTTGCCAGTAGCATTTTTCAAGTAGTTGATAGCAGTGCTTTCAAATTTCTGATCATATTGTACGCACCAATTAAGATGCGCCAGAAGTTCGAGCCGATCGGTATTGCTCCAAAAGAGCATATCTTTCGGCTTCGGCTTAGACTTTCCAGACCGCTTCGACTTTCTATTTCTTTTTCTCGCCATATTTTGCAGCTAAATAGGATTGAAATTTCTGCTGCGCTAATGAGGTGGGAGGGTGAATGTTAAGTCTGCTGGCTGATCCCTGTCATGCATGTGCACAGGTGATGTGATGAGTTGATTGTCCAATAACAGAGGCAGGACAATGTCACACTGCATATCTTTTCAACCGCAACACGCTATGATTGGAGAACACGTCGAGGACGCGCCTCGCGAAACATAGCTTTCTGCCTTGTTGCCTGCTGGCTTGGTTCGCAAAATTGCCTTGAGGCTCAGTTAGGGGAAATCAAGATAAAAACCAGTTTCCGTACCCCGAATTGACTTCTGGTATACATATTTTCTCAACCCCAAGTTTGAACCTAAAACCATGTCTCTGTCAAGGGCGTCGACCATGACACTTGGCCTAGACAACGCAACCAGCCACCATCTACAACACGAGGAAGAGGATGCTATGCCTGATCACATTGACGTTGACCTCTTGGACCACATTGGATCAGAACCCTTTGAAAAGCGACTCATAATTGCAGTCGACTTTGGAACAACATACTCTTCTGTATCCTACGTTGAGATACCCGAAGGTTACCCATCTGACATTGTGGATCCAAGATCTATCTGCTCGATCAGAAACTATCCTGAGACCCTCGACTTTAATGTTAAGGACAGTATGCTCATGGAAGTTCCCAGTGAAGTGATCTATCCCTTGAATCGTCACTTTCGAGAACAGGACAGCCTCATACGCTCACAAGAAGGTCTGGAACCCGTGCCTAGCGATTCGGACGAGCAAGAGACTCACCATGATTCCCCAAACAATGGAGTCCAAGATTTTGATATTCACGATGATGAGGGGGATACGACAATGAACATCGATATCGGAGATCAGTTTCATTGGGGCTATAAGGTCCATGAACTGTGGGCTCTCCCTGCCACGCACTCCGATCCGAGCAATCTGCCGCTATCTCGCTTTAAACTTTTGCTTGACGACAGCCCGATGACAGAGAGGGTTCGACAGGATCTAAATTCAACACTCTCCACGCTAAAGAGTAGAAAGGTGGTTCATGGTCCTCTTCACGTTATCGCTGACTACCTTACCTATCTACTAGATCATACCCAATCTCAGCTGCGGCAATTGGGATATGAAGATAGCTGTCCTAAGGAAATGGTTCTTTGTGTACCTGCGATTTGGAACCAGCAGGCTTGCAGAGATATGCAAAAATGTCTAGCTGTGGCCATGAAACGCGCAAACCTTAGGGGTATTGACGTCCAAAACAACAGTATCGAGAACTTGTTTATTGTATCAGAACCCGAGGCTGCAGCGGCTCATATCTTGGCGTATTCTACACAAATCAGAGTATGATGCCTGCTACCGCTTACAGATGCCGGTGCTAATTGTTTCATTAGTCTGGACAAAGCTTTGTTCTTCTAGATGCAGGCACGACTAGTGGTTAACCAATCTCAGACTGGAGCTAATAGATCCTAGGTGGCGGTACCGTCGATGCGAATACTTACCGGGTCAGCAATGCTGAACCACTAAGACTGGAGCACGAAATAGTTCAACCAGGCGGTAATGCTGTCGACCTCTGACTATCATAAATTAGCTAAAATACAATCAGGTGGCCTCCATGGATCAAGCTACCTCAACGAGGATTTCAAGGCTTATCTTTTGAACCTTCTCGCTGGAGAGACATATCTAGAGCAGGGTTCCGAGACCATCAACGGTATAGTTGAAAGAGTCATGATTGAGCAATTTGAGCCGAAAATAAAACGGAATTTCGACTGCTACCAGCGGTCCACAACAAAGCAGCTGGCTATAACGGGACTCCGAGACAACCCTGAGAAAGGCTTCAGAAGGGGCTGCGTTGTAATGTCTACGTATGTTTATGCAAGGCTCTTTGAACATCCTGACCTCTTGCTAATACGAAGGTAGAACTATTATCAAAGAAATATTCATGGAGCGCCTTCAAAGTATCTTTGAGATTGTAAAAAGACAGCTGGACGAAGCTTTGAGTAATGGTTGTGAAGTTGAGGTAAGCTATCTGCACCATTGACCCCTTTGTCCGTGGCCAGAAGTCTCCTAATGCACAGCCATCGCTAGAATGTCGTTCTTATTGGGGGGTTCGGATCCTCAATATCGCTTATTAAATTCCTTGAAAAAAGCCTGGCAGAATATTCTCAACAAAACAACTGTCGTGTCAAGCTGCTGCTGCCAAATGACAGGTTTATCTTGCCAGCTGATTCTTATGATACCATTCTGACCCTATATGCCTAGAAATACTATTGCCAATGCCGTATCGCTAGGGGCTGTTCTTCGTGCTATGAATAAAAATCATGGACCCGAAAGAAGGGCCCGCTCTAGCTACGGGATTCTGCGAGCTGAGCCTTTTAAAGATTTTCCTGAGCACCAAGGCATGAACCCATCTTATGATCGCCATGATGGTCTGCCATATATTAAGAAAACCATAGATTGGGTCCTGAAGCTGGTAAGTGCTGCAGTTATCCTTCAGGAGTTAGCTTGACATATCTTATAGGGCGCAATGGTTCCTTCGGTCTGGAACTGTGAACCTTTCACTTGTAGCCATACTTTCGACGTTTGGCCACCACGACCACTGATTTGCAAGGAAATATTATATGTGTCGGATCACTCCACACGGTCGCACTATAGACTCTCGCATCCTAACAACAATGGTGAGGAGCCCCGGAATTGTTAACAGGATCGGCTGACAAATTACTTAACAGGAGCCCAAGAAGTCGGAGAAATTGTTGTAGACTTTTCTGACTTACTCGAGAAGGGCCTCACCCCTGTGGAGCCAATCGTGTACGAAGACGGCCGCACAATTGGGAAAAGACATTACAGGGTCAATTTCACGATGGTGATACAAGTAGTAGATCGAGACTTGAGATGTAAGTTCAAAAGCGAAACTGTCTTGTTCCGAAGCGAAGCCACTGACTTTTCGCCCAACTGGGTCAGGCTACGCAATTTACAATCAAGAAACGAGGAAGAAGTGCCGCATCAATATCGCATCGGGTTTCAGACCCGGTGTCAAATAGAAAAGGTCAACTGAGAGGAAGCAGCTGGATAGTACAGAGAAAGGCATATCAGAAATGGCAACATTAGATTTCAACGTTCCTACTCCGAGTTGAACTTCTACATAGAGCGAACATAGCCATCGGTCTTACCCCGGTTAGAATAGACGAATTGGAGAAAGGCATACAAGGGTTAACTCATGCACGTGAGACCATAATCAAGCTACGAGTGAATTTTCTGCGCCAAAGACAGGTCCTGTGGAACTTTGTGCCTAAACACCTCAACATGTCTTCCTCCGGTGACGATGTGGTAGATCCAGTTGATCTTGCCAGCAACATCGGCACCTGGATCGCCGCTGGCGTAGCCATCATTGCGCTAGTGGGTGTAGTCGGTCCTTATCTTGCATTGCAAGCATCAATGAGTGATAAAAACCGCGCCATGAACGCGGTGCAAGACCAACAGCAAAAGTATATCTCCAGAGGGTGGCGGCTGACGAGAGGACTACGCGTGTTTAGAAGGATTTGCGTGCCGAACCTTGCACCGGGTTACATCACCAATGAGCCGGATACTGCCCCGCTTATACCGCCTCTGAGTGCAGCTTTGGGGCGCTGGGGGTTCAAGACGAGGGATTATCTGCCGTGGAATACGGGCTGGGCTAAGATGTCTGAACTGATTGAGTCATATGAAGTTCGAGATGGGATTAGCAACCGACAAGTTAATTTGGACGTCCCCAAGAGCGGGGGGACACTGGAGGTTGTGAACAGTCGAACTGCTTTGGTAGTGAATAAGCATTGGATCTTGATCCTGGGTCTTCTCGGTCGATATGGAGACCGCGTCGATAAAGGGATCCTGCAACTGAAGGGAATCAGGAGGAACTTTGATGGGGAACGAGCATCAATCCGACATTTCGCTTTACCGAGAAAAGCTAAGCAAAGGGAATCAGATTTGCATTTCGAATGGGTCCGCAAGAAACAGACTCCCGCAATGAGCAGAATGAGAGGCTCTTCTAGTCGAGACTCAGCAAGTTCAAGATCTTGGTCAGACAGCGATCCGGACTCTGATGGTACCGTCATGGCTGTCCGCCGCAGCGCCTACGGGACTATCACTCTTGAGACCACTCCACAACCTACGATACATGGCATAACGGGTAAACTGCAACAACTTGGTCGGCACAAAGGATCCTGGAGTTATCTAACTTCTGTGTCGTTTGTGCCGCATATTGCCAAAGAGATATTTGAAGCAGGCCTCAATGAGAGGAGGGAAGGTTCCTCGCTGCAAACTTTGTTCTGGCTCGCTCATGGATTCTTGCCGTGTGGCAGAACAGCAGAGGGACGGCAGATTGTGATCTCTCTAGAGTCACCAGACATTGCTCTTGGGTCGATTGGTAGGAATATCAATGATATACTATCCTGGCCCGCATACTCTCTCCAAGAGTCCGATGATATTCCCATATCAATTGGTATTGCAATGCAGTGCCTCGGTATTCCTGAGCCACAGATATTACAGTTTCTCCCACTTGATCCAGCAAGCCAAGCAAAACGGGTGCTGGAAAAGACAAGGCATCACGTTTATGACGCAACGGAGAGTCCGGAAGATGAATCAGATGAAAGGAACCGCCAATGGGAGCGTGAGCTACCAGCACAGCAAGCCGGTCTCAGCCTCGATGGTCCATGGGTTCGTTACTCAAATCCATCACAAGAAAACTTCTGCCTATTCCGAAGACGCGATTTCGAAAAGACCCTGAGACTTGTCCTCACAACCGACTGGGATAACTGGGGCTTTTTGATATGGAAGGATAAGTTTTGGATCTCAATTCTACGGCGGACCACCAGTATTCTAAAGATCAACGAGATATGCGATTCTGAGTTTGGGCAAGCCTTCGGACTAGGATCTCACTCTCAAGTCTTTGACTGGAAGCAAACTGGCAAGTTCTATCCACAAAGATTGGCAGATCAGCTATCGTTCGACAAGTTTCTGACCGAGTATCTCGACACGTATGATCTCCGATCTCTTCGCCTTTCACTCGGTGTTCTCTACATTTTGGATACGCAGCTCCGAGAGAGCACCCTGAAAGTGTATGCCAATCTGTGCAATAACGGAGAAAGCAACGATCCTCGTTCCCAAGCAAGGATGAAATACCTTGAGTCAGCTCTGCAGGAGATTGAGGCCGAGTACCGGATCCAGAAGATCCTGCACAAGAACGATGAGACGCCATATATGAACAAGGCGATGGCGGGCATTTCGGACTCCGAGTCTGTTGAGGAAGTCTATACGCATATGTTATTAAGAGCCGTGGATACTGAAACGCTCGATCACTTCAACATCGTCTATGAACCAGTGAGTACCGTGGCAGTTAGGAGGACGATCGCTAATACTAAAAAGGCCGATTATTTATTGTACCGCATCACTGGATACATAGCCCCATGGGAGCAAGAAATCCTCTTCAAACATACTTCCATACTCCGGGAGCTCCACCGAATGAAGGCTCGTATCGCCAGTGGCGTGCTAGAGTACACGTATAAGACAAGACAACTGAGATGGTACTCTGATAAGACTTCTATGTTGGAGTATAGTACTTGGCAGTTGACTCCTCAAGATGTAGTCATGACTGGAGAGAAACAGTCTATGTGGATTGAGGAGAAGGATATGGTTATGGTGGCATTGTGGGTTGCTAATAGAGCGGCAATATGGATTGGTGCTCAGGACTCAAAGCCGTTGTTGGAGTTTGTTGAAGACTTGGATACATATGTATATGTACTGTAGCCTGTAGATAATGCAGTACATGTCTAAAGTGTGTGTAAAGAAAAGCCGATAACTTACAAGAGCCTACCACGCTGACATCGTTCTGAAGGACTTTTGGGGAAAGTCTAAAACAGTGTGTATAACTATAAAATGTAAATTACAAACCATCGTAGGATTACTACCATTTCAGCTAAACCTAGAAACGAGGTCATTCCTGTTCTAATCTATCAAGGAGCGACTTCGATAATATTACTAATACAAAGGATTGTTATAATCTGAGCTGCACTAACTAACCTACTAAAGACTGCATTATAGACCTTCTACATAATAATTAGTTTAGATATAAAGCTTTATACATTGCTCTTACTATTCAGTGTAATAATATAGTCCTGTTTACTGTCAGAGTTAGGGCACCTAAAGAAATCCAGGACAGCTCCCTCGAGCTTCCAATAAACAAGGCCGGCAATGCTTGGATTTCAAGTAACACATGCAACTGGTCTAGCTAGGGTGTAAGCATTTAGCGTAGTGGCTGCTCCATATAATACCCTAGAAGGTTCGCCCTCTCCCTTGCGCTAGATGAATAGAGTTAGGAAACTGCCGGGGCGTAAGCAGGCTGCATAAAAACTGGACCCAAGATATCCTGTTTTGCCACAGTACGGGAGCAGATTGCTTAACCTTGAAACCTTTACACCCACGCAGGCAAGAATTATTCCTTTTCTCTCTGCCATGCCTCCATGTGCACATTGAGAAAAACAGATAGAATGGCTCTCCAGAACTCTGGCGTATGGGATAGGGAGGACGTTTGGACAGGTATCGCCAGCCCCACAGAGCGACGGAAGCGTCAGAATCGTATCCACCAGAGGGCGTACCGTAAGTTCAACTCAAGGGGATCTGGTCTTTCTGCCTCAGCATGACCACACGCTGACTGCGATTGGGAGTTTAGGGAAGAAGAAACTTATGAGTCAATTCATCGCCAATAACCCCGAATCTCCGAGTGGCACCGTGGCCGAGTCATGCCCGACCGTCGTTACGCCTGCACGGCTTGCGGATACGCGGCGCTATCAATCCCAGCTCTTTGTAGCTGTCCTCGACAGACTCCCGGTCTTGATCAGTGTTAGGTGTCCTGATCTGCACATAAGTATCAAAGACTTCCTCCAAAGAGCGTTCACAAATTGGGGTCTTAATCTTCCAGATATCCATGACCTGCCTAATCTCACTCGCCTCAATACTTTCGACGCTCTAGCCCGAAATGCCGAAACGATACAAATACCCATTGAGTATTTAGAAACAGATGATTACAATTCTTTGTTCAACAGTCAAGGGCCGAGGCCTCCTGGTGAACCGACCCCTTTGCCACCAGATTTACGCCCGACACAATTACAGAGAACTATTAAACATCATTCCTGGCTGGATCTTTTTCCAATCTCAGGAATGCGCGATAATATACTTCACGCCATCCAAGCTGGAAAATATGACGAGGATTACTTGTGTGAGGCGATCTGCTATGATTTACTTCGTTTTGAGAACGGCACCAAAGCCTCGCTCACAGTCTGGGGAGAGTCGTGGGATGCGAATGGATGGGAGTTTAGTCCCGAGTTCTTTGTTAAATGGGGAGCCTTGTTACAAGGATGCGTCGGTGTTCTACAAACAACAAACTACTGGCGCCAGAAGCGGGGGGCGGTTAAGCTTGACTTCAAACTCGATTAACTAATGGCCGTGTCGCTGCTGCTAATGTGCTAGTGACTATCAAAGCTAATATCATAAAAACAAACAAAGAAAACGTTAATGCAGACTTCTCAACTCTCAAAGACCCTCTGATTGTGTGCGGAAATACTTTTCCGTGTATGTGATAAACAATATATCAACAGCCACCCATTTGCACTGTGATAGGTTGTCTATCACCGCAAATACTTGGTATCAAGTAACCATTGCGAATTCTCATGCTGCAGTACCACGTAGATGAAGCGCTCATGACAAGGTTTCGACGTGTCCCTTCAGCTGGGTCTGAATATAATGGAACACCTTCTCCTGGAGACCATGGTTTTGAGCCAGGTTAGACCCAGCCTCGGCCTTTCCAACCGGGCCATAATACTCTCCGCTCTTAGCATCAGAGCTCACAGATGCCCAGATTTGTGACAAAGCGCCCTTCTCTGGAGGTGTTGCAAATAAGCCAATCGCTATGTTCAGGAATGGCTTCAGGAAGAAACCAGTGGATGCATCATGAAGGTTGGTAGCTACCATGCCAGGATGAACGGGGATGATCTTGAGATCTTGGACACGCTCAGATAAAGCCTTAGCAAAGTGGATATCGGCCAGCTTAGATATAGTATATCGTGCTGTCGTGTGTCTGTGTGCAGCCGTGGTTTGAAACTCTTGAAAATTATCATAAGCATCTTTAGGCGCTCGAGCATGGGCAGCAGAACAAACAACGACGACCCGCGTCTGCGGATTGACTCTAACCGTAGACCGCAAAATGGGTAATAAGAGTTGAGTCAGAAGGGCGGTGCCCAACACGTTGGTCCCGAACTGGATCTCGTAACCGTCTTTAGTAAGACCCTCAGGGACCATCATAATGCCAGCATTATTGATGAGAATGTCTAAACGTGTCTCTTGACTAAGAAACATTGACGCCGCGGCTTTGATGCTCTCAAAGGATGCAAGATCGATTTCGAGTAATTTGATAGGGCAGATTTTGGGATTATCCTGCCGGAGATCGGACACGGCCTTCTCGGCCTTTTTCTGAGATCGTGCGCCCAGATATATGCGTGCAGGATTGTGTCTACCAAGCTGGCGGATCGTCTCGTATCCTAAGCCAGCATTGCCTCCGGTCACAATGATGACTTGACCAGAAAGGTCAGGAATATCGTCTGAGCAGAATTGAGACATGACAAAAATGGAAGAGCTTATGAATGAATTCGAAGCCTCAGGCAGTAGTGTTAAAAGAATATAAAGATGGCGATGGAGGAACACGCTGGACATAACGAGTGGACAGCGACTTTTATAAGATACAGAGACCATGATTTCAGAGGCGTAGACCCATTTGGGCAGGACGGAATGGTCATTGTCTTTGTCTGTAGGGGTGTAAGCAACTAGCGGTTGGGTCGGTACCGCCGTGGAGCAACTTGGCAAACGATTACAAGCTAGAGACCCAAGTGATGTTGGGAGGAGAGCTATAACCTGCCTAGCCTGCATGCTGGAGAAAATCACATGCTGAATCTAATGTCAACTAATCTCATTTCTAGCCGCATGCATAGTCGCCTCCTGTTCACCTCCCCTAAGTGAAATGGAGCTAGCGAAAGCCCTTAGCCGGCTGGTTTAAAACTGCTTCTGAGGCACAAAAAGCAACAATTCAATGTAGAGAAATGGACTTTACACAAGTGTACTGATTTATCTGACCGTATTATCCTGTTCTGAACCCGTCATATTGTCGTTCGTAAAGACCTATTGCCTTGTTTAAAGATCATGGCTTTTTAGTTGACGTTGTTGTCCGCCGGAGTTAAAGGAGACCCCGAGAGATATTTCTAATTGCCAAGAGGAACAGCACCATTCAATGTGCTCTGAATGGTAGTTAAGAGCCCGGGAAATATATCAACACAGTACAATTTAGGTTAGCCATACTCTATAGATTTTCCTTCCTGGCAAAAGCTTTAACTATCTATTTAGGGACTATAAGGTATGTAGGGCTAATATCTATTTATAATTCCTTAATATTATATAGAGGTTTAGGTAAAATTAAAGTTATTTACATAATTTCTAGAACCGAAAACCTCTATAACCTTAATACTTAACAGTTAAATACTATTCTCTGTAGTTAAAGCTCTAAAGTAGGCAGATATTTAGCCTTTAATATATATCATATATTCATCCCGCTGACTGAGACTTATTCATAAAGGCCATTTACCTATTTATATACATAATCATTTTATGTACTAAACTCAGCCCTCGACAATCTCATTCCCCTCTTCAGCAAGGACCAGTCTTGGAACGCTATTCTTAAACACATTCCCAGGGTCATACTTCTTCTTCGAGGCCGCCAGCGTCGCATAATGCTTACCATAAATCTTCTTGACATCAGAATCCTCGTGCGAACCAAGCGATATATACGACCCCTCCAAGATATTATCAGCATCTTCTGCCTGAAGCTCAGTCTTGACCCTAGCAGCCCACTGAACTCGCTCTTCTGCGATGTCCTTATCTTCAAGAATGGCGTAGATCTCAAACATATGGTGACGAGCTCTGGTTCCAAAGACTGACTTTTGTTCCGGCTCTTGTGTTGAGAGAAGCGTGTGGTATGAGAAGATTAGACTTCCGCCTGGGGCATTGACACAATGCTTTCCTAGGATCTCAATCGCCTTCTTGGTTAGAGTCTTGCAGTTCAGAGTGTAGACTCGACCGTATGAAGGCCAGGTCACCAACTTCTCATTATTCTCAAGCATCTCAGCAAGGGTAATCTCTTGCGTATTCTCCATCACGCAAGTCGCTGCCCCGGCAATGTTTTTGATCCAAGATCGGCCTTCGTCTTTATCATCGCCGTGCCAAGTTGCGATCACCATGAGACTGACGGGCTGGCCTGGCATTTGGGCGATCATCGGTTGTAGCTGTAGGTACACTGGAAGTTCGCCTGATGCGAGAAGCTTTTCGTAGTGTTGGGTGTAGGTGGTGAGAGCTGCAGATAGGTCGCTTGAATCGTAGATGATCATTGAAGATAGGATCTAAGCAGATGAGTTGAGGTCCTGATTCGAGGGGAGTGAAGCATACCTTGTCGATGGCGTAGATCTTAATTGTCAGTTCAATGATTACACCGAGTGAACCACCGCCGCCTCGGATACCGATAAGCAATTCTTCATTCGCATCCTGAACTTCTCCACGAGCATTGACGATCTTTGCTCCGATGATCTGATCGACACCAAGACCATAATGCGACGTCAGCGGGCCATAGCCGCCAAGCGTAGCCCATCCAGTATATCCTACACTCGCGACAGTACCACTAGAGCATCTCATCAGGCGTGTAATCTTTGAAGATCGGTCGAACTACTTACGTAGGCGTACTCAGGCCCTCTTTCACCAAGACCGTGGCCAAATCACCACTGAGAATGCCCCCGCCGACTCTTGCACTTTTCTTGTCCTCAGATATGACAACGTGCTTGATATCTCGCATATCAATAACAAGCGCACCATCGACCAATGTTCGACTGGCGCAGTCGTGACCTCCGCCTCGCACACTGAACTCGACGCTGTGTTCTAGGCAGAATCGCACTATTAAAGCAACTTCATCGCCGGTCTGAGGTCTGACTACACCGAGAGTCTGAACCGGTTTCTCAACAAAGCACTGTTCTACTTGCTTGTAGCCTTCTGCGTCAGGCGCGTAGGTTTTGGCTTGGGTGTTGGCCAAGTGAACCTTGAGCTGAGAAAACAGAGACGTTGCAGTCATGATGAATACAATTTATGGAGAATGAGCATGCAAAGATATTGGAGGTCGCTGCGGTCATATTTATATCCTCTGGGACTTCTAAGCCGCGGCCCCTCTGGGCAACTTGAGCTTGTCCAGCTCACCCGATGCCTTAAAGCCCATGGCGTATGCATGTTTCTTACGAGTGTGGAATAAGCCAATCACCGCGGAAGCAGACATTACGCTGACATCTCGAGACAGCTGCTTATTCGTCTATGAATGAACTAATGCAAGCCTGGCTTACTTGCTTTTGCGATACTTCTGTTAGTAAGATTGAATGAGATTCCCCTCTTTTCTCTGTCATCTACGATAGAGAATGGAATTTTGTGCACGAAATTGTAACGTTAGACAACGTACGTTACGTGGAGTGGCTCAGTTACCAACAAGGGACTTATGGAGCGCTAAAGGCGGAGAATTAGCGTCCGTAAGCCCTTGCGCTTCAGCAGCTTGTCTAGGGCGTATAGCGCATGCAGCGTATTACACATTGCGTCATTGCCGATCAATAGGTAGGTCAGATCACGCTCAGCCCTCCAGCTGTCGAAGCAATCACTAAATGCTACCTAGCCTCCTACCGAGGCATAGGAGAAAAGAAAGCCAAGGGTCCATCATATTTAGTGAGGACTACTCTCGTACTCTTTGACCTCTTCGAAGGATCTAGGCTATGGTGCCTGTAGGATCTGATCCGTTATCTAAGCGCCTAATCTCGGCATTGGCCTTCCGTAGGCGGGGGCTTACGCTGCTGATCTGTAAGGCGTAGCACCTTGTTAATAAGACACTGTGTCACTGCGGCAAGCCCGTCAGCAACACTCGAGCTTTCGTTCGATTCTCAATAATGACATTGAAGGTTGGAGTCATTGGTGCAGGCATTGGTGGCCTGAGCGCCGCTATTGCTCTTCGACGAACAGGCGCCCAAGTTGAGGTCATTAAACCAACATCTAGCCATTGTGCTCGACTGACATTGCGCAGGTCTTTGAGAGGTCCAACTTCAAAGACGAAATAGGCGCTGCCATCACCATAACCCCAAATGGAATGCGTGTCCTTCGACACTTCGGCTTCGACCCCAAGACAGCGCGCGGTGTGCAGAATAAGCAAATGCGCATGGTACATCCGCAGACTCTTGAGGATCTGGTCGTCGAGAACTTTAGTCAAGTTGAGGATGACTATGGTGCACCATTCATGTTCTTCCATCGTGTCGATCTTCACACTGCACTGAAAGAAATGGCTGTGTCGAGTGATAAGCGATATCTAGGTCCGTCGGTGGTGATTCATAACGGGCATTCTGTCAAAAGCTTTGACTGCGAGAAGGCTACGATTATGCTGGATGATGGGCAGACCTTTTAGAAGGATCTTGTTGTGATCGCTGACGGCGTTCGAGTAAGTTCAATATCTATCGCGCTGCAATCCCAACAAGCTAATCTCTTCCAGACCAAACTCATCAACCAAATCACCCAAAAGGATGTCCCTCTCGAAGACATCGGCTCCTCATTCTACCGCTGTCTAATTCCCTTCTCGGAAGTAAACAAAAACCCCAACCTCGAAGCAATCTTCAAAAACCAAGATCCAGGATTCTGGGTCCCCTTCGACCTATCTACAGGAACGTTCCTCGTCACGTATCCCTGTCGCGATGGAAAGATGCTAAACGTTGCTTTTCGACACAAGACTAAAGAGGAGAATGAGCATGCAGTCGATTGGAACACTGACACGAATATTCAAGACATCACTGCCATGGTCGTGGGGTTCAATCCGCTGGTGGCTAAGCTGTTTGGCTTGTCGACGAGCGTTTCTGTTCATAAGCTGTTCCGTAGGGAGCCACTTGAGACGTACACGAGGGGGAGGGCGGTGATAATTGGTGATGCTGCACACCCGATTCAACCAACTCACGGTATGTTCGCAAAATATCCAAGGATTTGCAATACTAACAGGAAGCATAGCACAAGGCGCAGTTCTCGCGATCGAGGAAGCAGCAGCGCTAGAAGCTCTCTTCAAGGACATTCAGAACCCAGAGAAGGTCGCAGAGCGTCTGAGTCTATACAATGATATTTTAAAGTGTCGCATTCATGTTACTCAACTGCTTTCCGATGCTCAGCCTGGAATATCCAGTGTGCTACGAAAGCGAGCTGAAGAAATCTGGGGAGAAGGCATCTTCCCTCCCGAGGCGATGAACTTTACGAAGCCCATTCGAGACTTCTTTTATATTTGGAATGTCATGGAAGAGGCGGAAAATGTTTTGGCACGTTCAATGTAGTCCATCATTCTTCCTGGAATTTAAACGCTATGCCAATGATAGATATTGATTTGGCTTTTGGCTAATGTCTACGGTCTTGTAATAGTGAACGAAATGCGCCTGCAGGATTCTCACGCCTTAGAGACTCAAGACACCGATGTTGGGCCGGAGAAGATATCTGTAATCCTACCGTTATTTCCCATCTGACCTTCAAGTAATTCGCACATTTCTCAATGATGCGAGAATTACTACATGAGCTGTTCGGAGAGCCATGTTATTGTCTCGCATTTACGATAGTCCGTCTCTGCATGATGACGTGCATTGCTGCCCAACCTAAGATGGACGATCGACAGCACCTTACGGAGGAATAGCACAAACTCTAATGTATCTCTACCATATCCCTTAACCATACTAGTCGACCTGTAACCGACACCGCTCGATTCACTAGGCATCCGAGTCCAAGATGGCTACTTCACTCCTCCCTCGGAACAAGGTCTCAATCAAGAACTCGTGTGCGCACCGAGTCCTCCATATGTGGAAGCGCATCACCTTTCCTCAACTACGCTCATCGGCAAGTTCGTGTCGACTTTGCTGTTTCTATAGAGATATTATTCTGGATCTCGTGCGAGGTCACTTCCCCGACATATTAGAGGTATTGCTCATAGACGAAGCTGAGGAGAAGACGGAACTTGGGGAATTGACCTTGGTAAAAAATCATGATTCTCTTGCCATTCGACTATCAGACCATGAGGTCATTGTTGATGTCTTTGCGGACAAAAGAACCGATGTTTTTGAAGTTACAGGGAGTCGCTTTGGGAGGAAATACCGTGTTGGGGAATACACAAACTCTAGTGAAGGTTTCGAATGTGCTGGGGAATGGGTATCTGAGTGTTTGACAACTCATACCTGTCCTAGATCTGGCACAGAAAAGGTCCTGCTACCGAAAAGGTTGCTTGTGGTTGAGGGTGCTCCCGAAGATCCAGTCAGATTGATAGAGACTCAGGGCGATGAGTATCCTTACGTCTGCCTGAGCCATCGCTGGGGGGATCCTACACACAAACAGCTCAAAACAACGACACGAACGCTCGACAGCCACATGAGCAAGATCGAGTGGGAAAGTTTGCCTGCTACATTCAAGGATGCGGTAACTGTTTGCCGGTCGATGAATGTAAAGTATCTCTGGATCGACAGCTTATGTATCCTACAGAGCTTTGCGGAGATAACACCCAGCGAACTTGAAGCTACTAGGCATGACTTTGCCCAAGAGAACTCCAACATGGCGAGGACATATCAGAATTCCCATTTCACCATCTCCGCCGATCTCTCAGACCATATGGACAGCGGCTTCTTCTCCAGAGATCCCGTTCATGAGTACAAAAAGGACGTCATAACTGATGACGGAGGTGTAGCTTCTGTATACATCAGAAAGCCCCTCAACCACTACCACGATGCTATCCCAAGTCTGGAGACACGCGGCTGGACTCTGCAGGAATTCCTCCTTCCGCCGCGTGTGCTTCACTTTGATGCGTTCGATATTACGTGGAGATGCAAAACATGTACTACCTGCGGATGCGGGCATCTAGATCGACGCAAGAGGCATCAGGCACCCTGGCATCGATTTCATTTCATTGAAAGAGCTGCCAGACCTCCCCCGGACAATGAACAAAGGGCTCGCGAGTGGTGGGAGCAAGTAGTCCATGAGTACACAAGCCGCCAATTGACGAACCCCGCTGATAAGCTTCCAGCGCTGTCAGGCCTAGCACAGCAGCGGAAGCAAGTCAGAGGGGGTGTTTACCTCGCAGGACTGTGGCGGGATTCGCTTATCCATGATCTCTGCTGGTACCATGTCTCGAATTACAACGACCCCAGATCAGGTGGTGTAGGCCACAGACCTCAGTGCTACCGTGCGCCTTCGTGGTCCTGGGCCAGTGTCGATACTAATTCAGGTTGTAGCTGGTGGTGGATCGGGCCAATCTTGCTTCACTCACTTATGCTCGGCGAGGAGCCGGAGCAAGCATGTGGTATCGTGCAAGTTAGCTGTGAACCAGCGACTAGTGATTCCACAGGCGAGGTTCGGAGTGGATATCTGGATATAAAGACGTCCTTAGCATCAGCTGAGATTTGTCGTGATCCTGGAGGACAAGTCTTGTGGACCATTCACAATCTTGACCCCTCGCTAAGGCTGGAATTCTTCAAGCCTGATTGCGGACTTGCGGATGATGATCTGAGCTTGGGGGATCAAATCTTTTGTGCTCCGATTGCTGGTATCGAGATCAGGGCTAGGGTGGATTGTGCTTGTCTGGCTTTGAAACGGATTGATGGCGACGTTTATCAACGAGTTGGCTTCTGTACTATCAGTGGAAAGCCAGACCCTCGATGTCGCCGCGAAGGTATTATAGATCCAGACATGGAGAAGTTTTCGTGGCCGGGCAGTGATCAAGTGCAGATCAGGATTATATAATCGGCATGGGAATGAATGGTACAGTCGTTTGATATCACATTCATTAAGCTGGAAACCTTTTGAACCTTGAAAAATGTCCAAGAATGCTGCTGTGCCACTTTCGGCGTCAGTCGATTGTCCGCAAGCTTCAGAATTCGAGTGATGCAGTGAAAGAAGCCTGGCCTATGAATATTCTTCGGTATAATGAGAACAGGCAGTGAAGCAGCCAGCCGCCTTGATCTTTGTAGTCAGTAGACCGAAAATTCTAGCATTTAATATACAGTATAATCGTGGTATTGAGTATGCTCTTCCGCCCAATATGGGATTGATAATAACAAATGAACCAGATACAGAGATGATTAGTGTCGACTGTAGGTTCTGCGAGCATCAGGGACCATCTTAGGTTTGATCAAGTTACTCTCCCTTCCTCTTGGGGCCCTCAATCTTATCTGTACCCATAAACTGATGCAACACCTTAGGCAACTTCACAATCCTCTGATCTGCATCCCACCCAATCTCCAACAACGCCGCTACAACCTTAGGCACCGACAGAACCGTCGCACTCACTGTCCACGGGAACCTCAACGTCCCATCCGCCGCGTCGCTCATCCTCGTCGCCAAACGTCGACTCTGGTAATCCGTGCAGAAACTCGCAGAGGCAATTTCTCCCCAGGCAGCGTCGTGGACTTTGTCTGGTGTTTCACCCACCACGCGGAAGGGGAAGAATGCTTCAATGGAGACTCTACGGGCTTCTCTGGCGCCGAGGTTGTGGACTGGCATGTCGAGGACACGACATGTGAGGCCAAGGGCGCCGAGGATGTCGGTTTGGATGTCGATGATTTCGTCGAAGAAGTACTCCATCTCTTTCTCGTCTGGCTTCATCCAGGCGAATAACTCCACATTAGTGAACTCATGTACACTATACAGCCCCTCGGTATCCGGCCCAACCTCAGGGCTATAACATCTTGAAGCAGCAACTCTTCTCAGTGGCAATTCGGATTCCGAAATTATCGTGTTTGTTCTCATACCGGCCAGTGCAATACCGCTTGATCTTGTCAGACTAATCTCAGGCACATCCTTTATCTTATCTCTCTCATCCTGCGCAATGTTGTACACCTTGCGCGTACCGCTGCTATCCCAAGATTGAAACCCGCAAGCGGCGGAGATGTGAGAGTGGACGAGAGACGAGGGCGAGACGGGAGTCCAGCCTTCGCAAGCTGCAAAAATAAGAGCGTAGGAAACGAGGGCCTCTTCGAGAAGGGCGCCGGCGCCGACGAGGTAGTACCATCCCTTGCCGGATACAGTGTCAGCAGAAGCAAAGCCGATGATGCAAAGCTGCTTCCCTATGTCGACATGATGAATAGGCTTTCCTTTGCTATCCGTGATCTGAATAGTCTTTTCATCGGCGTTGACATGGCAGATAGGCTCAAACTCGGTCTTCGGCGTCTCCTTGCTTGTAAGATTCGGCAACGCCAGCGCCAACTCCTCCATTTTGCTCATGATATCCCCCTCCACCTTCTCAACTTCAAGAAGCCTTGTCTTGGTCTCCCTCGCTTCCTCGAGCGGTCCTTCAATGCTCTTCCCCTCTTCTTTCAGCACTAGAAGCTCGCTCTGTAAAGCATTTGTGCGTTCACGCAAAGACTTCGCAGCGTACTGCAAAGCCTGGCGATAGTACATGAGCTTGACGATGCGGAATGGGTTTGAGGCGAGCTCGGGGCTGTTTCGTGATAGGCAGTTTTGTGCGTAGAGATCTGCATTATCGTGGATATGGTATATGTCAAGGGAAGGCTTCACGGCCATTGAGGGGCGGTAGGGGGAGGAGTAGCATCTAGTGGTCGGGGGGCGCGCTATACGCTTGCATCGCAGGCATTTCACAAATATACGATTCATTCCAAGTCGCTGCGGTAGTGAGTTGGCTGTCAGTGAGGTTCAGATTATGCTGTGAGTTTCGGGGTTATATAACACAACAGTGCCAGCATGCAACAGGGCGCGAATGACCTGTGAGCGGGGCAAACAACGGTTTCAAAGGTGCTAGGGATATTCAAGAATACGCGCCAGAATGGCAGGCCCTTTAAGCGACAGATTTTCAGTGCCTGGTAGAGATTGTCAGGCAGAGGCGACTACTGAAGAACAGATACTGCAATGCAAGTGCTAACTGAGAATTCTATCAGTAGCATCAGAAGTACAGATGATAGTGTAGTGATGAGTTGGAGGGCTAGTGGGGATTAGCGAGTGGAAGTAATAACCACTTGGAGAAAAGTCCAAACTCTATTTCTACACGATAACAAGTGCTCCAGTGAAGACTGAAGTATTGATAAGGCCTAGATCAGCAGGGCCTGGGCCTGTAGTCACTTTTGGTTTAGCGGGATATCATTGATAAGCGACCCCAGATAGAAATAATTACAGGCAGCCCCGCCCTTTTCCTTAGCGACCTCGACACTACAACACCCCGTATCTCAAGCGCCTCAATCAACGACACGCGATTCCCAAGAAATGACTCATGGATCCTGGTCGCAAGAGGATAGGCTCCATCGCAGAGTCGGCTACGTCGTCTACTCAGCGGAGTAAACGCGCCAAATACGCGCCTGTAGCTTGGTACGCGACCCGGTTTGAGATTGAAACTGAACTGACCTTGGTAGTAATGAGTGTAAGAAGAAGAAGCTCAAGTGTGTGAGGGACGAGGGCGATGAGATCTGTAAGAGATGCGATGTTAATAAAGTCGAATGCATCTTTGCGCCTACGGCTCAACCAGCGAAGGAAGATGCTGAGCCGTCGCGAAGACGCTCAACTCAGGAGCCTCAGTGCGTATCTCACCCGTCTCACAACGCATCACTAACACTTTGCAGAACAGACGTCAGATCTCTAAGCCAACAAGTGATCGCCCTCCAGAAACAAGTCAACGCTCTTACGTCAGCTCTCCAAGATGTATCCCAGCGTCTCCCGCACATAACTCTCTCCTCCACAAAGTCCACTCCCCAAGGCCACCCATCCACCTACCGCAAAGACATCCGCAACGTACACAATGAACCGCGCGAGCCTCAATTCGTCGGTCCCACGCGCTCAGCGTATAGTTTCCAGATCGCGGAGAACTCCCTAACCGGCATGGGAATAGAGCCAAACGCTACTGGTGCAAGCACGCCTGCTGAATCGCCTAGTGAGACTGAGCCTGTTGTTGAGAGCGAGCATCTCTCACCGGGGGTTGAAGATGTTGAAGTTCTAGCGAGCCTGGGAATTTCAGAGGTTCAGAGGCTATTGGATGTTTATAATGAGGAGATTCAGAGTGTTTATCCGTTCATTGACGTTAATGAGTTGTCGACCAAGGCTGTCTCTGTTTTTCAGACGCCGGGGGAGAATACGCTTAAGGATGTGCAGGCTATCAAGTTGGCGGTTGCTACGTCTGTTGCTATTGAGGCGCAGGGGCTGAATAATATCAGCAAGAAGTTGGTTGATGAGGTTGAGCCTGTTATTTGCAGGGTATCGGGCGAGGCGTTCATCGACATTCAGGAACTTCAACTCATGATCATGCTGGTACGTCTTCTTCCTACATTCACTCTACACCTACTAACGCTATCTAGAGCATCTACTGGTTTCACTGCGGCGAAGACCTTCTCGCCTGGAGAGCCATCGGTAGCGCCGGTCGCGAATGCCTCGAAATCGGTCTTCATCGCCGCACCTCGCTCTTTGAAAACTTCAAAAACCCATCAGAACGAGATTTAGCACTTCGATGCTTCTGGTGTGTATACATCCTCGACCGAAGGTGGAGTTACGGTACTAGTCTGTCATTCGGCATTTCCGATCGGGACATCGATCCTCAATGTCCAGAGCCAGTGAGTTCCCCTCGTATCCTAGACAGATGCATGTACTGACGATCCAAAGAGTGAGCAGCATCCATATCTTCGATGCATGGTCTCCTACGCCAAGTTATGCTCCAAGGTCTGGGAGGATCTACCGCTTGATTCTTCGCCACTCACTGTCCCAAAGGATAAAGTCGACTTCTTTGACTTTCTGACGCAGAAGTGGGTTCATTCTATACCTGAGGATTTACAGCTCGTGTATCCTCGACTCTCACAAGCTCCGCGTCATCAACCTCGAGTTTTACAACGCTTGAGAACACTCCTCTATCTAAGAGGGAACTACATCCGAAACTTGGTTCTGCGACATCATGTCATGAGCGCTGAGAACTTACGCTCTGACATGCAGGGCGCTCAACTGGTTGTCAGTCTTGCGCAGGATACGATCCAAGTTCTAGTGAATCTGAACGAGACAAGTGACATATACGCTCGGCAGAAAGCGACATTTAATTATTTCCTCCAAGGCGCTCTGGCTACAATCCTTCTAGCAGTATGCCACGGCCCAGATGTCTTTGCCGATCGGTGCAGACAAAGCTTCCAAGACGCCGTCCGTCTATTGAAGAATCTATCTCAGCACGGACAACTAGGTCGACGACTATGGCGCTCACTAAAAGGAACGATCCATCGCGCCTTATCGCTAGAATCACCCATCACACCCACTGGAAACACAGCACTCGCGGAGATTCTGCAGCAGGAGACGCCAGAGGTTCGACAGCAGCAGACGCTTGTTCCGACGAATTGGCCGAGGAATGGACTGGGTAGTAATTTTATGGATGAGAACATGGCGGATATGTTTGGGCTGGAGACGGATCTGCTGAATTTGTTTAGTGCGTTTGAGCAGGATAATATGTTGAGGCCGGTGAGTCAGGTCAATGGGCTAGATCAACCTGCGGCATTGCCGGATCAGAATGGGGGTGTTGGGCAGGGTGATGACTTGAGTCGGTTCAATGGGGGGTTCTAGTGTCACGTTTTGGTGAAACTTATCGGGACAAGACTGTAACAATATGATCAAGTATGAGTATCAAAGAGCGTGTTCATTGCATTAATATCGTACAAATTGAGCCATGACCCAAGTTCCGTCCAATTCCATGATGATATCGTTTCAAGACAATTTAGACCTCTCACAAATGAAATACCCATATCTCCGATTTTTGACTATCCTATCCAATTTATTTGTCATGGGTTCCGTCACGAAGGCCTTCGACAACATCAAGGTCAACGACCGGAACCTCAAACTTGTACTTGCCACGGAAGACATAGTACGCAATACCAGCAAAGAGCCACCCAGACAAGACAACGATGGAGTAGTTCATGTTCTGCGGTGTGACTGGCATGGCAGATGGGAAAGTGCTAAAGATGACAACGACAGTGATCCATATCAAGCTGATGACGTTCGCAGCTGGGCCAGCGATACGTCCGAGCTTGAAAGGTCCAAAGCCATTGGAAGTCTGAATACTCTTCCTGGCGAAGAGCATAGCGATGATGGGAAAAGCATAGCTGACATACATGCCAATGATTGACATGGACAGAATGGCATTGAAGGCAGTGGTGTTGCCGAGATAGATGAGACCGAGCAGCATCTGAAGAACAATAACAACCACGACAGCGTAGACAGGGATCTGAAGACGCTTGTCGACCTTGCTGAGCTGTTTGTCAAACGGCGTTGACTTGTCTCTTGCAAAAGCCCAAAGGGTTCGCGAGGTAGATGTAGTTCCAGCGACAGTCGCCGCAACAGCAGTGCATGTAATGACGACAGAGAGAACAGTGCAGCCAGCTTGACTCTTTGTCGCGTCAAGGAAGATCTGCATGAAGGGGAAGCCAGTGGGTGTTGCGAGAAGTTTCTCGAGGGGACCGGTTGAGAAGAGGAAGATGATGCAGTAGACGAGACCCATGAGACCGTTGACGGTTACACTGCCTACCATAGCGAGGGGGACGTTGCGGCTGGCGTGGGGCATTTCTTCTGCTAAATGACAAGCGGCATCGTATCTGTGATGGTTAGAAGGTGATGTAGTGAGTGTGATGGGAGTACATACCCGAGGAAGGGATACACGGCAGACAAGAGGCCGACTAGCCATGATACACCATCGTTTGCCCAGCCACTAGAGTTGGTGACCTCTGTAAAGACAAACGAGGCCGAGTTCTTGGGAGCCATGACACCGAGAACGACAACGATGGTGACGAAGCCGATGACATGAATGGCGCCTAGAGCCGTCAGTTCCGAAGGATCACCCGCCAGCGGGGGTACTAACCCGACACGGTGTTGATGTGCGGAAGAAGTCTGTCCCCCCAGATATTGAGAACAAGGGCGTAGACGAGAACAGCCCAGTAGAACAGCATGCCGCGCCAACGCTCAGGGACATACGTCTCGTTGTTGACGATTATGAGAGCCTGCATTTGGAGCCCGGCAGCAAAGGCAGCAGACGATGTGAGAACAACTTGTCCGCCGATGCTGACCCAGCCTGTGACCCAAGCCGCGGTCGATCGAATGGAAGCGGGCGAAAGGGCAGCTACCCAGTGATATTGACCTGTACCATTCAAAGCGTCAGTCTCGACCTACAAGGGACGTACGTGGCAGGGGGATGTACTGACCTCCAGCTGTAGGATAAATCGAAGCGATTTCGCCAAGAGAACTGGCGATGCAGATGGAGCATACTGCTGATAGTAGACTGATGATGTTAGTGACAGTCGTTTCTGGGTATGGGAGACGGACTAGTTGTAGAAGAGACATGGTGCTCCGCCGCTGATGAGAGCCGTAGCGACGACAGAGGATAGAGCTTCCCACGTCGCCATGAGACAAACGCATAGAGCACAGAGCGAAAAGAGAGAATACTGTCGTCGAAGTTCCTGCGTATGACCCAACTGCGCAAGGCGCAGGGCATCATCGCTCGAAATTCGGGTATTGCCCTCAAGACTCATGGCGTCCTTGTCAACAGCCACATTAACTTTTTCAAGTTCGCCCATTTTCAAAAGAATAGTAATAATGTTTTATAGTAAAAAAAATATCGTCTCTTATGGAGTTAGTGGAGCTATGGAAAGCACGGAAATGTCGTTCATATAAATCATTCTTGATAAGGGAAAAGAGATACCAGAGCGGACCCCCCTGGCTGGCATATCACATCCTCTGATCAAAACACACGCTAAACAGGGGCCGTATCAAGAACGCGGGGAAGAGCTAACTCGTTACGTAGTAGTCACTCTCTACGGGCTGCGTTATCACTTGACAAGGGTTGGGTGAGATAAGAGAGATTGCGCTTCCGCGTTCCGAGGGGTGTTCCGAGTGTAACGCTCGGAACGAGACCTTCCGGGGTGCACTATTTGACAGCCCCAAAACATACACTTCTGCTGACTCGATTGCACCAACAAACCACAATTCCTTTGTCCTGAGTCTTTTTTGTCCAACCATGGCTGCACCACATCCTCTGTCTGCCCTCACGGCGCGTGAGACTAACCTTGCTCGTGATATTGTCAAGGCGTCTCACCCCGGTGCGCTGCTGTTCTTTAGGCAATCGTACCTGTTTGAGCCTCCCAAGGAAGAAGTCCTTAGATTTCTTGAGCTCGAGCACTCTGGGTCTCTTACTGCTTCGTCGCCGAGACCTGATCGCTGCGCGCAGGTCTTCTACGATGTCATTGGTGGAGACCAGAAGTCGGTTTACTATGAGTCTGTGGTTGATGTTACGAAGCGGAGTATCGTTGCGCAGGAGATTATCAGCGAGGAGCACCAGGCCAGTCTGACTACGTGAGTTTACCTGTTACTTTTTGACTAAGTGTGAAGCTGACTTTTTAGGGCTGAGTTTGACATCGTCGTTGAGTCTTGCAAGAGATCAAAGATGTTTCAGGATAAACTCAAGGAGATCAAGCTCCCCGAGGGTTTCGAGACAGTCATTGAGCCCTGGCCCTACGGTGCGCCAGATCTAGAAGATGGCAACACACGCTACTTCCAAGCACTTGTATTTGCGCGTGATGCTCGCAAGGGTCAAGACTCCAACTTTTACGCTTATCCTATGCCCTTGATCCCTGTTATGGACGCAGCTACCAAGGAGATCATCCGCATTGATGAGCCTGCTACAGGCGGCAAGGATGATAGTCTCACTGGCAAGACTTATGCTACTGGGGCTATTGATCATTGCCAGAGCGCAGAGTACGTCCCTGAGCTTTTGGAGAATGGGACGAGGAAGGATTTGAAGCCCTTGATGGTTGTGCAGCCTCAAGGACCTAGTTTCTCGATTACAGAGGGGAATCTCATTCAGTGGCAGAAGTGGAGAATGAGGGTTACGTTTAATCCTCGTGAGGGAGCTGTCATCCATGATATTCGCTATGATGGACGTCCTGTTCTTTACAGATTGAGCATCAGCGATATGGTAAGTTTACTGAGAAAACCTTACGAAAGACATACTAACGTGCGCAGACTGTTCCTTATGCTGATCCTCGCCCACCATACCATCGCAAGCAAGCCTTTGACTTTGGCGACGGCGGTCTTGGCCACTGCGTCAACAACCTCACTCTCGGCTGCGACTGTCTCGGCGTGATCAAGGTAAGCTAAACCCCAACCTTACTCACTTCACGACTAACAACCCTAGTACTTCGACGGTGTCCTCACAGACGCAGATGGCTCCGCACAGGAAAGCAAGAACGTCATCTGTCTGCACGAGCAAGACAACGGCATCGGCTGGAAACACACCGACTGGCGAACCGGCCGCGCAGTCGTAACCCGCCGCCGCGAACTCGTTATCCAATTCATCATCACCCTCGCCAACTACGAGTACGTCTTCAACTACAAGTTCGACCAAGCAGCCGGCATCGTCGTGGAAGCCCGCGCAACAGGTATCGTGTCCGTTGTGAACATGGACCCTGGCAAGACAGCGCCCTGGGGAAACATCGTCAGCCCCGGCGCCCTGGCTCAGAACCATCAGCATGTTTTCTGCGTGCGCATCGACCCTTCTATCGACGGTCATGAAAACACCGTTGTGCAGGAGGAGAGTCTGCCTTTGAGAATGGACAAGAGGACGAATCCTAATGGAAACATGTATGAAGTGCGTCAGACGCAGATCACCACTTCTCAAGGCATTGATGCCGCGCCTTTTAGCAACAGAGTCTTCAAGGTGCAGAACCTGAACAAACTGAACCGTGTATCGGGTAAACCAGTCGGATACAAGATCACACCACCCGCAACACAACTCCTCCTCGCCGACCCCAACAGCACACAAGCCAAGCGCGCGTTATTCGCGAAGAAGCACTTCTGGGTTACCAAGTACAAGGACCACGAGTTCTTTGCGGGCGGACGGTACACGCTGCTTAGCAAGAGTGAGATCGGGGGTGTGAGCGACGCGGCTGATCGGTGCGATGATGTGCTGAATCAGGATGTTGTGTGTTGGAGTGTGTTTGGATTAACGCATAATCCGAGAGTGGAGGATTGGCCGGTCATGCCGGTTGAGATGCTGCAGCTGCATATTTCACCTTCGGACTTCTTTACGGGGAATCCAGCGCTTGATGTCCCGTCTGATAAGGATGTTGCGTCGAGGTTGACTAGTGGGTGTTGTAAAGAAGAGGGACCTAAGCTGTGAGCATTGGCGTGACATGGTATAGCATCAGATTGTAAATCAGTGTTTGCATTATTTTAGCATGATTGAATTGGATTTTCTTGAGATGACTACCGACTGCTGCTTGTACCGTAAAACGACCCCGGTAGTGAAGTTGATGAAGCAAACCATTTGAACAATCTTTTGTGACCTGTTGTTACCCTGGAGTCTTCAAAGTTACAACTGCGGGTCTGACGCGAGATGGTCGCCACTCGTAAATCCTCCACTTACTCCAATCAAGTTAGACCTCACTACGCGTCTGTTACACCAAAGCTCTTCAACGACATGACAAATAAATATCAGATCAGGATAGTCACATTCCCCTCCCATGCAATTATCGTCACGGATCTCGGCCTTTCTCTCTTGGCGACCAACTACCGACCTGCCAAGCCAACTGCAACATCGTCTGTGTCGCGGATAACGGGCCGCTCGAGATCACGGAGATACAGCCTTGATTGCCCCGTGTGCCCATCTGCGTGATTTATTTCGTCCACTAACTCCGCACTCTCGGAATCGCCACTGCGGTTCCGAGCCCATAGCCGCGGCCCAATCGGAGGGCTCATTCCTCCCCATCACATTGCGGCTCCTGCTGAATAGTGGCACTTGATACTACATTATCGTATATTCCTTTGAGTAACTGAAACGGTCAAGCAAGGCGGTGGATTATAAATACGTACGATATGGAGATGATCTGACCGCAGTGAAGTAATTACTAAGGATGAGAGGATTTTGAGAGACCCTGGATTATGCATAACCCCTCATGTAACATGGTCAGTGCTATACCGGAACATAACATCCTGGATTCCGAGTGGA
Organism: Fusarium pseudocircinatum; assembly: GCA_013396035.1. Taxonomy (NCBI): domain Eukaryota; kingdom Fungi; phylum Ascomycota; class Sordariomycetes; order Hypocreales; family Nectriaceae; genus Fusarium; species Fusarium pseudocircinatum. The sequence goes on from JAAOAS010000128.1 coordinate 263,179, forward strand.
ATGGTCGGCGGGATGTACATAAGTAATATGCATGCGGTTTCACTGCGCTGCTCTTCTCTTGCCTGCCCGTTATCGACTTTTGGCTATTTGATAAGATCTTGATTAGTGGAAATTACTCTTATTTTATACCCGAAATACACAAACTCGATATGGCGGAACTCACCATTACCGGCGCAGCTGGTCGCAAGATCACACGTACGTTACACTCACAAATTCCCATTACGTGCATCTTTCTCACTGACTCACAGTCCCCACCGGCCTCTTCATCGACAACACCTTCACCCCCGCAGAAGCCAACAAGACCATCACTATCGAGAATCCCACCACAGCCTCCCCCATCGGCTCCGTCTCCGCCGCTCAAACCTCCGACGTCGACCGCGCTGTACTGTCTTCACGCAAGGCTTCAGCGACGTGGAAGACTACACCTCCCCAGGAACGACGTCGTCTGCTGAATAAACTCGCTGATCTTATTGAGCGCGATGTCCAAGACTTTGCGTCCATTGAGGCTGTTGATGCGGGAATGTTGTACAACATGTCTATGGGGATGAGTGTTCCTCAAGCTGCTGAGACGTGTAGATATTTTGCGGGTTGGGCGGATAAACTCGATGGGCAGAGCATCGACTATGAGAGTGGTCTTGCGTATACCAAGAGAGAGCCAATTGGTGTTTGTGCGGCTGTCGTACCCTGGAACACACCTCTGTAAGTCATCCCTTCTGAACGTATACCAGTACTAACAAGTACAGCATGATCACCTCATGGAAGCTAGCTCCCGCCCTCGCAGCCGGCAACACCCTCATCATCAAAACCCCCGAGCTAGCCCCCCTCTACGGCCAAAAGCTCGGCCAACTCATCATCGAAGCCGGCTTCCCCCCCGGCGTAGTCAACATCCTCTGCGGTCTCGGCACCGTCGCAGGCCAAGCGCTCGCCGACCACCACGAAGTCCGCAAGCTCTCCTTCACCGGCAGCGTCGGCGTGGGCCGCACCATCCTCGCCAGCGCCGCAAAGTCCAACCTCAAGCGCGTGACGCTCGAGCTCGGCGGTAAAGGCCCCAGCATCATCTTCTCTGACGCGGACTGGGAGAATGCGCTTATGTGGTCGACTGCGGGAATTACGACGCATAATGGGCAGATTTGCGCGGCGGGGAGTAGGATTTATGTGCAGGAGGATGTTTATGATAAGTTCGTAGAGGAGTTTTCGAAGAGGACGAGAGATGCTGTTATGGGTGATCCGTTGCTGCAGGAGACGATGAAGGGACCTGTTATTAGCTCAACGCAAAAGGACAGGATCATGGGGTTCATTGCGAAGGCTAATTCCGAGGGAACACAAGTCCTCCACGGGGGTTCTCAGTCACACGACTCAAAGGGACACTTTGTTCCCAACACAGCATATGTCAACGTCGCACCCTCAGCCAGCATCATCCGTGAAGAGGTCTTCGGCCCAGTCGCCAGCATCGCCAAGTTCAAGACGGAGCAAGAAGTCATCGATCTCGCCAACGATAACGTCTACGGTCTCGCTGCTTCAGTGTTTACAAATGACATCAGCAAGGCGATCCGCGTGTCGGATAAGATTGAGTGCGGATTGGTCTGTGTTAATTCCTGGGGAAGCGTAAATGCGAATACGCCGTTTGGCGGAATTAAGCAGAGTGGGTTTGGGCGGGAGAATGGTCAGGATGCGTTGCATGATTGGACGCAGGTCAAGTGTGTCAAGGTCAATGTTTTTAAGCTGTAGATGTTGACATAAATACCACATAACTCGGAGACAAACCTGAAGCGCACCGAAATCCGTTTCTATTTCCAGAGCTGTGTTCCTGCCGCTTCAAGCTGAGCTAATGCTGAGTGAGGGGTGAGATTTGAGGGGTTAGAGCCAAGGTAGGCTGAGCAAGGTCAGGGGCCTCTTTTTGGGATCAATGATCACAGGAGTGCACCAGTTCTGGAACAAAGCCTACTGTCTACTCACATATACAGGAGGCTGGCCCATATCGCATCGTAGCAAACTTTCAGAGGATGGCAAATTTGATGGCAGCGCAGCTTTAGCACTGTCATATCGGGTGCGTGTGCCCGCAGCCCTGGTTTTCGGACCGGTCGTGTAAAGGAAGGCTGGACCCTGATTTGGGACCATATCGTCGTTGGAGCCTCCTTGAGGTCACTGGTCTTTATTATATTGGGGCACGCAATCGGAAAACCCGCGTGAAAAGATAGCTTTGAGTCATAGTTATGGGTTTTGTATTGAGTGTCCTATAGTATTTCGCTCTTGATCCTGCTGGAAATCTCTCAATCTCATGCTAGCGGTAACAGCTGCGCTTCAGTGTCGTCAAAAATCGAGCTTTCATCTCGTATTCGAAATATCCCCACACGAATGTACTTGAACTCATTATAGATCAGCATTAACCCAATCAACCAAGATGACTCGGTTTCATTAGTTGCGTCACATGAAACAGCCAGTAGTAGGAGTGATAGGTCGAAACTGTCAGAGGCATACACCAACTCTTCGAAATCAGGACGACATTCTGCAACAACATTTCCATCAATTTGTGCAGCATATGCCCAGTTCGAGGACGACATCGAATTTTTGGAGCCTCCTGTCTCTATAATAGCTGTGATTCGCTTCGAATGGCCCCTGATAGCAAGCTGCACGCTGTTCATACTGAATCGATTCCCCTCGCAATCGAAGTTATGAATGGAAACTGTGGACTTTTCTCTCAGGCGACGTAAAGGACCAACACAACCACCCCATTCTACTTTGCCTCTATATGAGACCCAGGTCCATGAAGGAATTCGGGATGGTAATAGGAGCTGAGGTGAAGGTGCATTTGACAGTTCTGCTGGTGTCCAGCAAAGGCCACTTAATATATCGCTGGCCCAAAGACCTAGGAGATATACACCATTGACCCCAGATTCTTCTAGGTTAGTGGCATAGTATTCCGCGAAACCAGAGATAGCAGGGAGTGCGTCGTCAAAGTTTGTGAGTAATCGTCCCGAGAATTCTGAGCAAATAGAATACCAGGGGTCATAAGTAGAGTTGAAGAGGACTAGACTTTCTTGGCCTGGGATGTCCGCCAAGCACCATCTTAGTTGAGATGCATCAGGAAGTAGTCTGTCATTCTTCAATATGCAATCCGAGTCCCCTGAGCGCGAACATGCATTACACCTAAAGTGAATTGTTCTTTCGCCAAAATACAGAATCCGCCGCGACAGCTCCTCTTCTTGGAAAGTCCATCCTCTGCGATGCCATGTAGAGTCCCACATATCTGCTGAAAATGTCCCAGGCCAGAACTTGCCTTGATATGTTGGTGGGCCAAGCATACAAAAATCGTTCATATCTGGACGTTTAAAAGATTGAATGGGAATTTTAAGGTAGGTTTGCCTTTTGGGGGATAAAAATCCGTCGAAGGAAGAGTGAGATGAGATTGGAGCAATCGTGAGGTACGCCTGACCATAAGCATCTTTCATCTTTGTTGACTCTCTTTTCCAGTCGGCCTGGTCAATATCGTCTTGAATAATACATAGCGCATCAATCCAGATATATCGTATATTCAACTTTCGAGCTACCTCAATGAGATCCCGAAATGTCTGTGGTAAGTCTTCGTATGGGATATTGTTGAGAAAATTCTTGTATGTAGTTGGCGTTGTCTTTAAATGATTCTGAGATGCGGTCGGAATACCCCAACAGTAAGATACTGCGATGTAGCGAGAAAACTGATTCCACAAATTGCTATAATCTGCGGTGTTAAGTAGACGAATATGCATGTTGCTTTCTAATTCGCCAATATCGATGAGTCTTGTCGGGAACGAAGGCGACTTGTTAGGGCGACACTGTGTATGGGCATCACAATCGCTGATCCAATCAGCAATCATTGCTAGATTTTGTTCGGATAATGAGAAGCAAGAAATCGGTCTTGTACCAATCCTTGGATTATTTCTGTGAAAAGAAGCTAATTAGAGCGAGTTAGTAATGTCTTGATATAAAGCAGTTGATGATACAATGAAGTGACCTACAGTCTTTTGCACTCAACGGAAACCAAAGCGTGTCTTTGAAAATGTATTCTTGAGATGTATGGTGAAATATGTGTAGATCCACTGCAAGACCAACGAGATTAATTGGAGCAGTATGACCCAAGAACCCAGTCGCCTCATGATCGTTGTCCCGAAAGTAACGTGCCTTTTCGATAGTCACGGATAGTTTTGAGCTTCTGGGATCCTGCCCACCAGTGTTTTCGAGTTTGTCGAGGTTTTCGAGGTACTGCAAGTAGCCGTTCGAGAAAAATCCAAGAAAGAATGCACAGAATTGGCACCCTGCGTTAGCTGTGGATGCTAGCCCTGGCAGATCGGGCAGGTCATCGGTTTTCATATACTTAATTTCAAGCCCGTGTTGAGATTTGGTCTTGGATCCACAGGGTATATCATCTAGAACAGCATCTAAAACTTGATCGTTGATCGCCAGAGCTAAGCAATCCTTACAAGGGGAAAAATCATTCGTGTCTATCATTTCGATGTATATGCGTGGGTTTCTTGAGAAAGTTGAGGGAGTTGATCGCGGCTAGAAAAACGAAAAAGTAAGCGAGTCTCCTGTTAGACGAGCATTCATTCCAGGGAATGGAGCTTTAAAATATGTACGTTAAATAGTCACGGCTGGAGACCAGTGGTGTCTGTTGTAGTGCGCAAGGCAGACTTAGACTCGGCTATGTTAGGTATAAGCCACAGTGTAAATATGCCTTTCCCGGCAGCCTGCGATATGCGCGCCTGTATTAGGTGGCTATGTTCCTGCGTATGATTAGGGACTAGAGTGTGCCATCCCGGCTGTAGCAGGCTGCCTTGCCACCTGTTAAACCGGAGCAGTCATGCTGGCCACAAGGCATTTTGACTAAACGCGCCCTGGATTAGGAAGAGTTATGCTATTCGCTGTAACAACGTTCCTAGGCACTGTAACAACCTTTCCTAATTGGGAAAATATGTACCCTAACCTTCTAACTCTAACCCTAACCTTGAGTGGTTTTCTTTTCTTCTAATTTAACAGCTATTTTATAGTAGTTTCTAGGATTAAAAGATATTTCTAGCTGATTACACTACGGTCACAGTGTTAATGCTTCTAAGGTACTTAAATTTTCTAGGCAGCTGCCTGTAAATTGAGGTATTGCTACAGCCAATAGCATTACTCATCGGAAAGACTGGCCGACCAAAGAAGTCCAAAATAGGAATAGTCTAAGGCAGCAACCATAAAATGAGGGGGCACTAGAACGCTAGATAGCTCAAGAGGTTCAATCAAACACAATTACGCAATGGTCGGTTTAACAGGCCATCAAAGCGGCGATCTGTAGCAGGTCACGTGTCACTTAACTTTCGTCTCATAATACCACTGAATTACTATGAGATTGTTGCAATGACTTGTTTTGGTGTTTGTGATGACTTCCTGTTGCAGCATGATGAGAAACTACCCATTTCGGAAGTAAACTCACTAATTCCTCATCAAGTACTTACCCGACACTAAGAGATGGAACTAAAAAGGCGCGGCTCGCTTCGCTATCAATTGACGCGTGCGTCCCTCGTTATCTCCCATTCTTCGGAACCAGATAGCCCGGAACCAGAGCATTCCGAGTGTCACCATCACATATGCTTCCCCATGACTCGACTGCTTGTTGATCACTATTGTTATCAGTTTCACTTTTGTTCGTTCCGGTCGGAATCTTTGAAGCATTAGTCAATGCTGTATCATTGCAGAAAGACCACGTAATGCTTTGTTGACTTGGGAGGCTTGTATCAGATATCAGACTATTCCTATCTGCGTTCCCGTTTGTTCTCAGTTATTGCACGGCCGTTCATCATGATCTCTTCACCAGACTGTCAAGCGAAAACCTCAATACTCAAAAACATACAACTTGGAAAGTTTCTTTCACATCTGCTGAGAACCATTGAGTCGCGAGAAAGTCGAGATGTCGTCCTCTTATTTGCTGGCGAGGCCGTACGGCTGGCCACTTTCATCATGGACCTGTTAGCATCGTACTTCCAAAAGCTTCAAAGCAACAGACTCAATGGCCTGTCCAAGTCATTCTTTACGATATCTCATATCAACTCAATTGCCACGTCAACAACACGAGCCGCAAACTGTTCCAGAGCATTGTGTGCAATGCTTGATGAATGGCAGATCATGAATCGCCTCTTCGGCGTCTTGGACATGTGGAAGGCAGCCCGAGATCTCATACAATGCATCTCCGCCGAGCGCTCAGCAGGAAAACCCGTTAAAAAGCTGGACGTTGGAATCCAAGCTTCGCAGATCCTCTGCCTCAGCTCATTTCACATCTCCGAAGCAATTGGTTTCTTATCCTCCAAAGGGATCCTCAAGCGCTCAGCCAAATCAGAAGAAAATCTGACATTCCTCGCAATTCGCTCCTGGGCGGCGTTTACAATGATTGAGATTGGGCGGTTATCGCTGGAGTGGATGAATACTATGCAGGATAAGGAGAAATTGGCTACAAAGACATGGAAGGCAAAATGGAAGAGCGATATGCTCCAGAATTTGGCTTGGGCTAGTGTTGCTTCTCATTGGAGTCTGAGAGACGGTTTGATACCCGAGGCTTTTGTTTCGCCGCTGGCGGTGTTTGCGACGTGGAGTTTGGTGAAGGATGCTTGGAAGAATACAGCTTGATCCTCATTGCGTATCATTTACATGGCATAGATGAAGTTGAGACCTGGAGCTGCGAGCATATATCATACATGAAAATAGGTCAGTATTTAGGTGGCAGCAAAATACAGGCATAGCATGACTGCGAGCTACCAAATGAAGCATCGCGATGTCTATATCCGTATTTCCTGTTGTAGCCGAAATCTTGATCTTGCTGCTGAAAAGATTCTGGTCGGAAATATTGCGAAAGTTCCGATGACTTCATGGGGCTTGTGATTGGCTGTTGAATTTCTCGTCGAAAGTTCGGTTATCGGAAAATGATTCCGCGTCGGATACTCGGGCCATGAGAAACTTCGCGATGACTTCGAAATGCTATAATAGGCTTTCGAGAATTCTGAATAGTTGCAGATCATCATCAATCATCTGAGCCAGGACAATTTAACACAATGGCTGACATCGACATCATGACCAACGAGTCCATTCTGGACGAAGCTCTTCTCACAACAGAATCTCCCATAATCGACTCAACAGACCTGATAGTTCTTCTCTCTCTCCTCCTCGGAGCAATTGCCTATCTCTCCAACGGCAAACTAAGAAGCCTCTTCTTCCCCAAACCCATCACATCAGAAGAAACAACAGCTTCAAAAGAAGATAGTCTCCGAAGCATCTCTCACATCTGCAACACCACCGGCAAAAACTGCATCATCTTCTACGGCTCTCAAACCGGCACCGCAGAGAACTACGCTCAGAAACTAGCGAGAGAAGCTAGTTCTCGCTATGGTCTCGATCCCATGGTCGCTGACCTTGAGGAGTATGACTACAATGATCTGTCTGAACTGTCAGAGCAGGTTGTTCTGATGTTCGTACTCGCTACGTATGGCGAGGGTGAGCCTACGGATAATGCTCAGGACTTTTATACGTACATCACAGGCGGTGAAGATGGGGATCAGCCGGATGTTGATCTCCAGAACGTCAAGTATGTTGCCTTCGGTCTGGGGAATAGTACGTATGAGCATTATAACGCTATGGTGAGACGTGTATCCAAAGCACTGGATGGACTTGGTGCGAAGAATCTTGCTGGTGTTGGGGAGGCTGATGATGCAGCTGGGACTACTGAAGAGGACTTTTTGGCGTGGAAGCAGGATATGTGGCCGAAACTTGTTCAAGAGTTTGGTCTTCAGGAGAGAGATGTTGCGTACGAGTCGACATTCGGTGTTCTGGAAAGAGATGATCTGAGTGCGAGCTCACCAGGCGTTTTTCTCGGTGAAGCGAACGCGGATCATCTTGATATCAGCTCAGCAAACCGTCATTTCAGCAACACCAATCCTTACATCGCCAGCATCACCGAGTCTCGCGAGGTATTCACTTCCAAGGATAGGAATTGTATTCACATGGAGATCGATCTCGGTGATTCAGGTCTATCTTATGAGACAGGTGATCACGTCGCTATCTGGCCTACCAACTCTGAAGACCAAGTCACGCAACTTCTCAGCATTCTTGGGTTGAGCGAGAAGAAGGACTCGGTCATTTCTATCGTCAGTCGGGAGGCAACAGCAAAGTCCCCCGTTCCTACACCGACGACATATGCTACTGCGCTACGTTACTATCTTGAGATTGCTGGACCTGTGTCTCGAGAGTTCATCAACGTCATTGCTGCGTTTGCACCTACCGACGCAGCGAAGGCTGAAGCGACCAAGCTTGGTAGTGACAAGGTGTACTTCAACGAAAAGATCAGTCAGAAGTGTCTTTCGCTCGCTCAAGTGTTGAGTATGCTCAGCGGTGGTCAACCATGGCCCAAGCTACCCTTCTCAGCTATAGTCGAAGGACTCAGCAAGCTCCAACCCCGATACTACTCCATATCCTCATCGTCTCTCGTCCAACCCTCCACCGTTTCCATCACCGTCGCAGTTGAATCAGCCGGTATTCAAAGCCGGCCTGATGTCTTCAAGGGTGTTGCTACAAACTACCTTCTTTCACTCAAACAGGCCCAGAATCAGGAATCCCAATCTCAAGAGTATCAACTGAATGGTCCTCGGGAGAAGTACGCTAGCTTCAAAGCACCTATTCATTCTCGCAAGTCCAACTTTAAGCTTCCCAAGGATTCATCTCGACCTGTCATCATGATCGGTCCAGGAACTGGTGTTGCTCCCTTTAGAGGTTTCGTGCAGGAGCGAGCGGCTTTGAAGAAGAAGGGTAAGAATGTTGGAAAGAGTTTGTTGTTTTTCGGATGTAGACGACGCGATGAAGATTATCTCTACGAGTCAGAGTGGCGGGTAAGTCAAATGTTTCTTAATGCTCGGCCACCCTTACTAACTTCTGCCAGGAACACAAGGATACTCTTGGCGACAACTTCGACATCCACGTCGCCTTCTCCAGAGAGACCAAGCAAAAGGTGTATGTGCAGCATCTCATCAAGACTCACGCTGAGGAGGTAATGAACATGATTGACGCTGGCGCGATTGTCTACGTTTGCGGCGACGCAAAGCATATGGCGCGTGATGTAAACTCAACACTTATCTCAATCTGGGCCGAACACCGGAATATTTCCACTGAGAGCGCCACGGAGAAGGTGAAGGGTCTAAGGGAGACTGCGCGATATCAGGTAAGCATTTCTCATCCAGAGTTGAGACCGTTACTAACATCTCCAAGGAGGATATCTGGTAGATACGACGGTATAACAACAGTCTTAGGCATAATGCGAGGTGTAAAAAGTTTCCAGCTTAATATGATATCAAACTATTATACCACATAACTCTATATCAAAGCTGCGCGTAGTAGTATCCGTTCAGGTGACCTATTTCGTCCCTCGACTGGGACAGTCTTTCTAAATCCCGACGCATTTGGACCCTTTTCCCAGATGTTCTTACTTCCACTCCCTAGCCCTGTCTCTAGCATCCTGTTTTCCATAGCTTATCGACACTTCATCCGTTCTTCTAATCCCACTGATATCATTCTGAGTCTTTGTATCGCGGAGTATACTTTCATCGCTGGCATTTGCATTATACGCAATGACAGTTCTGTTTGATGGTCCCCTACCTCCAATAGTTTCTGTACCAGGCATTGATCCGTTCCCGTATTTTCGACCGCTGTGATTGCCGTACATGGGTAGTTTGTAGGAACTCGCTGCACCGGAACTGTCGCCTTGGCTGCCGTAGCGGAAGCGTACGTATAGTGGGCGGAGGACGGGGATGGAGGAGCACATTATTGTTACGGTGCTTTCGGTCGCGGACCAGATGAGCATGTCGACTGTGTCGTCTGCAAAGGTTAGTAGATGAATCACTAGCGGGGGCTGAAGGGACATACAGATGTATTCACTGGCGTTCAGTCCGTTGAGAGCGACTGTACGAACGATACCGCAGATACCAGCACTAATTTCGTCAGCCAACATGATTCAGCTTTGGTCAGAACCATGACTTACAAGATGCCGAGACTTAGGCCGCAGGCGACGGTGATCTTCTCTTTGCGCTTCATGTTGAGCTCCCAGATGACAAACCACGGGAGAATCGCGAAACAAAAGTCCGCAACAACAAACCATGCTACACATATTAGCACCCTTCAACAATTCATTCAGTAGCAACTCACATCCAACAGTCAAGCCAACCTTGGAAAAGTCAATCCAACACGTCCCCGGCACCCGTCGATCCCAAGTCCTCTGCACAGGATCGCACTGCACAACGACAACGATACTAGAAAACAGCGTGATAAACACCGTTCCCGCCAGAAACGCCCATATAAATGCTTTCTGGAACTTGTTCCTCACGATACGCAGCAAAAAGATACCGACGGCGCATTTTCCAAGGCCGATCACCATTAGCCCTGCTACTTGGCTGTATATCTCTAGTTCGACGGCTCGGAAATACGCATCCGGGTTTCCAATGTCTGCGAATTTGCGACCGAGACCATATTTTGTACCGGCTGTTACGAAGGCGGAGTAGATGATCTGGAAGACCTGCAGATTGTGAGGATGATTTATTGGAGAGGGATTGAAGGACGTACCAGTGCGATGATGACGAGATAGTCATCTGCTCCGACGGAGTGCAGAATCTGAGATCGCGTGTATAATCTTAGTCCAACGAAGATTGCAAAAATGACAACTTGAACCCATAACACTGCATTGAGCATAGGCCCCAGGCCTCCATAGTAACTTGTCATGATTATAACAGCCAGAAAGGCAAAGCAAGCTATCTTAGAAAGGAGGACAAGTAATACAGAATGGTGTCGTTCGCGTTTGCTGGGCCTCAAGACCTTATCGGCTCCGCGAGACTCGCCACTGCCCCTGATCACACATTCCTAACAGCTGAGGATGCTGCATCCCTGGGAAAAAGAAAGGAGCGAAGGATCACTCCCTAGTGCGTTTCAATGTATTGTCAAGGAGGATTGTTAACTATCCTTTGTTCTGACGAGATCTACGCGAAAACCCCTGTTGGCGACATGGTATGTCTGCCACCAAGAGACAAACTTGGTGATGGACCAATAATAAGTGCCTGTATAACGGTGGTGAGTCGTGTTGGTTATAGCGTGGAGATGAGGCAAACATGGCGTGACTGTTGGTTGATGCGGGCTTGTTATCTCTTCTCTCGTGGAATATCATATATGACAGACTTGGGTTAGGCTGTGAGCCTTACAATGGCTCCGGCAATCTAGATCATCAGAGAACCCAAATACTTGAGCAGCTGCAGGAGCACGCTTTGCTACATGTGATTGAAAGGATAAGTCAATGGCTTACAGTCAATTCTGCACTTGGGCTGGTAACTCTCGCCAGATGCCGCCATCCGTAGGATTCGCCGAGACAATGAACCATCTCCACCTCCTCATCAAACGGTTCTCGTTGCTTTTTCTCCGCCGACCGGGTACAATTTTCCTCCATATTCATAGTTCGCCCCATTTTCAACCAACTGCATATGATATCTGACAGTGACACTCGAGGAAACTACACTAGCAGAAGCGAAACCGCCAGAGTAACATCGGCCATTCATGTTTGGGAACTAAAGAAAAATCGTTGCAAACTTGAACAAGCGGCGGCGATGCTAGAAGTCAATTGAGGATTCTTTTTGAGATAACTTGACGAGAGGATTCAGGCGGCGCTACGGTAGACCCGCTAAAGAACGACGGATATGCTGATTGTGGCTCAACGTTGCATTCATGAACCGCGTCATTTCATCGGGCCGTTATGGATTATCCGCCGTTCGGTCAACAGTTCGAATGCATCGTCTAACTTCTTAACTCCATCTGCGCTGAGAGTGAGCATGAGGCAATTTGATCTTCCATTACCCTTTGAGCTTGCCATTTACATCGCAGCAACAGCTCTATTCTGGGAGTCCTTGAGCCTCAGGGACCCGGGTGCAGTTATAGCGCGAAGAATTACCCGAAGCATCCCGTGTCTCCGTGGGATTCACATCCTAGCATGAGTTAGCTAAGCGACGCTGTTGCATAGGGAGCCAGCAAAGGATGGGGGAATGATCCGTTCACCATCGTTTGACATGTCATTTTGAGAAGCAGTTCATACTCATGTTTGTTCGATGGTAGTGCGGATTTTACTAGTACCCGAGATTAGCCATCTCGGTGGTATACAGAACATTATAAGGCAAACAATGGTACAAGACCATCGAGTATGATACAATCAAGATGCTAAGGTTTGATACCGGGCTTCTATCAGGCTAATTTAAAGCCATTAGCCGAAAGATCTGTTTCACGGAAACTTTCTTTATCCCTTCAGGGCGGAGGGGTACCCCTTTAATAGTGATCAGACCAAGACAACACGTGCCCTTGACAACTCTGCTATTTGTGAATACTGCAAGGTGACTTATAACAAAGCCAGTATTGGACTAATCCACGACGAGATAGCGCCCAAGAGACACCCATCCACACCAACTTCTCATCCCAGCTAGCCTAGCAAGGGGCAGCAGGGTTCTCCCACATCAACTGAATCACTAGTCTAGGTGCAGACAGCGCATTGTGTGTCAGTGACTTATTTATACAAGCGACGTATCTTATTTTTTGTCACAATTCCCATTAACTTTTCTTTTTCGACTCCACCTCAAACATACTCGCACTTTTATACCTGACTTCTCACAATGGGTTCAGTTGGTCCATCAACAAACGATATCATCGCCACCTTCGATGCTGTAAACCCTAGCCAATTCGGCGGCGATGAAGTTGAACGTCTTCGTGTTCGCGCTGCTGCACGTCGTTTACTAGCAAGAGTCGAAACTCCATATGAACGAGCATGGGGCTTTTGTTTCGAACATCCTGCTGTTTTTGCTGCGCTTCAGACTGCTATCGACCTTGGGATTTGGAAGGCTTGGACTCAAGAAGGCGGAGGAAAGAAGACGATCGATGAGTTGGTCAAGTTGACTGGGAGGGATGTTGAGCCAAACCTGTTGCGTGAGTTATCATATCCCTGTTATTCTAGTCGAAGCTTACTAGTGTAGGACGTCTGTTCCGTCTCCTAGCTGCGTTCTATGTGGTTGAGGAGACAGACGTGGATACCTTCAAACCCACGCCATTCTCATACGCCATTGGTGATGAAAGTACCAAGGTCCGAGCGTCACTCGAAGCAGCGTAGGTCTCCCAGCCACAAAGCCAATACGTTAAACTAACGAAATCTAGGACTTATCAGTACATCGCAGCAGGCCAGAACCTCCCCAAATATCTCGCCAAAATAGGTTACAAAGTCCCTACAGCAGCAGAAGACAATAACTACGCAGGCAGCGATCCTGAGGGTCTCAACTTTTTTGGGCGTCTTCAAAAGAGTCCAGAGTACTATGAAGCTTTCACAGGTCATATGGAAGCTTGGACGTCTTGGAAGACGCCTTGGACCAAGATTTATGATCCTAGCAAGTTGATCGAGGGAGCTGACCTGAGTAAACCACTAATTGTGGATGTTGGCGGTAATACGGGTATTGATATCTCGCATGTTCTCAAGGCGATACCAGATTTGCCAAAGGGGGCCTTGGTGTTGCAGGATTTACCGGAGATTATTGAGCGGGCGGGTGTTGATGAGAAGATCACGGCTATGGTGCATGACTTCTTTAAACCCCAGCCCGTGAAGGGTAGGTCGCTTCCTTCTAACCGATGAGAGTTCAAGTACTGACGCAGGTATAGGAGCCCGGGCATGCTTTATGCACGCTGTTCTTCACGACTGGCCCGATGCCCAGGCAACTCAGCTTCTTCAAAACACTAAAGATGCTATGACAAAGGGTTACTCTAAGCTCTTCGTGTATGATATCGTGCTGCCACCAACTGGGGCTAGTATTAGTCAGACTACTATGGATGTGCAGATGATGTCACTTCTTTCCGCGTCTGAGCGAACTGAGAGTCAATGGGAGGAGTTGCTGACGGGGGCTGGATTCAAGATTGTCAAGTTTTGGCCTGATCCTCAGCAGTATGAGATGCTGATCGAGGCAGAGATTGCATGAGTTAAGGATGATGGGATGCCTATGGAAGACGACACGCAATGACAATGCAGAGGGATCAGACACCCGTTAGTTTTAGAATTTGCATAGACCCTCTATGTGCTAACGTCACATAGTCGCAGGAAACAAGGAGACTAGTAATCTAGCACAGGAGATAAACCATTTATCGAGTGTCTTGATAGTTGTGGCCCTCACATGCGGTTGTTCTTAGGTATCATTGGCCCCAAACATGGAGCTACCAGCTGAGCGCCACTTTCATTCAGCAGATTGACGCTCCTGTTACGAGTCATAGGTTCTTAACGGCAAGTCTACTCCCCGCCCTCAGATAGCGCAATGATACTAAACTCAGCACTCCCCTCCCCTGCGTTGATGAATCGCCGCACCCCAATATCCAAGACCTTGCTACTCAGCATATCCTCCCCCTCACCTACGGGTCCATAGCACATCATCCCACCAAAACTTCCATCCAGCCCCCAGAGATTCCCATCCATACCCTTCACAAAAGCCATGAAGTGATACCCAATAGGATCCTGGGCATCAGGTGCTGCTGTGTCGCCTCTGGCCGCCGCCTTACTGTGGGCCTCTTCTATAACGACTGAGTTATACAGCAGGTCCGCGTGCTGAGTGGACAAGGGCAGTTTGAGAGCTTCATCGAGGAGTCCTGCTAGTGGCGACGATGGCACTAGACGCTGACGTAAGGAACCGTTGAGAAGGGCGTGGACGAGTGCTACCATGCCACAGGCGTTGCCGATCGTTTGGGGGAACCAAAGGACCGGCTGGTCCGTCGGGTAGAGGTCATCGAAGCCCTCCATCGAGTAGGTCTTCCGGTTAGGAGGCGCTGGTGTTCTTTTGCCAGCGGCCACGTCTTCAGCTTCGACGGCGTGGTAGGCGTTAGAGGGCGTGATGAAGATGAGAGCGTGTGCTGGGCGCGGCACCATGGCCAGAAGCTCTGGTTCGTCGAGGGAGTAGACATCATGGAAGGCTAGCTTGGGGTCCATGCCTAGGTCGTGGGCTAGGTTGGTGAAGACCTGAGGGTTATTCTCAAGCGGGACAAAGAACTTTCTGCCCTCGGCGCTGTGATAGACTGCCATTTTGACTCTGGTGCCGCTAACAGGAGGGTTGTAGGTTGAGTAAGGGTAGTCGGAGTTGTTAACAATAGATGGCCCAAATAGAATATTGTGCCTATGATTGTGTCTTTTGCTGGATGTTTTAAAGTGAGTGGTGCGTGGTGTTTTGTATATCGAAGTTGGAGAAGGCAGGCAACAAGAGCTGACGCCAAGCGCATAGGGCGCGATAGAGTTATGCTTACCAATTTTCTGATTGGTCGATCATCGTCGACTTGTGTGCAACCTCCATGTTTATTCGACAATTTGACATCATGGAGTATTTTGACAAGTTATCATTCGTCAATCGAGTGCTGTAGGTTGTGAGGTCGATGTGTTATTTGCATTTGAGTTGTGTGACTGGGAGCTTATTATCACAACATGAACCTAGTCAATCAGGAGCATGTAAGAATAAGGGCGACGGGATGGCTATGACTAAAACTCTCTGCATTACACTAAAGGTGTTCGGACTAGCTCACTAACCTTGCAAGCACTGCCAATTTACATCCTGTTGCTCTTGAGATTATAAAATGCATGCAAGGCTTAAGATATAAGTTGTATATCTGGCTGGCTGTTCTGGCAACAACTATAGTCTATAGCCGCACTTAGTATATATAAACTCATAGACCCTGGATGTCCGAGACTGTGTGATCTTTTAAGTACTTTATAGCAATAATTAGAACAGGCTATAATCTTGCTATATTTTTATAGAAATAACTATTGATATATAAAGTCTTCCAATAAAGTAAACCTCAACCTGGACTATCTAAAACTATTACATAAACTATTATCTAAATTTAAAGTCATTAGAATAAATAAAATAACAAACCCAAGCTGGCTATTACGAGCCGACAATCTGGTGATGCGAGTCCTAATGCAAATTTCTATGATTTATATCTTTAACTCTTTGGATTACTTCTTTAGTGTTTATTCTTAAAGAGCGGCATTGTATAAAAAATCAAGTACTACAGTATACTACAATATCGAGTCCTGAATTTCTCATTTATAATAAATCAACCTAGAAATCAATATCTATCCCCCAAAGCTGCTAATTTGGGTTGGTGGATAAATCTACAGGGTATGTCCGCTCTTGAAGTGGTTTCAAGAAATACTCCGAAATTCACGGAGTAGGGTTACTCAAATTGATTGAGGATCATTTCTCAAAGTTTAATTGAAGTCCTCCAAATTCGAGCACTTTATTCGACTCAGTCTCAACCTTTGTGGATAAAACTTTGTTCTGCCGTGCCATTTAATATTGGGTAATGGTGCGGTATCATGCGTTATTTACGGCGGGCGCTAACACGGCTCGGCAGAAGATCATCAGTGGTGACTGTTGGGAGATAAAAGCTTGAATACGAACAGCCACGGCGTACTCAAGAAAGTCAGTTGTGAAAGCTCAATTGACTTTTGGCAGCTGCCAAGTCTTGACTAACAAAGAGTCAAAAAATGAGGCTATAGCGAAAGCAGTAATTAAGCGGTCAGCACATGGCGTGATCAGCAAAACTCACTGAAGCCATTGAAGCGGTCGCCTGAAAAAAGAAAAAGAGGGAGGCTGGGCCCTTGAAATCCGTCTCATTAACCTTATTGTTATCGTTGAACAGAGCGTCACGTCGCACCGGAACGGCTCCTCACATCCGATCGTGCCACAAAAAATACGTGGAAGCCGAGGCGTCCGAGGCAGCGCTAGAAACAAGCGGTATTGGTTCGAGAAGTTCTGTCGAGATCTCAGCCACCTCGGGAAGGTTATCTCCCAGCGTCGTCTGACTGCCCAAACGCGTGGCGAGGCTTTCTTAGTTAGTGCTTGTCTAGCTTGTCAGACTCGCGTGTGGCTTGCATGCGGAGGAATGCAAATGGCTTGCTTATCAACGATATCAATTGCGTAGTTTTGTACTTGTTCAGGCAGATCGGATGCGTCTCGTGTCTAACCGAGACAAAGATCCCCCCATTATTGAGCCAATTGTTTCAATTATAGAGATAAGGTCCCCACGTAAGATTGCAAGGATATTTTGTAACCCTAAGGGCCGCCGCGTCCGTCCTTTTGTAGCGTCCGATGACGATTAGAAGAGGTGCTAGCACACTATTCCCAAGTAAACCAAGCGACAAGTGACAAGCTACAGTGGATAAGGAAAATGAGGGGTAGAACTGCCGTTAAGCCTGAACGAAATCAAGATCGGCGCCTCCAAAATATCCCTGCACTTTTGGAGAACAGCTCACCAGGATAGGAAGGTCTGTGAGGCGGAACTTTTGCTCTCCACACTTGTACCGAGTGAGGCAGTTCCCGATACTACATGGATGTATGTACGATGCCGTTCTTACCGGTCAATCTGTACATACAATTTGGGCCTTGCAACGATAACCCTTGACATGGTGCAAGTGCCGTGTTTCCGTGCTGTGACATCAGATTACTTATGACGCAGTATCAATTTGGTGATCAATGCCATGTCTGTGCAGCACGTATACATGCACGCTGCAGCTATAAGAACCTCCCCCGCCATGACCAATTGATGCGTCTCTGCATGACCAAACCTGTCTTTGTCTCTGCAAAATGCGGTTCAGTCTGTTCAGTCTTCTGGCCCTTGGGACATTGTCCCAGGCTGCTTTCAACCAAGGTGCCATCAACGCCTTTAATCGCGTGCATCCGCGCCGATACGACCAGAAGCGTGCTGCTGCGCCGGTCGTCCCGGAGCAGCCTGCCTTTGAGAAGCGATCCAAGAGCAAGTTCCTGAACAAGCACTCTGAAAAGTTTGTTGTCAACGGTTCTGCTATTCCTGAGGTCGATTTCGATGTTGGAGAGTCTTATGCTGGACTGCTTCCGATTTCTCAGGATCCCGATGAGGAGCGCAAGTTGTACTTTTGGTTCTTCCCTAGCACCAACCCCAAGGCTAAGAGAGACGAGGTTGTCATTTGGTAATCAATCCTCCAATTGAAGTGAAGAATGCGTGCTGACCTTTTAGGTTGAACGGTGGTCCTGGCTGCAGTTCGCTTAGTGGTCTTCTCACTGAGAACGGTCCCTTCCTCTGGCAAGAGGGAACTCTGTCTCCCGTGCCCAACAGCTACAGCTGGACCAACCTGTAAGTCAAATGACTAGCTTCAATCGTGGCTTGACTAACAGCACTAGCACAAACGTTATCTGGATCGAACAGCCCGTTGGTGTAGGCTACAGCCAAGGCAAGCCCAACATCACCAACGAAGTAGAGCTCGGCAAGCAGTTCATCGGCTTCTGGAAGAACTTCATCAACACCTTTGAGCTCAAGGGCGCCACAACCTACATCACCGGAGAGTCCTACGCCGGTTTCTACGTGCCCTACATCGCCGATGCTTTCATCACAGCCAATGATGACGATTACTACAAGCTCGGCGGCGTGGCCATCAACGACCCTATCATCGGTGATAGCACTCTCCAGGAGCAGGCTGTCATCTTCCCTTATATCGAGTCTTGGGCCAATCTGTTCTATCTTAATCAGTCGTACATGAATGCTCTACGATGGACGCATCAGCACTGTGGTTATGAGAAGTACCTCGAGAAGTATGCCACTTTCCCTCCGCCCGAGGAAAGCTTCCCCGTTCTGCCTGATCCGTATGCCGATACGAATCCCAAGAGCAACTATACCTGTGATATCTTCGATTGGGCTTACTCCGCTGCTCTTGACTCGAACCCTTGCTTCAACATCTATCACATCACCGATACCTGCCCCCATGCTTACAGCCAGCTCGGCATTGTCAACCAGGTAAGCTCATCTCTACCATTTCTGGAAACAACTGCTAACATGTGCCAGGGCGACTATTCTCCTCCCGGTGCCAAGGTCTACTTCAACCGCACAGACGTCAAGAAGGCCCTCAATGCTCCCACCGACGTGACATGGTATCAATGCACTCCTAACAAGGTCTTTGGCTTCGGCGACCCCAAATCCAACCGCAGCGACACTTCCCTCGCCCCCGCACAAAACGACGTTCTCAAGCGCGTCATCGAACACACCAACAACACCATCATCGGCGTCGGTCGTCTCGACTTCCTCCTCCCCCCCAACGGAACCCTCTTCGCCCTCCAGAACGCTACATGGAACGGCAAGAAGGGTTTCCAGAAGTATCCCCAAGACAAGAACTTCTGGGTGCCCTTCCACATTGATTGGAACGGCGGACGACTTAGTGAGGAGGGTGTTGTTGGCCAGTGGGGTGAGGAGCGTGGTCTGACGTGGTATGAGGTTCAGCTCGCTGGTCACGAACTTCCCGGATATGCTGCTGGTTCGGGTTATCGTGTGCTTGAGAAGTTGCTGGGAAGAATTAAGAATCTGGGAGTGATTGAGAACTTTACTACGCAGAAGGGTGATTTCCAGGGACATCCTCATGAGCGCGACTTTAGCGTCGTGAACCCTCTGGGTCTTCCTTGGGGCCATGGATTTACCCACGCTTAAGCGTTTATCTGTGGATAATTCTTGACTTGTTAGTAAAGAAACAAAGTATTTATTGAGCAAAATATTCAATCATTCGAGTGAACTATAGCCTACTACAGGAAAACTCGGATTCGAAGTATTTTGTATGGTGGAAATTGAACACCAGTTTCGAAAGTGAGGTAGTTCGCATCTCATGTGACAAACTCAAACTCGTGTAAACATTAGGGGTTTTATGTGAAAAACCTACTTTCTCTTTCTTTTAAAGACAGCGGGTAGAAAACACCCAATTAGGCTCTGTGTGATTTAGGTATAGCAGTACCAAGAGATAGCACAGTCACTAGAAGGGTTGCTGGATCAATAGAAAATACAGACAATACAGGAGCGGGGCATGACGAGCACAGCTTAGGATTACAATTGTCAAGTGCTGAGTGAGCCAAGAAGTTCAATCTTACAGCAGAGGCTGCAAATCAGCCCCCACGACATCATCATGCCAACGTGGACCAATTAACGTTAGATTGGAGGCCAACCACCCGAGAAATGCGCGCATGTGCTTATAAATGGTGGGAGAGAAAACAACAGTCAAAAACTCATGACTGATTGTGAATAATAGAGTAACCCATCTCAGTCGCGTAGCTTTACACCCGCAATAGAAAGAGACTTGCAAGGTTTGTTACAATGAATACCAAAGGTGAACTAATCCATGTTAGAGGGAACACCCTCGATCGCTTTGTACTACACTCTACACTCCTACGTCTGATCGACCCTGTTCGAGGCAAACCGACCCGAAATACACTCGATGAGAACCCAGACGGTAGCTTCTTGGGTACACGGCAGCTCCAGCAAAAGTTTCTAGACTCATTTGCTCTGATTTCCTCAACGTCTAGCTCTGGAGCAGAAACAGCTACGGCTGTTTGTCTGGAAATACATGACCAGATTGGAAATATCCTCCGTTTGGCGCGTAACCATGGCTTGACATCTGAGGATCTAGGGGGACTTAAAGGAGTGTTGCAAGTGCTGCAAGAGGTTTCTAGAAGGAGTATGCAGTCTTTGGTAAATTGAATGGACGCGACTAATATGGCGAGCGATACAGAAAAGCCATCATCACAAGCCGAGAACGAGGTTCTACAACTGGTTGCTGAGCTTGACAAACGCCGAATTTTGCCAATTGCAGAGAGGATTGAGAAGCGAGGCATTCGCCAGTTTCTACAAAAAGCACAATCTGGAGTGCAATACAGGCAACTCCAGTCAGAAAAGTTCAAGATCTGGCTCGAGAGCTGCCCTTTCACAGCCTCTACCTCCCGTATCCAGAATTGGACTTGTGCGACTACTGTCAAGCTCATCCATTGGGCTTCGGAAGCTCGATGGAAGTACGCTGAGCAATTACGAACTTTACTAAAACTTGATGAATCACAAAGTCAGGCCTGGTTGGATAATCTACACAAAGTCGCTCGCTATCATTCTGCAATCAAATCCATGGTCAAGTTTGCCGTGAAGGAGCCCGGCATCTTCGTCGAGATCGGCATCCGACCGATCAATGCTCCTGATCCACGCCGGTTCAAACTCCCGAACGGCGAAGCTCCACTGCTTGCAATCGTTGAAAGGCTTCTGGGGAAAGATACAAACTCGACAATGGAGAAGCTTGAAAAGCATTTGGGCACCCCTCATGTTGAATCCAGGCTGCGTAGAGCCTGTCCCCCAAACCTGACGCTTCATGCGGAGATGCAAATGGTAGTCTTTTACGAAGGCAAACCTGGTTTAGCTCCCCACCTGAGGCTCATTGGGACGAGCAAAAAAGCTTGCTTTCTTTGCGACAAATATCTACGTCATCATCCACTCAGGCTACAAGCTTCCGCTTGTCACCAAAAGATTTATCCATCGTGGATGCCACCTCCATACTACAACGTCCAAGGAAACTCAGCGCAACTCCCCTTCATAAACCTAAGTCGCGATATTGAGAAATTGACGAGGCAGGATCTGAAGGCATCACTAACTGCTCCCCCCCGACCACCAAACTATGATTCAACTGCTGGGCCTTCTCTGACGTTAACAGCAACTGTACCTACGGAACTGAGGTCCCTGCAAATTACTCAAGCGAAATCTACGGGTCAAGATGAAAGTTCCTCAGAGGATTCTGATTGAAACACGTTGGTGTGGTCTGGGCGCGGGATGTCCAATAAGATGCATCGTCAATCATCCAAAACTGTCTACATGCATGTGTGGTGCATTATCTCGCACCACCAACGTGGATTAGGCCACTGTTGCAAGCGGACTTTGACAAGTTAGATGGTGTAAACCGTCTTGACGAGCCAACAGTTCAGTTTAATCACGACCAATTATTTTGTGGGACACGTAATTAGTGTACATAATGAACCAAGGGAATGACAATATCTTGATGCCTGATCCTGCAGGAGGCCTACCACCATCTCATCATCGCGATGTATACCGGATTGGATATTGGATACCAGAGTTCGGCGAGTTGTAGATTTAAGATATAAAGGTACCATTACTGCCACGGATACGGATCTCAAGAGAAACATAAAACCTTCATTTATTATCTACAAAGACCATGGAGACAGCTGAAATGAATGCGAACATTGCCGTAGGAGATCACCGAGATCTTCTGGATATCATCGACAAGCTCCGTTTGCAGGGAGTCAGTCATTATATCGACCTTCCCGAAATTATTGTCTGTGGAGATCAGTCTGCGGGGAAGAGCTCTGTCCTCGAGGCCGTCTCAGGTATGAAGTTCCCGATCAAGGACGGCCTTTGTACGCGATTCCCCACGGAATTGGTTCTTCGTCGGGGCCCTAATATTATTACCAATGTATCCATCATTCCTGGTGAAAGCCGGTTTGGCGAAGACAAAGAACAACTTGAGAATTGGCAACCAACGTCCAGCATCAACGAAGAGGGTCTGGGCGCCGTGACGAAAGAAGCAGAGGCTATGATGGCCATCCAAGCCGACACAGGGGAATTCTACGAAGATACACTCCGTGTCGAGCTCATTGGGCCAGAACAGTCACACCTAACGATGGTGGACCTTCCTGGACTCTTCAGAGGAGGAAACAAGAATCAATCTGACGCCGACATCAGCATTGTCCACGATATGGTGGAGAGGTATATGGCGCGACCGCGGAGTATCATACTCACTGTCGTGTCAGCCAAGTACGATTATGTCCTGCAAGAAGTTACTCGTATGGCCAAGAAAGCCGACCCAGAAGGCTTGAGGACCATGGGTATCATCACAAAGCCTGACACGTTGGATGTTGGCTCTGAGTCCGAAGACTACTTTGTGCGCCTAGCTCAAAATATTGAAGAAAAGCTCGAACTCGGATGGCATGTTCTGAAAAACCGAAATTACGACGAGCGTCATGTCACATTGGCACAGAGAAACAAGAAAGAGAAAGAGTTTCTTTCCCAAGGACTATGGAGTTCCATTGAGACTTCACACTGCGGAGCAGAGTCCTTAAAGGTTAGATTGAGTAACATCTTGAGAGATCAAATCCTTGATCAGCTTCCAAGTCTGGAAAAGGATGTTGAACATGGTATCCTCAGCTGCGTTGAGAGGCTCGAACGTCTGGGCCCGGTACGAGGTACCTCACAGCAGCAACGAAGCTACCTTATGCGTGTGAGTGAAAATTACACACTTTTGATGAGGCAGGCAGTCGATGGTATCTACACTGATCGCTTCTTCGGCAACCGGAACGATCAAGGTAGTTTTGCTAAAAGACTGAGAGCTGTGGTGCGGTCGACACTTGACGACTTTGCAGAGGAAATGCGAGTCAACGGTCAGAGTCAACGCATCGATGATTCAGCGAGCGGAAGTGAAGATGAAGGCCCTGGCAACTCCCGCGCCGGAGTAACAAGCATCCCTCGGTCTGAATTTATTGGCAACGTTGCTCGCCGTCTCAAATACTACCGAGGTCGCGAGCTTCCAGGCCTCTTTAATCCTCTGATCGTCACTGACCTTTTCGTCGAGCAATGCGCGCCCTGGGAGATGATTGCCAAGAGACTTGCTGATGATATGCTCGATGCAGTGCATTTTACGACTGAAAAGGTAGTCGAGGAAAGTGCCGCAAGGGAGGTCTCCGAAAGGGTCTTGAGACTCATTCGTAGAGAAGTAGAGGGCCTAAGAGTCAAAATGAGCGCCGAGATTGACAAACTGCTTGAATCAGCTACGCAGCATCCTATTACCAACAACCCGCAGCTTGCCCAGCACGTACAGCAGACCCATGAAGATCGACACAAACGCATGGTCAAGTCACTGATTACCAAGATGTTTGGAACAAACCGTTTCGACGGCTCTGACAAGAAGATCAGTATAAATCCGCTTGAACTCTTAACACTGGCTGGACAGGGATTCGAGCCAAACATGGAGCGTTTCGGAAGCGCATTGGCAGTAGATTATATGAAAGCATTTTACAAGGTAAGACATAACCCGGAGCTAGGATTGACTGATTGAATCGCGCTGACAGGTTTAATTTACTCGTAGGTTGCAGTCAACAGGTTCATCGATGATGTGAGCGTCCTAGCGATAGAAGGATGCCTCATCAGCAAGCTTCCCTCACTTTTCACAGCAAGTAGTGTCGCTGAGATGAGTGATGAAACTTTACACCTCCTCGCGTGCGAAAATGAAGAATCAGCCACCGAGAGAAAACGTCTAGAGCTGAAACAGGGGATTCTTGAGAAAGGATTGCAGGACCTCAAGAGTCTTTACAAACACAGCACGGTCGTCGGTAGCAGAAGATACCACGGCTTGTTGTCCGAAGATCCTGAGAAGGTGTCAGCCATAACACAGAGCAAATTTGAAAAAGGATCATCTATCACTGATAGGGGCAGGGCAGCATCTGAAGTCTTTGTTGAGGAAGTCCCTATCAGTTCGGAGCAGCGCCTTGAACTTCAAACAGATCACATCAAGTGGCCAGATCAAAATGGCGTGAAGGACTTCTGGCCACCTCCTGCGATGAGGAATTACGTGAAGGATACCTTGGGTGAAGACCATCGATGGAGCAACTGAACCACGTCTGACATAGACCGGGGAATCCATTTAGCTATCTAAGTAATCCTGTCAATATACATAGGATAGCCACTCTCAACTGCCAGACTTCGTGATGACATCTGGACCGAAAAGGCTGTTCATTATTCACCTGTACTGTAGTCAATCTGATATATATTAAGTCACATCATTCAAAAGTAAGATAAGAATAATAAATTAATCTTTAAATTGCATGGCGGCGCTTGTGCTGCTTCGGAAAAGTTCTCCATCGTGTTAGCTATGATGAAGGGCTTTTCTATATCGGAGGTCAAGGCTTGGGGTCCTAAGGGCGGGAATGAGAAGATGTATGATATTTCGGATGATACATTCCTTAACGCGAATATTCTTCTCAAGGCTCAGGTAGTTAATCTACACCCGCGGAATATTCCGATTTATAAGGAGGGAATGTTTGGGACGTATGATCCCAGCAGTGATCGATCACGAAAGAACGGCCATCAGAAATTCAACGAGGACTAGATCATTCTCAGTGAATACTTCACTGAGGTAGTGACTCTCGCACGAGCTGTGCCGAATTATCCAGTTGAAGATGAATTCATCCGCGGCATCCGGGAACTCGACAAAACCGACAAGACTCCCTTCTACTTGGTATTTGCAACTCAAGTCCTTCTCGATGTTCACCGCATCCTCTGGGCCGATACAGCTTCAGTCTTTGAAACACTGAGCTCTCACACGAGTGCCATGCGTAACGATCTGAACCTGCATATGCAGCATCATCAGAACCTCAAGAGTGAAACGTGGCCTGCTTCGAATAAGCGTGCGCTGAAGGAACTTGAGCAGTCTATTGCCTGGATCGGCAAAGACCCTGTCTTCCTAACCAAGAAGAGAGTGGGCCAGAAGGTAGGCGCACAGGTAACGAATGATCAGATGTATCGAATTCACTTCCTGTCACCGATTCTCAGGGGCCTGCTTCTCTTTCACTACCGCGCTAGCCTGCATGAGATCGGCATTACAGTGCTGAATGCCTGGGGATCTGTCATGTATCCTGCAAATTTGTAGAATGCACTCCAGCAGGAGGGACTGCTTATAAATCGATGGCAAGACATGGATGTAGTCCAAAACCCTCTCGGTGACTCCAACTTCTTTGTTGGCGATCCACCCAAGAATAAGGATGAGTATCTGAATAGATTTCTCCTCCAGATGGGTTACTCTGCTTCAGCTATCACAACTCACAAGGGTCGTCTTCTGCGACAGCCTAAGCGACATCAAGACATGGCGTCTCGGTTTGGTCCTCGCGGTATAGAAGATGGTGTGCCCGTGTCACGGATGTTCTTCGAGAGATATCTCACAAGTCTGGACAAGTCGCCCTTAGCCCTGAAAATGTTGACGCCATCATTTCTCGAAGCAACTACCTCGAAGAAAATTCCGAAGATGAGCTCGCCTTCGTGAAAGCCGGCAGTGCTAAGAAACAGACACAAAAACAGAAGAAAAAAACAACAGATGGCGGTAAACTCCAAGCAGGCTCCCTCCTTAAACCCCTCGCCATGGCTCTCACCGCCGAAATGTTCGAGTTCTCCTTCCCCTATCTCGTTCTACACCGGTGGGCGTGGAAGTCTCTTCGTCAGATCAAGAGTGTCTGCGATCCTGTGCTGCGAAGACTGTATGGGCCGGCGTATCTTGACCAAGAGAAACAGCTGCCGTTTATGGTGGGATACATACTGATGACGTTCGCGGAGGATCCGGACGGTGATGGGAAGGAACTCGTGAGAATTGCAGTGGGGGAGTTTAATGGATTGGTTTGTCAGAAGGGTATTGGGAATGTGACGATTACAGCGGCGCGGAAGATGTATGTGCTTGAGTTTGAGGATGATGCTGATGAAAGTGATTCGACTGAG
Source organism: Fusarium pseudocircinatum (assembly GCA_013396035.1). NCBI lineage: Eukaryota > Fungi > Ascomycota > Sordariomycetes > Hypocreales > Nectriaceae > Fusarium > Fusarium pseudocircinatum. The sequence goes on from JAAOAS010000128.1 coordinate 289,591, forward strand.
CTGCCGGACCTTGAGTAGGGCTGTAAGTAATTACGATCTACCTGTAGTGCAATGCCATGAAGACAGTGTGTACTGTTGTAAGAAAATCGATTGTTGAAGCAGTGAGATGCTGCTGACTGCCCCGTTCAATGCACGCCAAGAGTCATACATCTGACCGCAGGCCTTTGGGTGCATGGCAGCCCCAGCAAAGATATTTACACCCATTCGCCCTTCTTTACTGAACAGCTAGCTCATGGGCTGAAACAGTTACAGCTGTGTGCCTAGAAACGCACAACTAAGGTGGAAAACATCATCTGTTTGGCGCACAATCAAGGCTTGACATCGTAGGTTCCAGAATTGATGCGTCTCCCACAATTTAGATAACAGTGGAATCAATAACCTCACAGATATAAGCATCGCTATGAATGTCAGTCAATGTCAACTTGAAGAAGCTATCTGTCAGATGCCGGGACCTATTTCAACAGTCTTCCTACTTACATTTGAATACAATGACAACGATGTCTGGATCGCCGCTGCGTATCATTGTATACGTATCCTCACCTGTTCGCAGCATCGCGTCAAAGACCTTGCCAGACGCTGCGCCAACGTCCCTTAGCTCTTCATAAATCTGCAGAGTTTGTAGAAGGCGGCTCAAGTAAGAACCTTGGCGTTTATATGAAGCTACCCTCCATAGGTCTAGATGGGAATTCTGAGTGCAGTTTAAGAGTTTATAGCTATTACAATTAATTCAATCCCCGCGAGCTAGATTAGTCCTAAGCACCACGCCTAACGTTGTCTGTGAAACTCTCCCAAAAAGCCTGTCTATCATGAGATTGAGTCAAACTAGGATGCAAGGAGGTATATAACACGTACCCAATCGATCGAGTTCAGATCAAGCCAATCGGTCCTGGGATCCCACTCCCGAGGCGAAACATAGTCTTCGCCACTGCTGAGTGTAGATATTTGTGTCCTGTAGATGTGAGTTTAGACCCTTCTTGATATGGATATGACCTTACTGTATTGCTTTGATTGTAGGGTAAGCTCTTTCACAAACAGGGCTCGTTCCCTGCAGTGACTCGATGCGCAGTACAGTAGCATCAAAGACTGCTTTGTGAGAAGCTGGGGTACCACCTTGTCCATGTTTATCAATCAGACAAGCCGCCAAAGCAACCACACCCTGGAGTGCATTGAAGCTTGTCATGCCGTTCACTAGCCATCGGTATGGTCGAAGAGTAGGAAGCTCACATAGTTTCTCAAACGTTTCCAACAGGGCTACACTCGATTCGACATATCTTTTCCTGCTAGAAGGGAAAAACTTGGGAGATTGGGAATGATAGAAAGGCCGGTGAATCAGGAGATAGAGCTGATAAGCGTACGTCTCGAGTATGCACCAGTATGCAAAGCCCGCCGTGTCAAAGAAGCTGGGACATCCAGAAGGTAGAAACGCGGAAGCCCACTGCTGTTGCTCGGCTGCAATCAAAGCATCAAAGTGGTTCGTGGCAGCTTCGTCAAATGTAGAGCTTTTAGAAAGACGGGAGCATATTTGGGTCGATAGCTCAAATAGCCGAAGCTTAAACTTCATAAGCGACATACTGTTCGGATATCTCATTGACTTGTGAAGCGCATCTACGTGTATGTCGGAATCGTCAACTTCTGCGGGCATGGGAGAAGGAAATGCAAGGAGAAACGAAAGGTCGACGTCACGGAAAAGAATGCCTTGGTAAGTATAGAGCATCCGGATCCCGGCCCAGCATCGCCAACGCCTCTGCTGTTGGATAAAGTTCTGGTTCAAATGGTCGGCATTGCATCGCAGCACAATACCCATGTTGAGGGCCACACCGAGGAAAACCCATGCACGATCAACTCCTTCGCTATGGCATATTCCGTAGGTCATAATCAACACGGCCTCCAGCGTATTGAGGTCATATCGCACCATGAAACGGGCTTCTGAAAGGCAAGCAAGGGCGGCGCCACGAAGGTGGCGAGATAAAGAGCGTGGATCGCAAGGGTCAACTTCGGACCACGATGGCTGGCATTCTCTTAGCACTGGATCCCCAGCCTCCAATGTTTGGGCGGCCAATGAGCAGAGGGTGAAGAGCAGCGCCAGCCAAGACAGAGACGCTTGCGCTGGATCCCGAGCGAAGTCTGCATATTGTTGCTGAAAAGTAGTTCCGTGAAGGATATGAAACAGTGGAGCTTGATACGTAAAGTATCTTGAGATAAGGAACTCGCGAGTGGTCTTGGACGGAAGGAGGTCTAATAGCTCGCTCTTGGGCCTTTTCGGCCCAAAGGCGAAAGAGGCAAAAGGGTCAATTTCTCGTCCAGCACTATCATCACGGCCGGAAGTGGGCCGCTCAAGGACCGCGTCCCAAGACGCGATAGAAGACAGAGGCTCGGCTCGAGGTGAGTGTACTGGATGGGCGTTACCTGGAGACTGTCGAAAAGTCGACGTTGTGTTATGATGGCCCTCATCTACCGTATTCGCTGCTGTAACAGTTTTCAAGGATGGTGGCGGAAAAGCAGAAGAGTCACAGACGGGAGATGGAGATTCTTCTGTAAGGGTGTTGTTGGTGACTGTGTCGCGACTTGGCCCGAAGGTGCATGCAGATTCGCATTCTCGACGTCTGCAAGCGGAGCAGGGTTGCAGCCGATCGCACCGGAGTTTGCTGACTCTACAGGGTTCGCAGCTTAACCGTTTTCGTGGTCGTTTGTGAGGCACGCCTTTGCGCGCCGAAGACGGTTTTCTCGTGCGATTTCGGGGTTCATCTGGCATGGTGAGTCTCGGATGTTGGATGTGGTCGGAGAAGTAACGGGGAAATCAGCTATGGCGGGGCGGGTTGGTTTATGAAAAGACTGTCGGTCGGACATATCGGAATAGCGTTTCTAGGTGGTGAGGAGCGGTAGAAAATATTCGGCCGATCGCAACTATGCCCTGATTGAGAATCCCGCTTTTGTGCACCAACGATGCCGAGAGATCGGACATTTCGGAAAAGCTACACACGGTGTACTGATGCTCATCTCCCAGGTGAGGGCGAGCTAAACAACCTGATCCTCTCTCACATCGGGACCGTGTCACGAAACTTTTCCTAATTTGAGAATCGATTGATAATAAAATCCCCAAATGATGGATACATATCACTTTGAACTCGTCATCAGGTAGTTACCCGACCTGGACTCTGTGCAGTGGACGAGATCGGCAGCTGATCTGTTTCCCATGATCCATCACTTTATGAATTGAACTCATGATTGAGCAGTTCGACGCCTTGCTGTATCGTTAAGAAAGAGATACAGCATGGCCATAACACTGTTAGAGCCAGTTAGCCATACTCATTACATACAGAGGATCAATCTGCCAGTGTTGTGACATAGCGTAGGAAATCTCTGCTAGCTTAGCGTTTGCATTGAAGCAGCTACCGTAACGAGGCCCAAAATGCACAAAATGGCTCGGGTTGCTTTGCCCGATCTAGACGCTGGGATGTCAATTTAGGTTATCAGATGATGGGCTAGCCGCTCGGCTATTGATTCTCCTGCTTTATCAGATCCACGAGGATCCTCTTGTCGAGCAACCTTACTTCTTTCCCGCCTCCAATTGGTCTCCCATCGGCCTCAAACGGTTTGTCCAATGTGGTCAGATAATCAACAAAAATTTGAAGGCCTGTCGACTAGCCTCTTCTTTTATCTATAAAATCTCTGATGCAACAATGGATTGAGAGTATTGAACAATCTTCATCTTGTATGCCATCATCAATCTTTGTTTCTGCGCTTCACTACTTTGATCTTCATCGCAATGATAGACAAGGCCGATACCGAGAGTGGCGGTCGAGACAGTCATCTAGACAAAATCTCTGTTCCTGCCACACAAGAGACCGTCTTCGAACACAAACTCGACCCTGCGTTCGCAAACCGTGATTCCAAGGCTATCAAGGTTACGGACAGCGACGATGAGAAAGGCATCCCCGGAGCCTTACAACAGATCATGACTCGGAATGAACAAATCCTGACATATTTCCTGTGAGTCTTCCTTGTGCAGAAAATCTTTGACATTTCCTCCAGCTAAACTAGTAACTAGCATCTGGCTACTCGTCTTTGCACTTGGGTTTTCCAACAGCATCTTCAGAGTTCTCACCCCCTACGTCGTCAGCGATTACAAGAAACACGCCCTCACTGCAACAACCGATGTCGTCGCCAACATTGCTAGTGGTATATTCAGGCTTCCATATGCCAAACTACTCGATGTCTGGGGTCGCCCTCAGAGTCTCAGTCTTATGGTCCTTTTCACAACTCTTGGTGCGATCATGAAGGCCGGCTGCAACAGTGTCGAAACCTACTGTGCCGCCCAAGTGTTTTATTATGTCGGCTACTACGGCATTCAGTTCAGCCTCGTTATCTTTATCTCCGACTCGGCACCTATTCGCAACAGAGCACTTTTATTTGGTATTGTCTGGTCTCCATCACTCATCTCAACATGGGCATATGGTCCTACTGCAGACCGGGTTCTGACAAATCTTGGATATCGATGGGGCTTTGGCGTGTGGTGTATCATCATACCCGCTGTATGTGCTCTCGTCATCGCCCTGATGTTTCGCTTCGATAAGAGAGCGAGACAGGCTGGCTTGATCAAGCGACCCGATCATGGCAGAGCAATAAGTCAACGCATCATCTTTTACCTCAAAGAATTCGACATCGTCGGACTTCTCATTCTTGCAGCTGGGCTGAGCTTGCTGCTTCTATCCTTGAGTATTTTCTCTTACCAAGACAAAGGTTGGGGTTCACCCCTGATCATTTGCTTTCTGGTGTTTGGACCGCTCCTGGTCGCTTGTTTTGTCCTCTACGAGATGTATTTGGCACCAGTAACGTTCCTTTCGTCTGGCTTATTGAAGGACCGGACTGTCGTATGGACCAACATAATGGCTGCAACACTTTACACTTCCGAGTTCATCTGCTCAGCATACATATATTCAATGCTCATAGTGGTTTTTAACCAATCCATCACCACCGCAACCTACATCAATAGTATCTACTATATTGGGTCGTCTTTTTGGACAATAGTCCTCGGCTTCATGATGCGGTATTATGGACGACTGAAGATCTATACTTTGGTTCTGGGGATTCCATTCTTCATTCTCGGCCAAGGTATGATGATTGCATTTCAACCGGGCTTCACCCCCATCGGCCTGATGGTAGTTTGCAAGATCCTTATCGCTTTTGGTGGGGGTACCATGTACCCCATTGAGCAAATGACTCTCATGGCTGTCTCTCAGGAACACACTCCGGCCCTTCTTGCCGTTGAGTCCGTTATAGTCGATGTCGGAAAAGGTGCAGGATCAGCTATCGCCACCGCCATCTGGACTGGCATGTTCAGAAAGAAGCTGGCTGAGTACCTGCCTGCTAGCGAGCTTTTGAATCTCGATGATATCTATGGTAGCCTGGACGTCCAGTCATCTTACCCGCTGGAGAGTGCTGCTCGGATTGCTATAAATCAAGCCTATCTGGATACGCAACGCATTATTTTCATATCTTCTACCTCACTCTTGGGCCTTACCTGGGCTTCGGTTTTCTTTTGGAAGGACTATGACGTCAAGAAGATGAGCAGTAATCGAAAAGGGATACCCGTATAGCCTGACTGCCTTGGATCTCGTACATGGGTTAGTCTTAGGCTGGCTGGCTCTGTCACTCTGACGGTCATTTTGGGAAAGTAACTACCTGGTCCCAATCAAGTCCGAGAGGTTCTGCCAACACAGTTGCAATGCGACCCAGTACTACATGAGTCTTAGGGGAGCAGCAGAAAATAGAAACCAATAATATACAGCAAGGTTCCGGACCGCTCATCTAAATACTCTAAACATTCTTCCCTAGTTTGTCTGAATCTATCTATCCCATATCTGCTGGTCATTTGGTGCGTTGCTTGTCAAACTCAGGATTACGGAGATGTGAGCAACCAGAAGTCAGACGTCTAATTTCATCTTCTCCAAATGGCCATGTATAAATACGACGATACAAGACAAGACAAGAGGGGGCGATAGTACATAGGGCTCTGCTGAATGCCTCATGGACTCTAGATGAAGAGAGCCACGGTCTCCCGGTGGTGCATTCAAGAAAGTTAACAAGCCGAATTCTCCGATATTGCCGACACGAAATCTCCGAGCCGGTCAGACATCAGAGACAAACAAGGGTTCCAAGGAGGTGTTGGGTTGTCAACTAGGGCGGGCCAAAGCGATGTAATTTAGTAAATGGCAGCCCGCTCCATCCGGCGGCCAGCTACCATTCTCCTCTAGAGGCCCTAACGCCCTCAGAAAGGTACCAGGAATTAAATTCCGTGATAACTATTCCGGAAAATCATATAAGTACGCTACTTAGACTAAATTTATTAACTTGCACGAATTGGCGAGAGAGGGACTTCGGACATTTCGCGTACGCACATGACACGTTTGTTATATCTCAACGACATGATCAAACCAATTTGCGACCGCGAAAGTCCCTCCATGCCACCTGTGTCGCCGATGATAGGTAAATAAGAAGCACCTTCCCATTACCAAGAGCCTCACCTGCCGTGCACCCTAACTATTATCTTACTACAAGGTGCCAATCGGAATAACTATATATCGTTTCCCAAGAGTGAGAGATCCATGTTTCAATAACAATACGGGACTCCAAGCCTATCTATAAATTGAAGTCAGTGTTCCGCGTACGACCAATTTATAAGAAGAGTCGAAGCATAGTATGTTTGGAGGTGGAACAGTTTTCAATTCAATATTCAAGGCATTGGTGACTTGCAGCTCATATACTTTTAAACTCGTCGTATCCCTGCATGTAACCTCTCTACAAGGCTCGAGCCTCGTTTTCGTAACATACATTGTTCCTGGAAGCTAACACATAGCGACTCTTATTCATGAGATCGGTCTGTTGATCGATCTTGCAAACTCTGCAGCCCCGTCTTATGCTCTTTATGGTCCATACTTAACCTTTTCTGCTTAATCATAAAGCTCGACAGTAAGCCAGCCCCTGACAAAGCGACAAAAAGAATGTACATTGTTCTTATGGAGGTAAGATAAGCCCCTCTGACGATAAGGCTCTCTTTGCCTTCAAGTTCAGCTACAGCAAAGACATTTGATGAGGCGTTATCGCTTGAGAATTTCGCTGCGAGATCATTGCCGAGAAGAGCCCTCAACTTAGTCTGTTGGCTGTTCATCATGTTATTGAACACAACACCACCGAGCACAATAGATATGGCGCTAGCTAATGAGCGTATAAAGCCATAGGTCGACGTGGCGGATCCGATATCTCGAGATGCGATATTGTTCTGAAGTGCGATGAGTGGTGACTGATAGTTCGGACCTACACCAATACCTGCGATCACCTGATATAATATTATCTTGACGAGGTCCTTCTCGCCGGGTAAGTCAATTAAAAGACCAAATCCGATAGTGGCAACAAACATTCCGCCGCTGATGACGAACACGTAATTGCCTGTCTTGCGAATAAGGAAGCCTGATGCTGTAGAGATGATACACATTCCCAAAAGAAAAGGTAATATATATACCCCTGATAGTAGTGCTGAAGTGGCAAGTGCACCTTGAAAATAAAGTGGCAGCCAGTAGGATCCTGAAGTAGAGACTATTGTATGGCAAAATGCGGTAACGAACGTCCCAAGGTTGGAGCGATTGGCAAAGAGTTTAAGCGGCACGATGGGATAAGCTGCGTATTTGGCCTCAACGAGAATGAAGAGACTTGCCAACACCATACCAACCACAAGTAAACAAACAATGGTAGGTGAGCTCCAAGGGTATGTAACGCCGCCGAATTCCACACCCAGCAGCAAGAGGATAGTACTGCCTATGACTGTCAAGCTGCCTAGCCAATCGACAGCTTTGAGTCCATCAGCTATAGTAGTGCGTGGATTGTGTAGCTGTAGTGTGAAGTATAGTGCAAGGATACCAACCCCGGACAGTGGTAGGTTGATATAGAAACACCACCTCCACGAGGCTCGAGATGCAAGTACACCACCGACGACGGGGCCAATGGCGCTTGAAATGCCCCAGACGGCACCAACAAGTCCGTAATAGAAGCCCCGTTCGCGGACTGAGAAAAGGTCTCCAATACAGATATTGACCAGTGTAGACACGCCACCGCCGCCAATGCCCTGGATTGCTCGAGCGCCGAGAAGCATGTTCATACTGATAGCGGTGCCACACAACAAAGACCCAAGCCAAAAGATTCCGATGGTGATTAATAGAATAATTTTGCGACCCCAAATATCTGAAAGCTTTCCCCAAGTAGGCGAGCACGCAGCATTGGAGAGTACATAGGTAGCACCAATCCAGACATAGCCTGTCTTAGACTGTAGGTATTGAGAAATGGTGGGAACCGCAGTTGCAACGATGGTGACGTCGAGAGCAGAGAGAAAGAGCGCGCTCATGAGCGAGGTAGTGATGACAGCAGTCTGGACCCTACTGCGCTTGGTTCTGTCATCTTCAACAGACGTAGGACCTGGCTCTGGTAGTTGACCTCCTCTCACCTGCCCAGAGATAAGCGGCTGGCCAGTTTTGACATCTAGCTTGGGTGGAACGGTTTCTGACAACGAAGCCATATTTGTTAGAAATGGCCAAGAATTGCAGGTGAAGTGTTTTGTGGTATAAGAAATGGGAAAAACACTGGACTAGGAACAAAAAGATAGACAGAAACAGAGTATTCAGATGCGAAGACTGAGAGAAAGTGCGAATGGTCAGGTTTTCACGATTGATCGATAAAATTGATTGATAAGAAATAAGCCTGAAGAATCGGAGATAACTACGAGACTCAGCTCCGAGACTGATGGTACCATCCAGGGCCGTGGGGGTGGTGACTTAGAATCTCGGCATATCCTACTAGTCCAGGTTAAAGTAGCAGAATTAGATCTCCAAGTATGTCGGATCTGGTTGCGGAAGGAGTCATGTAGTTGAGACACGGGCGCCATTCGCCCCCGGAAATCGCCATGCATAGACCGTCGGACTTTCAAGAGTGTTCAAGGGTGCAAGGGCTTTGTGTTGGCCGGCGAACTGTGGTATCTCCGATTGGACCTACAAGCCCTTGTCCACATGGGACCGTGGGAGTGGAAAGTCCTGACCGGCAGGTTTACGACAATATGTCCATTTTAACTAAACCCTCCCCCTCGTGATGCTGAAGATCACGTCAGATAGAATCCGTCTCAGCATTTTACGTTCGATGCTTTAAAACAAGATACACGAACTTAATCTATGTGCAGCAAGCTATGATCGTCAAAATCCTTCTCCTTGCGCTTCATCCCCTTATGGTCTGAATCTTGACCCAGATTAGGACAAGGCTTCAACCAGCCTCTTCAAACCTTCATCCAACACGTATTTGGGGTGCGCGATAACTATCCTAAACCAACCTGGCTCCTCATTCCTATAAGCCATGGCCGAGGTGACGTAGAGCTTTTTCTGTCTCAGAAGGGCGAGAATGTAGTCATCGTTGGAAAATTGGCGGCTACCCACGGACGAGAGGCTTACCATCAAGAATAATGAAGCATTTGACTCCCTATATGCGATCCCATGTTCATCTAGAAATTTAGTTACGTGCTTGTAACTCTCTGCCAGACGTGATTGGTAAGTTGTGATATACTGTTGAGTATACTCTTGATTCAAGAGCAGGGAGGCAACCGCATTATCAGCAAGGCTGGACGGGAAGTTAAAAAGACTGTATATCAATTAATATATGAAGCTTCGTACACAGAAGTCGGCTTTATGGCCATAGAACTTACGAGAAACCCTCAAGCGACTTGAGGAACAGTTCATTCGATTGACTGATAAGGCAGCCAATGCGCAGACCAGTAGCCCCAAAATCCTGGTATGCGATCAGACCGAAATCATCTAAAGGACCACGTGGTGATATACTTTACTAAGCCCCCACTGGGCGTGGACTTTTCTAGGATCCATGAGTCCGTTGGCTTGCAGAGAAAGAATTGAAGTGAACGGGACAGCATTTCGCATTTTGGCGTTCTCAAACACAGATAGTGCGTATATCTCGTCGACAATGAGATGCAGTCCAAGTTTACCGCAAAGGCTCATATATGCTCTCAGGACGTCTTTAGGGTAGCAGCGGCCTGCGGCAGATGTTAGCTTCTATGACTTGCTTTTTACCTTTACGGTGCGTACCGAGCGGGTTATGTGGAGAGCATAGCAATATGGCCTTGACACATCTTGCCTCTTTCTGTGCTTTCAAATACTCTCTCTCATACTCTTGGACGGCCTCTAGACTAAATGGATCAATGCCACGAAAGGAGACCTCTCGAACTCGGACCCTGTCCACTTATTAATTTATGCCACAATATTGCGAAACAATACGCACCCAGCTCGGATCCCAAAGATGTAATTAAAGGCAGTCCAATAAGGCCGACCGACAAGCACTTGATCTTCTTGATCAAAGAGAGACCAGGCACAACATTCGAGAGCGTTGCCTACTCCCGGTGTAACATGCAGGTGCGACGGGATTATCGGTATGCAAGGGTTGGAGTATTTGTTCAACAACTGACACCAAGCCTTCTTCAGCTGTTTGGAGCCAGTGAACCCGTCGCCATATGTCAATGCATGAGGGCTAGCACAAGGCTACAAATATTAGCTTACTCCATATCATCTATGCTCTAGAGGGTTCGTACATGGGAGTTGATGAATTCGGTCATTTCTGTTTGCATTAGGCCCTACACTGTCAGCCGAAGTGGCTTTGTTTACAAATGATGACACACATTTTCAGCCAGTCCGAAATTGAGGACGCCGTTGGGATTTGTTTCGGGGTGCCACAGGTCATTGAGAACATCGAAGAACTTGGGGGCCTCTGGAAGATATCCGACGGCGCGGCGCGAGATACAGTTGTCCGTGGACATGACAAGCGTTGTAGGCTGTTAAACAAGTAGAAATGTAGCGGGAAACGGTCTGAAGCACGATGCAGTCTCAAGAACAGGGCGACTTTATAAAAAGCCGCACCAGTGAGACCTTGAAAGCCATGACTCGTGGTTTCCACAAGACTAAAGATCCCCGCACGATATCCGCTATTGCCACTGTTATTTCGCCGATGGCATTATCTCCGACCATTTCCCCGAGGACGATCAACCTCTCTTTTCCGGTCCTTCAATTCCGATTTATTTCCAAACAACTCCATGTAGATAGTGCATGTACATAGCAATAATAAATCTGTAGAAATACCAGATGAAACGTTTTACAGACAGCTAAGACAGCCCCATCCACTTTCTTCTTAAAACGTGTATGTCATTATTTATTTCTTACACGTACCCAAATACTGTTCACGCTATCATCAAAGCAAACATGGTGGCATCTCCAGGATTTATCATGCCAGGCCCCAGCTACACAGTATCAAGGCAAAATGAGAAGGAACTCGACCAGGAGCCACCTCCTCCAGCCACTTCTCCGAATGATAAAATTGCTGATAAGTTCCCTGAAGGTGGCCTGAAAGGTTGGCTTTGCGTCCTTGGCAGCTTCATGGGTCTACTCGCCAGTCTGGGTCTCGTCAATTCCCTGGGCTCATTTCAGGCCTACTTGGAAACCCACCAACTGCAAGAATATGCCTCTGGAAAAATCGGCTGGATCTTCAGCGTCTATACTTGTCTAACTTTCTTTTGCGGTGTTCTGATCGGTCCCATCTTCGATGCCCGAGGTCCTCGATTATTGGTTCTTCTCGGCTCCATCTTAATACTTGCGACAATGATCAGCCTCGGATTTTGCGTCGAGTACTGGCATTTCATGCTATCCTTTGGCATATGTGGAGGCTTGGGAACGTCGCTTGTCTTCACGCCTGCTATAGCAGCTGTCAGCCACTTCTTTTTAGAAAAGAGAGGAATCGCAACAGGAATTGCAGCAGGAGGTGGTGCGATAGGAGGCATTATTGTTCCTCTCACTCTCGAGAGTCTCTTTGGGAAAATCGGCTTTGCCTGGGCAACGCGTGTTGTTGCTCTTTTATGGCTAATTTCCCTTGGTCTTGCTTGTGTCACAATTACATCTCGCCTGCCTACGAAGCCATTTTCGAAAGAGAATATCCTTCCAGATCTTCGAATCTTTCGCAACATTCCATTTCTCATGACGACTCTCGCCGTTTTCTTTGTGGAATGGGGAATCTTCATTCCAATCTCATACATTTCCTCATATGCGCTGGTCCATGGAGTACCGTCCAAGTTGTCATATCAGCTTCTTGCCATCATGAACGCTGGGTCATTTTTCGGTCGCGTGCTTCCTGGTTACTTCGCTGACCGTTTGGGAAGATTCAACGTCTTGATCATCACCGTTGCCCTCTGCCTTCTCTCCAACATTTGCCTCTGGTTGCCAGCGTCGGGAAGCGTACCACTATTAGTGATATACAGCTGTACTTTTGGCTTTTCCAGTGGCAGCGGTATTAGTCTCACACCCGTCTGCATTGGGCAGTTATGTACAACAGAGCATTATGGAAGATACTACGCGACTGCTTATACAGTTGTGAGTCTTGGGTGAGTCCTTGTACCCACCACTGGATCCTAGATGACATAAAGACTGACACGAGATCTTCACAGGACTCTTACAGGAATACCGATTGCTGGTGAGATCTTATCTCGTTGCAATGGTGAATATTGGGGGTTAATAGCTTTTACTACATGCTGTTATGCTGCTGGACTGATCTGCGCGATAACAGTAAAAGTAATGGAATGTGGGTGGCGGAATCCTTGGGCTTTTTATTAGTTATTGTTCTCTATTGAATAGAAAAAGGATCTGGAAACACTAATGGCATTACAAACATAGCCCGCTCATACTGCAATCTAGAAGGTAGTTAGGTCAGAGCATAACATGTCCTATTTAAAGCTACTAAGTGAATAAGTTTCTTACTATAATTTTAAAGAACCTGAGTATCTCTCTTTCAGTAACAGTACATTAATAAAGAAGTTACTGGTAAACTAAATACGTCTGACTTATTAAGAGTAGGCCTTCTTTTAAATACATCGCGGTACATCAGTAACCCAGTACTAGCATAGCATGCCCTATCCTTGCTTAAACATGTGAGGGCATCTTCATGGTATCTGCTGCAGGCTGGTAGCCTTGCATGTCATAGGCCGGGACCGTTCGGGATTTGGCTTCTTTATCCTGTTGAACAAGAGCACAACAAAGACACCAGAAAGAGGTACAGCAGTCACCCATTCCACTTCCTTCAATGCCATACTTTTCACGGAGTTCCCGTCGTCTCATCATGTTATAACTATTAGTCGACACAAATGATTAGCATGAACTGATATCTAGCGATCCCATCTGAGAGGGATAGGCTAAGAGAGACAGGCTCTTACATCCAGCCACAATAAGTAAATGAATGCAAAGCGCAGAAGATCGCGCACTCCGTATTCATGTTCTCAATCGGCCCGGAAGGATTATCCACACGCTGGGAAGTACGGCCAAAGACTAAGTAGCGATTTATTTTAGTAACAATGACCAGTAAGCATCGGGTGTTGGCGTCCTACGAATGCAAGGTAGAAACGTGCTTAGCAAGCAGGAGTCAAAAGGCGAGCAGCAGCCACAAAGGCCATGTTGCCAGTCTTGATTTTGTGACATGATCGATTATAAGAGAAGAAGGAGCGACAATAAAAGAGAATGCAAAATGAAGGATTGGGTATATGGAACTGGCGTTTTTTCGTTTTAGGTCGGGGATCTCTGCGAGTATTAGTACCCATTATCTCTGATCAAAGCTCCAAGACTAGTACCAGCCTGTGTCTAATCATCGTATAGAATACGATGACTTACATTAATCCAAAACCTCTCCGCCGGGCCGAATTAAGACCCACCACTCTCCTGTAAATGACATTTACTACCGTAGGTCGGAACTGTCGGCAGATGAGCCAATGAAATGACCTTAAAGCTCGGTGAGATAAAGGGAGGCAGCCTACGGAATAAAAGATCCCGATCAGCTCTCTGCAAGGTTTGCTTACCCGTTCGCTCTAGCCAAGCCCTGGAGATCTGTGAAACTTGTGCTTCGTTTGCCTGTCGATTCCACTTCTGTCTGGTAGATGACGCTAGCACTTTAGATTCAGCCCATTAAGCCCTTATGTGCCACTCTACCAAGGGTACGAGTCCACCCTCTACGTTTTTTTCGACAAGACTGTCCCTTGCTATTTTTCACCGACCTCAATACATGTAACTGGGTGACTCGTAACGCAACCATGGCTTCTGTCGAGCGTGGCGATGAACCGCGCAAGAAGCACACAAGAGCAAACGCTCCCAAAGCAAGAACTGGGTGTATTACTTGGTGCGTACAAAACCTTCCAACAGAGTTGGAATTCTCCCTCACTTCTGTTTTTGGCCGGAAAGTTGACCCTGTCACAGCAAGTTCGTTATTTACCCAAACACCGAGTGATCAGCATTCTCCAGATGCTAACCATAGCCAAGAACTCGCCATCTCAAATGTGACGAAGGAAAGCCTTCATGCCAAAGATGCTTGAGGGATGAATGGAAGTGTGACGGCTACCAACCTCTCGTACAGAGGCTGAAAAAACCACGCCGTCGCGTTCAACATAAGGCCAAACGAAATGGAACCATCATCCTTGTCACGCCTCGGCCCACGCCATCGATCTACCAGTTCACGTGCCCAGCTGACAGAGCTCACTTCCATCACGCCCGAGAGTGCACAATCGGTGGATTTGGCGTCGACTCATATCCCAAGTTTTGGTACAAGTTTGTGCTTCCATCTGCTCACATGGTCGAGCCGGTGAAGTATGCACTCTGTGCCCTCGGAGGAGCACATCGTCATTTCATCACCGGACACGAAGGCGGCCCTGCTAGGTCGTCTGCTCCGGACTTTGAGCTGACATCCATACTGCAGTACAACCAGGCTATTCTGCATCTGAAGCCGCTGATGTCGCATAGCTCTAGGGCTAATCTGCAGACTACGCTGATTTGCTGTGTCATCTTCATATGTATCGAGAACATGTATGGCCGGTATACAGATTCCATTCGCCATCTGCGTGCTGGAGCTCAACTGCTAAATTCTCTTCGCAAGCAGGGGCTGCTGACATGTAGTCCTTCATACATGTCAAGTCTTGACGGAACATCAGAATCTGAGTGCTGTCTGTTCCACTTGACTACCGATATGCTGTATCAACTCGGTCAGAACGTGGCTATATATACGGGGGATGATGCCTTGTTCGAACTGGGCCTGCGCCCCCGACAAGCCTATATGGGCGATCCGTGCATGCCTTTTTCAACTTTCGAAGAAGCTGACTTGCTCTTGAACCTCGTGGCCGATAGTTGTAGCGACTTCGTGATCCGCCCTCGCCCAAGGGTTTGGCCAGGGGTTCAGCAGGACCATACGCTACTGGACAGTTTTACCACGCTGCCAGCATTCTTCAACCCTTCTCAGTCAAAGCAGACCTTGAATGACTTGAGGACAACTTTTGCTGTGTGGAATTCTCGGTTCGAGCTCATCAAGAAAGACAAGAAATCGGCACGACTATCGCTCGGATACAGCGGATGTACCCCTTAAAAATCTTACAAACAGCAACCCCCTACCCACTAATGTAATTAGGCTCTGACAGAATGTAGGATCTACTCTTTAAGAACATTGAAAGAGTAATCAGTGACGAGAATTGCTTTCAGTAACAGGAACTCGGCGCCCAGAAGGGTTAGAGTCAAAAAGGCAGAGGCTGCACAGCCCGGTTGCGTTTCCAATAATAGAGGTCATAATGTTTCTGTCAAAAAGGGTGTTCTACATATTAATAGATAGTTCCAGTCCCTAGTCTTATAAGATATTAGGCCTTTTTATGCGAAGAAAAAGAATAGGGGCACTAAAACAGTGAGATAGTGACTACTACATTACGTCAGGGTTCATTTCAATATTTCCTTATCAAGTCAACTTGGTTCACAATGCAGCAATGGCTATATCTTGGCCCTCAAAAGATTAAACTTACGGCAGTTGGGCATGTGAATATTCGGTTCATGCTTCGCATGGTCGTATTGAATACGATAAATGGCAGGAGTAACTTAGTTCAAGTGGAGTATCGGACAGAGAACCGGAAACCGCGGAGCCCTGTTGATATCCCGTTATATGACAAAAATACATGTTACTAATAGCAATAAACGTGGTACGCCTTGGCAAATATCATTATCTCACACCTATACCATGATTCTGTAGCTTCCTTTTTCTCAATTTATCGTAGTACCTTTCTTAACAAGGTTATAGTTTTCATTTCTTGAAGTAGTTGCGTCGTCATGCACATAGTTAGTAACACTCTACAAAACAAAGGTGTTCAATCAAGTGAGGGAACTGCCAGCCTCGGTTGAGACAAGCTAGTCTATACTGTAAGCCCACTAGGATAATGTTGGATTAATTTCGCCGACTGCATTTGCCATGCTTGACATCATCTTCTTCTTCACTAACTTCCCTAAACTGCCATCACTTTCGTCAGTCGCTGCCATGAACGAAGGCCACGAGATTGGCCACGTCCACACTTGCTCGGACTGCTTACGTCATCCCACCGAACACCCATCGCTTGACAAATCAGGTTCTCTCGATTGCAAACAGCGTAGAGGCAAGGTCAGCGACCCATTTCTTGCAAGCTCGAGTTCCAATTGGTATTCGCTCTAATAAACAAGGCCATAGCAGGGTGACGAAGAGACACCAACGTGCAGACACTGCTCCCGTGGCTCAATAGCCAATGTCTTGCGACTTCAATGCCAACAAAGATCCCGCCACGGACGTCAACTGCAAACATTCTACCTATTTCACACGCCTGCCCGCCCAAGGTGCTCAGCAACTATGGTTGTTTCTACATAAGCAATTTCTGTTAATCGAAACTGACGGCAACCTTGCCGATATAGCACTGTTGTCGTAGATAGTTATATCCCTCCTTTACTTTTTCAAACGGGAAAATCTGCTTATCAATGACAGGATGGATGTCATCCGCCTCAACAGCGCGTACCATATCTTCCATCTGCCTTCTAGATCCGACAAGAAACCCACGCACAATACACATGTGCATGATTACGTCGCTCACGGTGACGGCGTCCGGCGGTAACTTCTGATCCAAGTAGTTGATGGCACCAATGACATGTATGATGCCTTCGAGCCTGACGGCCTCAAGTGATTGTGGCATTGTACCAGGCCCTCCCGCTTGCAGGATGTGATCCACACCCCGGTTATTGGGTGTCAAGCCACGCGCGGTTGCTCCCCAATTAGTATCCTCCTTATAATTGATAACATGGTCTGCACCTAGCTGCTTAAGAATTTCAGCTTTCTCGGCAGACGAGGTTGTTGCAATAATGGTTGCACCAGCGGCTTTGGCAAACTACGGAGGCGTAGTCAATAAATAGGTCCAGGGACTGAGTATGGTCTTAAACTCATAAGAAGTGCCTCTTACCTGTAAGCCAAAGATACTAACCCCCCCAGTCCCTTGCACTAGAACTGTGTCCCCTGATCTGACTGGTCTGAGACCATATAATGCATTCCAGCTAGTTAGGCCAGCACAAGACAGCGTTGCGCCCTCGACGAAGTTGAGATTAGATGGAAGACGCACTAATCCAGTTTCTTTGAAAACGCCATACTCGGTCAATGCACCATCAATAGCGCTTCCAAGACCGGATACTGCGGCAGCAGAATCGATAGGTTCAGTCTGGTGCGCCTGGTTGAAAAGAGTTATTACCTTGTCGCCGACCGTCCACATGGTCACGTTTGCGCCCGTCTCAACTACCTCACCAGCTCCATCGGAGGCAGCTATAATGGGTTCTTTGTGGCCAAAAGGGTATTTTCCTGTGATTGTAGCTTGTCAATCATTGTTCCTATCGGCAGTAAGACCTCAATCACTAGCTCTGAATATTTACCTTCTGCAATTATCAGATCTCGGTAGTTTAGCGATGCACCACGCATCTTAACAAGCACATCGTGATCTCCGAGCCGAGGTATAGGGGCACTATCAAGCGAAAATTCATCAGTGCCTTTCTCCCTGCCCTTGCCCTTGATGATCCAGCATCTTGTTGTACGATTCATGGTGCTGGGTGCGTAAAGTCAGTGATTTGTAAAATAGTTTATTGAGAATGCAGGCCCAGGCAATGGAGTGAACAAGAGTGTCGGATTTGCACAGCTTTATAACCAGATATAACTCTGTTCGTACTGGCTGCGAAATAATAGACTCCACTTGTCTATATCGAGCTACAGTTCGCGGGAACTCTGTATGTCCGGAATACAAACACAGACAGGTTGAAAGTCTCCGAGGTCTCAAAGGTTGCCCCGATCTCCGTTTTTAGCATAACCTTGTCTTATTGTTTAGACTTATTTATAATTTATAAAATGCTTCCTTTTAGGCTATCTCTTTAGAGATCTAAAGCTAGATAAAAACAAGTTTATATATTAATATAAAGAATTTATATACAGAAATAAACTTAATATAACTGTAGAAACTCGATAGGATTAAACTTAATAAGTAAAAT